>JAVLUZ010000056.1:2881725-3295507 GCA_036768485.1 Mermis nigrescens
AAAAAAAAAAAGTATGGTTCGTTGTCTGCAACCCACGCAATAAAAAGCTGAAGGTATTTATTAGTAAATATCAGCAACTCGAAGGAACGACCCTGATCTTCGCAGATGAAAATGAACAAGAAAATGATTCTTAATGTTATGATTCATTCTGGACTAGATAAATTGTTCACTTGCATTATTTTTCCTGAATATGTATTCTTTATTGAAATTGGTTTTTAATCATAAATCAAACATTTAAACAGTTATACTCACGACTAAAGTCATAAAAACCGAAATTTAACATTAAAAAACCATAAAAAACCATTAAAAAACATAAAAAACCGTAAAAATCATAAAAAATAAAACACCATCATCGAGAGTATCAAGCTTTGGTTTTTCCAACTACTCGGAGGACTTTCTTATGCTGAAAATTTCAGTTCTTAAATTGGATATTAATACGAATTCGCAGATTGCGCTAGTGATCTGTGTATGATGTATCAGATATTAGTTAATTAGATGCGTTTAGCAAACAGGCACTTACTTTTTGTGAAAGCAGCACGCGTTAGCAAATTCAATGATAATGAGACACTCCTTTCGGCTTGATGTTCAGGTAGGTATGATTTATCCAATAGGTGGATTCACGTATGGAATTCTCTCCCTGAAGCTGTTGTAAGATCTAGTGTTGCTTCCCTCCGTGAAAAGTTGAAAGAAGTTGATCTAACGGGGTATTTGCTAGGGGGCGTGTTCTAAGTGCATAATTTATTTAGCCTGCGCGCCTACCTTCGTCTTTTGCACTAATCTCGTATAAATGTACTTAAATTTATAATTTCTTGCTTTTAGAATATGTGATTTTGTATGATGATTCATGTCGAATGTTTATTTATAATTGTATTTCATTGTATATTAATGTTTCTTTTCTTATTGTGTTCTTTTTTGTGCGACGAAAATAAAATATTTGTATTTGTATTATTTGTATAAAAGTGAAGTGCTCTTTTTTCACAAAATCTTCTTTGACTCTGCCCCGGACCGCGCGGTGGGTAGGGCGCTTAAACGCCACCTCACTCATTCGCGTATAAAAGAGATGGTTTACATTAGACTTTCGTCGTATCTAAGGTATCCGGTTAGCGAAATTCTGAAACTAAAATGGCTTGCGTAGGTTTTTGATATTATATTTCATTGCATTGACGACATTTCAGTGTATCAACTCTGATTCTTTCTTTTTTTATTTGACCAAATTTGTATTGTTTTAATTCCGTCTCTGTCGCAATAAACAATTTCTTTCTTTCTTTATTTCTAAAGTAGATGAGGTTAGAAAAAGTCTTGGAATGTTACGACAAGGACATTTTCTAATTGATTTGGGATGGGGAGTTCACATTTGAAAGAATTAGGTGGGGTTTGGCATTATTGACCGAGTAACAAGCTGTTGAAGTTCATGTGAATTAAGGATAGGCCAAAAGTAAGCTCTGCCTTTTGGAATGTTTCGGATTTGAAAGAATCAATTGGCGTCAGTGATCGGACCGAGGCCTCGGCCTCGGCGTTTTTTGGAGCCTCGGCGCCGAGGGCGAAGCTGAAAAAAGCCGAGGCGCCGAGGGTTAAAATCAAATTTGAATAAGTTTAATATGTCCGTTGAATATTAACTATTTAGAATGCATCTGCAGTACAAAGGCTATTTTTTACCTAAAGACTTTTCTTATGATTTTAGTCGGTTACCCACTTACACAAATTTACATACAGCAAAGTGCCAATTTATTATTCATGTAATGACTAAGTTTTAATTCTCATGCTTGCTACATGGATCGGAAACACACATTCCCGAAGGGAGGGGTGAGGGAGGTTTATTACCCCCCCTCTCAGGGTACAGGACTCAAGTCACTGTCAGACGATTTTTGGTGAAAACCTTTTGAATGTTTTTGAACCTAATTTTTACCATGGCAAAAGTGCAGCTAACTATTAGAATTTTCTGAAGTGATACAGTATTTTTGAATGTAAGCAAGAGTAAATAGACAAACTGTCACTATAAAACATGCATGTAACAGCTCAAAATTTTCGGGAGGGGCTCCTCGGCATACATGTAACGGCTAGAAATTTCGGGTGGGGGATTAGCGACCACACCTGGGCGTGGGGGGGTTTGGGGGGTATGCCCCCCTCAGAAACCAAAATACCCCCCCCAGAAATCAAAATACCCCCCCCCAGAAATCAATTTTTGAAAATTTTTTTCGTTTTTTTCGCAATTTTGTGATGCCAATGGATAGTGCTTGATGAGAAACGTCGAAAAATGGTGTTTTTATCGCCATACCACCATTTTTAAGGCCATTTTTCGACCTTCAAGAAAATCTTGCACCCCCCCAGAATTTTCTCGCTGCCCACGTATGTTAGCGACTCTAATTCTATGTCAAAAATGGCAAAAGCACCTAAAATAGCCAACAAAGCGCAAATTTTCGTAAAAAATTGGGAGGGTGGGTCAAAATTTTCGACGTTGGAGGGAAGGGTTAGGGGGAGACGTCCAACCCTGGGTGGGTGGGGAATTCCCTAAAGCCCTTCCTGATACACGTATGGTTTTCGGCCATTTTTATGGGAGAGGGCGTAAATGATTACGAATTTTCGGCCGAAAATCGCAAAAACGCACTTAAAAATGGACAATAAATGCAGGTTTTGCCAAAAATCAATTTCGGCTCGTGCATTTTTTGGAGCCATTTTTATACAATGTTAAAATACTTTCTTGGACAAAGTGATATTAATTATATCGTTTTCAGTATTTTGTTTAGGAAATTTCAAAAATTTTCGGCGCTCCGCGCAAAATATCGCTAATATACTGTATTTAGATTGAAGCAGAGGCATTAAACACTCAAAAATCAATTTTTATGTAATCTAGGCATCTTTATGCAGATTTAAATATCTTTTGTATCCCTTTATACTGTTTTAAAAATTTTATGCAAAACAAGTACTATTTAATAACTCAGCACATTTAGCCGTTCAAAGATAAAATTGACTAATTTATCCTGATGTTGCATTGGATTTCTAAGCACAGTAGTGCTTATTACAAGATTTAATTGGCATATTACAATATCTGTAATATTTCTGATTTTGTAGTACAAGTTGTTTTAGCTTTCTCAGTCAAGTTTTATGTGTAAATTTCATCAAAAGCTCATAAAAATTTCGGCGCGCTGCGCCAAATAATCTTATGAACTATATCCAGGCCGAATTATCACATTTAGGACCACGGTTTTTTGTATTCGGCAAAGATTTTTCATAATGTACAGAGACTTTTCAGGACTGACTTTGTACATGCACAAAGATTTTTGGAGAGACAAAAACTGTAGAAAGGTGTAAAATTCCCGAAAATTTTCGGCGCATCAGTAATTGTCTGTCCTTTATATCTTTAAAATAGTAGAATTTGCATTTAGAATGGAAAAAATGTCAAATATTCAGAGACCCAGAAATAAGCTAAGATACGCTACCGAAGGTCGAAAACCCCTTTTTTACCACACTAAATCGCTACTGTACCATACTATAATAGTACACAAAAATTTGCATGTACAAAATGTTCAAAGACTTTTGGATACCATTTTTGTACATGTAAAAAGGTATCTTGCACAAAAAACACTGTTTAGGACTGCATGCCGGTTGCAGGTCACACACTGGCAGTATGTAAAAATGTGCATGTTTAAAAATATATTTATATAAAATATCTACAAAAATTTGTTCGCTCATACAAAAACACTACTTAATTTACTGGTCCCCCATTTTGGGATTTCACCCTTCCCTCAACTCTGGACCTTGGGAAACTATGATCGGAAAGTACAGTGCAGTTTCTGTCATATTACCTACCACACCAGAATTGGATGACTGAAAAAGCGTGTTTAAACATGCATTACTGCAAAAGCGAGCACAACAATGGCTACAGTTCTGTCTTTACTCAGCTTATCTCGTTTGTTCGTTTATTTCTTTGACACTGTTTTCTTATTTATGTATAGTAATAAAAGTTTTTTAAGTGCTTGTTCAGCCATATTTTTTATTATATTTTCCAAGTCTTCAACGGCAACTTGTTAAATTAAGTATGCTTTCATTCTGCTGACTTTATTCAATAAATCCTTCACACATTAATCTACTATTATTGAAAATGACATTCGATAAAGTGTTCAATATTACGATTATTCTCTAGCTCTTGTGCATACAAAATATTCTAAGAGCACTATTTATGGGTATAGGTATATAAGCTTGACCCTCGGCATTACCCTCGGCCTCGGCCGATGCAAGGATTTTAAGGCGCTCGGCCGAGGCCGAGGGTCCAAAAAGTACCCTCGGTCCGATCACTGATTGGCGTTCGGCATTATTGACCGAGTAACAGGCTGTTGAAGTTCATGTGTTTAAGGATAGGCGAAATGTAAGCTCTGCCTTTTGGAATGTTTCGGATTAGTCTCCGAAGCGTCAGGGGACTGGACTGAACGGGGTTACCAATGTCTTAGGCTTAGGCTTAGTTATGTGCATTCACATTGATGCCAGCGCATGGGCTAAGCCTGAGATAAATGGGGCGAAAATGCGGAGCAAGCGGAGCAATTTTCGCTCCATTTATGTCTTAGGCTTAGCCTATGTCTGGCACCAATCTGAATCCGGAAGCAATTGCTGTCGCCACAAATTGAAAACTGTAAAATACTCCAAACGCCAGTTTCCCTTTTTTCGCCTATCATTAAGCACGTGAACCTCAACAGCCTGTAACTCGATCAAAATGCCGACCGCCACCTAATTCTTTCAAATGTGAAAAATTTTAAAAGCTGACGTAGAAATTAAGTTGGCGAGAAGCGCTATAAAATTCAAATCCGACAATCTCACCGTCTAAAGGATGATTACGAAATTTTTCCCCAAAAACAAAAAAAAACAAACTTACGTATAAAATTATCACGAAACAATAAAGTTCAAAGGTTACACTCACAATGAGATCGCCAAATTTCCTTGTGCCTTAATCGGTTTATAGCACCGAAATACTCTGGCTTGTCCAAGCAATTAACGTTGAAGCTTTAAAAATGAAGTATGTTGCATAGAAACCGGCGCGAAATGCTGAAAAATTTGACGGTTTTGCCGTTTATTCTAAATTTTGCGCAATATTAAGGCATATATGCAGAACAGAAAAACTTGATTACGAAGCAAACAATGAAGAAAATTACCTGGGTACTTAACTTAGATCATCCACATATGTACTTAGGTATTAAATTCGATGCAACGCTCTAGAAATTGCGCAAAACGCCTGAAATTTCATATTTTTACATTTTTACTTCGATTTTGGGCGTTTTCAGACAATTGTTGATCCATATTAATCGCGGAAGGCTAAAACTTTCAACTTTTAATATGCTTTGTTTTATGCATATTTTATATTTATATCTGGGCCAGCGATAGGTAAATCGGTGCAGGAAATACATATTTTTCATCTAAGTCAAGTACTTTTATATTTCGGAATTTCACCTGTCTAGAAGCATTTTTTAATTACAAAAATTTACCACAAGGTTTACCAAGCCCAAATTTTTTTTCTATATATCGAAAGTTTGGTTTTCAAAAACCCCTGAGAAAAAGGTGGCTTAAATTAGGTACCTATCATTTTTAATACGTGGGTAAGCATAGGTACCTAAACTATCAACTTTTTATTTTGCCATTCCAGTTTCTGATCTTATTCAGTGATCCTGCAAAAGGTATTTGTTAGTATTTTACTCTCCAACGTTTTTCGCGATTTTCAAAAAAAATCAGAAAATAACTATTCTATACAGTTTTTAGCAATTATCTAGTTCAGTAGAGCAAATTTTTTAGCGCTCCGAGCCAGAATTCATTTTTACAAATTTTTTAATGTTTTTGACGCGTATATATCGTTTTTCAGCCTGAAAATGGCGCATGTGACAATTTTTTAGTTTTACGAATGAAGCGCTAGAGTTTTCGTGCTGTGCATGTAGGGTATATTTGAGTTACGAATGGAGCTCTAGAGTTTTTGTGTTGTGCATGTAGGGTATTTTTGAGGTATAGCGTCATCTGTGAGCGTAATTTTTCAAGTAGTTAACATTACAATATATGTAATGTAGACAGGAACGCTCACATCACAATTATAAAATCATGATCAATTCATATATGCACTTAGAAAGGGGTGAGAGGGGATATTACCCCCGCTGAAGGGTCCAAAAGTCAAGTACTGTCGATCAATTTAAGTCAAAAATAGTGTATTTTTCAGTGGTTTCTATGTGAAAATTACCAGAAACGCAATTTATTTTAGCACAAACCCTTAATTTTACTCTTCTTTGACCCCAAAAATCTCAATTTTACACCTCCCTGGCCAGCCTGACCTTGTACATCTGTGAATCAATTGTGTCCAGAAACTTCAAGAATTAGTTTTCACTTTTCATTGATATCTATGAAAACATTCAGTTTTCTCATTAGGCGCCTCCGTCGGTTGATT
The DNA here is from genome assembly GCA_036768485.1 of Mermis nigrescens. Classification (NCBI taxonomy): domain Eukaryota; kingdom Metazoa; phylum Nematoda; class Enoplea; order Mermithida; family Mermithidae; genus Mermis; species Mermis nigrescens. The sequence continues at coordinate 2,888,138 of JAVLUZ010000056.1, forward strand.
CTTCAGGCATGCATGATGACACATTGCCGTTTTTGCTTAGAAACTCACAGCCCGCGGTGCACTATTCCATTTTTCTGTGTTTAACAAAAATGTGCTAGCAATTTGCAAGAATATTGTTTGATTTCTCTGATATCTTTCTTTGTACCTATGTGTCCTAAGGGACTTTAGATCCCTAATCCCCCTTACATGCATGTCTAATTCAGAATTCTGAGACTTGGTAGACTCTCCGTGGAATCGAAGGTTCCGAGAATTCCATTTTCGTTCCCTATTATTTTTTATGTCTCAGTCCCTACCATCTATTTGACCCTTTTTGACGTGGGAAATTTTTAGACATTGCTGAATTTCGGCTCTACGTTATGTTCGATTCAAAGTGCTTAATTATATGTAACGTAACGTATTAATTTAAAGTTGCTCGTTTGTATGTTTGTAATGTAGTCATTTGTCTTTTTTATGGAATTTTAGTATCGCGTTTATCTAAATAAGTATTATTATCATTATCACTAATATTATTATTATTACTTGGTCTTCATGGTCTTTTCAGTCTCAATCGGTCAGGAAGTTACCAAATGTCGATTGATTGACTTCTAGGTTTCAGGATTTTATACAATTATGGGAGCGTACTTATCTGCGCCGATCAAAAAAAAGGAATCGGAGTCGGGTGGAAATGATAAACTATGCTACGGAACTTCGGCGATGCAGGGTTGGCGCATGTACCAAGAGGTATCGCTTCTAGTAATCCTTAAAAATAACTAAAGCTTCAAATGTGGGGTCAGTAGGGTCGTGCACATGTATATCGGACGAACGTGGCTGAATTGGATGACATAAGCGATGCCAGACCGAATCATTAAAAATGAATTCTGGACTGGTATTTTCTTATGCATCTGTCGGTATCGAAAAGTGTCACATGCATGCCAGAAGCAAGCTACCAATATGTTAGCGCATAGGTACACGACAAATCATTAATTTATGTACCTAGCTCCTTAGTATGACTTACATCGAAATTATTCACACACTGAGATCACACTGGGCAATACCCATCCCAGTTCGACTTTGGAACGGGCTGACTCATAAGCTGGACGTGCTAAAGGGTCCGTTTGGGCAGGCTGATTTTTAAATATTATACCAACCAACCTTTGAGAGCGCAGAGTTGGACGGGCTGAAGCTTTAGCCATTGACCAGGTATGACTGAGATGCCTGTGGAATACTACTAGTTATAAATGTATCTTTTGACGATTTTAGACTTTCTTCTTAGTAAAAAGGATGGGTATCAAATTTTGCTGACGCTTGGCGTAGGGTTTTACTTTGCTTATGATAATTATAGATTGAAGTCTCAGTGTCATTTTACGTGATTCGAAAAATTCTTAAATTCCGCACCGTTTGCTATACGGCAAAAGGTGTTGATTGTACAACGGTTTTTCAGGGCCAGCGGTGTGATTCCAACACTTTTATTCACTTTTTCGGACAAAGTCTAGAAATTTTTGCGATTCGCACTAGCTTATTTGATAGTAATTATATGAAGCTATGCTGGTTTGCTTTCGACATGACTGTAAGGAATAGATAATAATTTTTCTGATGAATTTCTACAATTTTCAATCTTCTAAGCCGTTTTAGTCATAAGATTTTATTTATCCTGCGCTTCGCTCCATAAAATAGACTTCTGACCTCTTAGGCCGTATATAATGTATCTCTATAACTAGGTCGGAGAAACAGTTAAACTTTTTTAATAGAAAGAAAAAAGTCTATAGTAAATTTAGAAAATTTCAACTATGGATGTCCCGGGGTCAAGGAAAATGTAATATATACTAATGCATGGTAATTGCTGATCTCGTAGTGTGCAATTAAGATCACTAACGGTCATACATGTAAAATCTCATTTTGGGGGTCCCGGTCATTTTAACGGAGGGGAGGGGTAAAGGACTTCCACTTTTTGGCCATAAGCGGCCATAATTTTTTTCAAAAATCGGTTGGGGGTCAATATTTTTCTGGGGGTGTTAAACTTTCGGTGGGGATCCCCCTGTTACTTATATGATATTAGTACATACTTAATGCAATAGTGCTGACTATTTGCTTAATTAGAGGTTAAATAAAGCACTTAAAAATCACAACAAATGTGATTTTAAAATTTAGATAAAATTCAAAAAATTTTAGCATTTTATTTCATGCGTCTCATTCTTTCGTACGTTTTACATTCTAACGCTGTAAATAAGCGAGTAACACGCTCAGCGATTATTACTATGGTTTTTATATTACAGCAGAGCAGAACCTCTGAGAAACCAGCGTTTTTTTAATTTTTGCATTACATTCAAATGGAAATAATGAAGACTGCATTAGATTCATGAATGCAGAGTTAGTAAACAACGATTTATAAATATAAACATGGTGTGAAAGACATAATACATAGCTAATACAGTATTTAATCCTACTGCTAAAGCGCCGAAAATTTCTATATACATGTGCATAGCAGTGTTTTTTTTGTACAAGGTCCGTTTGTACATGTACAAAGATGGTCCCTAAAAGTCTTTTCTCGTACACACAAATTTTTGGGTACTTTAATATAGTACAGTAGCGATTTTAGTGTGGCAAAAACAGAGTTGTTCGACCTTTGGTTATGTATTTTCGCAATTTCTAGGTTTCTGAGGGCAAAAATCAGTAATAATCGTCTCAAAACGGCGCGAAGCGCCAAAAAATTTGGCATTTTTCCTTTTAAAATGCAATTTCTGAAATTATAAAGATAAATAGAACACACAATTGCTCATTTCGGCGCGGAGCGCCGAGAACTTTTGCGAATTTCGAACCTTTTTTGCAGTTTTTGTCTTCCAAAAAATCTTTGTACATGTACAAAGACGGTCCCCAAAAGTCTTTGTACATCGCGAAAAATCTTTGCCGAATACAAAAAAAACCGTGGTGCATAGTATAAAAAAATTTTCGATCGTGTTAAAGGATTTGGGGAGGGTTTTTGCAGGTGTAAAGAGGCCCCAGAAAACAATAGCTTGTCCTAAAAGAGTAAGAATACTTCTTATGCATTTGTGATTTGATTGCTGTCGAATACCATGACGCTTGAGTTATGGCTACTTCTTCAATTTTAATTAAGACAAAATTATTGATTTAGGACGCCCACAATTGCATTGCGGATTTTGAAGAGGGATGCTCTTTGTTTGCCGTTTATGATGGGCACGGTGGTAAGTAAACGCTTTTCATCCGGTATTCATATATCAGATATTGGTTATTGGTTGTGGTTAGTTACTGTTTGGTTGGCTAGTCATTGGCTTATTGGTTTAAGTTAGTTTAAAAACCGCTTCCGTTTATAAAATCGACGACCGAAGTTACATGCCTGCTTAAGCATATCGTCGTAAAACTAAGAATGTGGTTAATTGGATACATAGCTTATTAAAGCGTAAACATTCGTGGCGAGTAGTGTACGTACATGTAATGGCTCGTAATTTTGGGTGGGGGTCGCTTGCCAATTTTAGGGAAGGGAGTAAATGACCTTTTATGGCCGAAAAATTTGATTTTTTTCCAAAAATCAGAGGGGATAGTGTTCTTTGTACATGTACAAAAATGGTCCCCAAAAGTCTTTGTACATTTTGTACATGCAAATTTTTATAGCGATGTTAGTGTTGTAAAAAGGGTTTTCCAACCTTTGTTATTGTATTTTAGCTAAAGTGCTGAAAGGTTTGACATTTCTCCATTCTAAATGCAAATTCTGCTATTATGAAGATATGTAGGACATATTATTACTCATTTCGGCGCGAAGCGCCAAAAACTTTGGGAATTTTACGCCTTTTTACAGTTTTTGTATTCTCAAAAATTTTTTTACATTTACAAAGACGGTCCCGAAAAGTATTTGTACATCGGAAGATTTCTTTGTCGAATACAAAAAAAAATTTTCACTCCCCTCCTACAGCTAGAATTGACGATTTTTTGGAAGATACCAAAAAAAAGTTCTAAAAATTTTGGAAAACATGCTTCTTCAAGCATTTTTAGCCATCTATTTGCTCAACAGTGCCAAATTTTTGGCGCTTCGCGCCATTATACTCATGTTTTGACTATATTTTGTCCAATTTGTTCCGACATTTCTAATTTTGTTCAAAATTTTTTTGTTTCCATGCTCTTGAAGGATAGAGCATCGTCAGAAACGCTGGAAAACGATGTTTTTGACGCGCACCCACCATTTTCGGACGCAAAAAAGGCACTTTATAATTTCACCCCCACAATTCCCACGCTGTACATGTATGATTCGGGCATACATGCCCATAGAGGGCGAGGGGGTATTACTCCGTGAAGGGTCAGACGGACAGGTACTGTCCGGCGATTTTGAGCTGATAGAACGTTTTCCGCATCAAATTAGAGGTCAAAAACAGTACAAACGTCACAATTTTTCTGACGCTTTGTGCCAGATCCGTAGTTTAAGTACTTTCTACTCAAAAAGCGCCCAAAATTGATGAATTTTTGCATTTTTCTAATGTTAAAAGTGATATGACTAAAACTGCTTTTAAAATGCGATATTACCACGAAAAACGTTTTATAAGCTATTTCGACCATTTTGATCGTAAAACAGCAAAAAATTGTGAAAGTTAAATTAATTGTTTTGGATTTTTGCGATTTCACCCTCCGCTGCCGACCCTGACCTTGTACACATATGACCGACTTTGGGTGGGGGATCCCCCTCTTTTATGTATGATAGGCTAGTTGTATTTTCCCAGCTTCCTCTTCATTTTTCTGCTATTTTTTTATCAGTTTTAAATAAAAATTTTCTTAGTACCGGCAAGTCTTCGTATTGGTTTCGCCAATTTTGGGGGTCAAAGGTTTTTTGAGCTTAATTGGCTTTGAAAATGTATTAAAAGATTAAAAATAACTACATTGTCTGATAGGTTCTGATCGATTTCAAGCATACCTTGGCGTGGGGGGTTTGGGGAGGGTATGCACCCCCCCCCCGAGTAACCAAAATATCCCCCCCAGAAATCAAAATACCCCCAGATTTCAATTTTTGAAAATTTTTTTCGTTTTTTCCGCAATTTTTTGATGCCAATGGATAGTGCTCGATGAGAAACGTTGAAAAATGGTGTTTTTTCGCCATATTACCACTTTTAAGGCCATTTTTTGACCTTCGAAAAAATCTTGCACGCCCCCCCCCTCCAGAACTTTGGTGCCGCCCACCTATGATTTCAAGCACTTTTGCGAAAATGTTGACTTTTGTCTTGACCTTAATCTTTCTATATTTTAGGAAAATCGCATTCTGTCTCAAACCTTACGTACTAGTCTGCTTGCATCTCAAGTACCACACATGTGCATTACGGTCAGGGAGGGTAAAATCGAGAATCTGTGGTCACAGAGGGGTGAAATCTAGGATTTATACTGCTGCTACATAAAAGTTAAATGCTAAATTGTTGATTAATCCTCGGTTGACCTGGATTGCTATGTAGCAAGCGTAGCGCAAATTACTTTTCCGGATTTTTGTCCTTCGCTTATTGAATCCTACTTATTTCAAAGGTCCAGAAGTTTCGCAGTATTTAGCGCGGAAGTTTCCCGATTTTTTGAAGACAACGGAAATGTGGGCTAAAGGACGATATGGCCAAGCTTTAGAAGACGCATTTATGAAATTTGACGAGTTGCTCACTGATTCGAATACAATCGAAGAATTGGAGGTTCTTGCTGGTATTGAACGCGATGAAAAAGGTTTGTAATTTTCTTCACTATTCACTTAATTTTCCGATGCCTATGCACATTTATCAGAGCATCAACAACAAGATGCATAAGTTATCGCTAAAATAGCTCGTACATTAAGCTTCTGTGAATGCAGTCAATTAGTTCCTTTATCTTGCATGATCTTTTGACGAATTTCATGTATTAAGTACATGACGAGCACACGTAGGCAATAGCTAAAGCTTTAGCCCGTCCAATCATGGGCTCTCAAGGGTTGGTTGGTTCCAGGCATGCATGTGGGGAGTGGGTCGGGGTGTCTAGACATACTCCAAAATGGAAAAATAGGGAATTTTCTCGGAAAATGAGTCAAAGTAAAGCATAAATGCAGCTGTAGATGAATGTTTGTGTGTAAATGCACTTTGTTGCTCTAGCGTCAGAAGGACATTGCGAAAATGTCTTTTTGTTAAACTGTTGTTGGCGCATTTTGTGAAATTTAATAGTGATTTTGTTCTGGATTGAATTCTTAATCATATATATTGTGTGACATACATGTAACGGCTCAAAATTTTTCGATGGGGCCGGCCATTTTCAAGGGTAGGGGCCAAATGACCTCTAATTTTTGGCCAAAAAACGCTTAAAAACGGCCGAAAAAATTGGTTTTTTTCTAAAAACCGGGGGGTCAAAAATTTTCTGGCTTTGGGGATGTCTCACACTGTATAACTTGTGAAGAAAAATTAAAAACGAATAAGTTTTGATAGATTTTAAAATTGGATATAAAAATTCCGTCGTTTAACCTACATATCTGCATGACTAATTTCTTGATATCAGGTTCAAGGTTAGCCTGAAAATATTCCTAAATTCTCGTCTTTGTATTTCATCTTAGCGGTTTCCAGAGAGAAATGTTGCAGAAATAAATAAATGGGCGCGAAGCGCCGCAAAATTCTGACATATTCGCCATTTTTATGCCCATTTTGGGCACCAAAGATAATAAATACAATAGAAAATGACCGAGCTTTGACGAATTTAGAGTTTAGTGCATAGTTCCAAATTGTGATAAAAACCTGTCTTGACTGTATTTGTAGAAGACTGAGAATTTTTAATTTTTGTGCGAAATATGTAAAAATATTTTTCCGTTTCACGTTAACTGGATCTCCCTCCCCTATCTGGTTAAGGTCCCGGCTAATTAATTTAACATACGCGAGTTTTTTGGTCTTTAAATTATTAAAATGGTCAAAATCGCCTATAAAACGTTTTTCGTGGTGATATCGCATTTTTAGAGCACTTTTACTCCATTTTGACTTCATTATATCCTTTTTAACACTGAAAATGCAAAGATTGATCAATTTTGGGCGCTTTTTGAGTAAAAATAAAATTAAAGTATTGCGCCGGAAAAATTTTGACATTTTTACTGCTTCTGACCTCAAAAATGATACAAAAAACATGTCTTGAGCTCAAAATCGCTGGGCAGTACCTGTCCGGCTGACCCCTCAGCGAAGGGTAATATTCCCCCTCACCGCCAATGTATGTATATGCATCTATGATGCAAATGGACCTCGTACAACAACAAAACACTGCTAACCAATTCGCAATTTTACGCAGCCGAAGACGACGAAGACATAGCCACGCTGTTCGAAGAGGCGACTTTGCCTATAGAAGAAGTGTTCAGTCGTTACGGTATAACAGTGTGCTTCAACAATAAAGACCAATCGGACAATGTTGAATCAACGGACTCGGAAGACGACAAAATAAGGACCAGAAAGAGCAAAATTTCAGGGAAAAAACGGAAATTGCTTAAAGACGTCAGTGCTAATAATGACGAAAAAGTCGACAAAATGACGGGAGATAACTCGACCGCCAATACGGACAATGCGGAAATTTCCGTCGAGCAAAGAGACAAGAAGCACGCCGCGGTGGCGAATAATGAAGTAGAAAATTCAGACGCCGGTCTAGCAATCGAACCCGCAGTTAAAATAAAACGAGCCTCGAATGGTCGAACTAAAGACGACGACGCTAACGCAACAAAGGCGGCGAATGGAGAAAACGTTGAAGAGGGGCCGTCGCCTAAACGAAACAAAACCGTTTCCGGTTTTGGCACAGAGCCAACGCCGAAAAATGTCGCATCGGTTGCGGCGTTTAATGGGCTCTGCCCCGATTTTCCCTTCGAAACTCGAAATTCAGCCGAAACGAACGATCGCGATATCACGGCGAATGGAAAAGAAACGAGCGATGATGCGGTGATTGGCGAAGATATTCAGGTCGAAAGGCACGCTGCAACGAAGGACGACGCGGAGTAAACGCTTTTAATCGATTTTTTCTAGTTCATAGCTTAAGCTGTTGAATAGTTTAGAAGCACACATGATTTTGAGGGGTTGACATGGCTTTATCTCCTACACCAGGAAAGTGTTCACCCCCCCAGAATTCGCAATTTTTTGAAAGTTTATAATAATTACCAAAAAATTCGTAAATATGTGCAGTTTTAGGTGTTTTTAGCTATCCTTTTGCTCAAAAGTGTCAAATTTTCGGCGCTTCGCACCATATACTCATTTTTTACAATATTTTGTTCAATTTATTCGGATTTTTTCAGATTTTTTAAAAAATATTTTAATGTTTTTGTGTTCCAGAAAGACAGATTATTGTCAGGATTGCCGAAAAACGATATTTTTGTCGCATACCCATCGTAGGTGCACAAGGTCAGGGTCGGTAGGGGGAGGCTGAAATCCAAAAATACAAAACAATAAATTTAACGATCACAATTTTTTGCTGTTTTAACGATCAAAATGGTCAAAATAGCCTATAAAACGTTTTTTGTTGGTAATATTGCATTTTAAAATCATTTTTAGTCCATCTTGACTGCGTCATATCACTTTTAACACTAACAAAAGCTTGGAATCCTGCATACTGTGCCACTGCAACAATAAGTTCATAAAGCTAAAAATTCAGAATCCTATTGCACTAATACGATGACAATTTTGGAGCGTTAAAATAAACGGTGCAAAGGAAAAAATAAAACTAAAAATAAAATACGGTGCAAACACAGTTTTTTTGTATTCGGCAAAGATTTTTCCCGGTGTACAAAGACTTTTCGGGACCATCTTTGTACATGTACAAAGATTTTTGGGGAGACAAAAATTGCAAAAAAGGTCTGAAATTCGCGTGTGTTCTATATATCTTTATAATGGCAGAAATTGCATTTCAAAAGGGAAAATATCGAATTTTTCGGCGCTTCGCGCCGTTTTAAAACGATTCTTAGTGATTTTTGCCCTTAGAGCCCCAGAAATAAGCTAAAATACACAACCAAAAGTCGTTTTTACCACACTAAAATCGCTACTGTACCATATTAGAGTACCCAAAAATTTATGTGTACAAAATAAACATACAAAGATTTTTGTGAAGACAAAAACTGTAAAAAGGTGCAAAATTCCTAGAAAATTTTGGCGCTTCGCACCGAAATGAGCAATTGTTTGTCCTATATATCTTTAAAATTGCAGAATTTGCATTTAGAATGGAAAAATGTCAAATTTTTCGGCGCTTCGCATCGCTTTCAGACAATTTTTATCAATTTTTTGCGTCATAAACCCAGAAATTAGCTGGAATACACTACCAAAGATAGAAAACCCTGTTTTACGACACTAAAATCGCTACTGTGCTATATTATAGTACACAAAAATTTGCATGTACAAAATGTACAAAGACTTTTGGGGACTATCTTTGTACATGTTCAAACGGACCTTGTACAAAAAACACTGGGTGCAAAGCGTTGAAAATTTTTGAGGACTTTTGTTGAAATATGCTTAAAAAGGCTTGGAATATGAGTGAATTCATATCTAAAATTAGTACAAATGGCAAAAATTCTTGGTCATATGTTTTACGCAAATTCCACCTGCCAGGAGGCAGGCGATTTGAAAAGTTATTAGCTAATTGTAGCAGAGAATATGACGCTTTCATTGCAACCAATTTAACGTGAGGATTATTTAAGCGTTGATACAACTGCAGAAAAATATTGTTAAATTGTTAAATTACAAAGATTGTTCGACACGACTAGCTTCGAGCATAAAAAGTAAATAGATTAGGCGCGAAGCGCTCTTAAATTTCGCGCATTTTTTAACAGGTTTGGGTTAGTTTGAGAAGCCTAGCCTCACTCTAGAAGCGGTTATGCAATTATAGATAATAGGGCGAGATAGGAGGTGCAAAGCGAATTTTTAATTTTCATGTAGACGATACAATATTGAGAAATACATATTTAGTATGCGCGCAGCGTCGAAAAATTTTGCGGTTTCTGATTATATTTAAGCATGAAACTTATTGAGAAAAATCAGGCACACAGCGCCGGAAAAAATCTAAGAATTCAACCTGAAAACAGTCCATTTCTCTTTAATCCTCCGTTTGCATTTAACTTTTTCAATTTGGGGGTCAATTGACCCCACTGACCCTCCCCTGGCTACGCCACTGCTCAGTTGGTATTACTTCTACCTCTGAACGCATCGATCCGTGTTCGACTCTGACTTGAGTCAAGGCTTTTCATGGAGTCAAGGCTTTTCATGGGTAGCCGGCTCAGGTCAACCCAGCCTTTCATCCCTCCGGGGTCGATAAATAGGAAGCTGCACTTGAGTGGTGCAGGTCTTATCTTAGGAGTAGCGACCCCTTGCGGTATACAAGCGAGAAAACACGGCTTTGGTGTGTAGGCAATACTCGATTTAGGGTGAAAAGCCTAGTTTGGACCTTTTTTGGAGTTGTTCTTCTGTATATACATATACGCTGTATGCGTTGGACATAAAGAGCGACGTTTAAGCTTAGAGATTGATCAACTTACCTCTTAGAAAGTTCCTGTTTCTTTGTTCTTTTGTTCGTTTTATTTTTGACTGATGGCTATAAAGCATAAAGCCATGCGTACATTTTACTATTGTCACTTATATAACCGTATAGATTGTAATTTTACTTTTTTCTTAGATAAAAGCGCTCAGTAAGTGATGATCATAATAATAAAATTTATTGATCTAGGATAGATAAATATGTAGGTATGCATGTATCTGGAATATCGTTTGAAGTCCGAGTCATTTGTGTATGTGGTAAAGTGGGATAAAATTTCCGCTTTACATCATAAAATTCCTGTTTAACATATCAAAACATTGTCTTTGATTTTCTTCCTTACGTTTATTCGAAATCCGTGTGCATCAGACATGGATGGCATGGGGTTTCTGGGGGTGTTGAAATTTTAGAGTTTTTGGCTCAATATCAAAAATGGGGAATACGCGTCAAAAACATCTTTTTTTCGGTGTCTCTGACGATGCTTCGTCTTTCTGTAGCTTAAAAACATAAAAAAATTCAAAAAAAATTTTAGATAAATGGATAAAATATAGTTAAAAAATGAGTATACGGCGCGCGCCGAAAATTGGACACTTTTGAGTAAATAACGAAAACGCTTAGAGCAGCACCTTTTAACGAATTTTCTTGCTTATTCTTGGGAAATCACGCATTTCGGGGGAGGGGTGAAAACATTTTTGCGTAGATGACAAAATTTCTGCGGAGATAAAAAATTTCTGTCCTATCCCCCTTGATCATGCAATTATTCGGTTCTCATCGATACTTTGCTTTCTTTTTAATCAGTAACGTTACGCTTGAGTCAACCGAGAAGACTTTTTGCCATGTCGAACATCCTTCAAGTGAGAAATGCAGCGACCAGATGAATGGAGAAATCTCAGGGCAGAATGAAAATGGCGAGGATGTCAATGAGTCGGACGATGAAGAAGACACCGAATATGCTGACGAGTCTGACGAAAAAGAAGATTCCAGTGCTGAAGAAGAGTTAGTTCTGATTTTGAGGCGATATTTTGATTTTTTGACTAAAGTCTGAATTGAGGATTATTTACTTATTTTTTTTAAATTTAGGTTAAGGAATGTCCCCTGTCCGGTCGTTTATCATGTCACCCAGTGTTTCGATCAAGATCGAAATTTTTTTTGGGATGAAACAGCTTTCAGCTTACTAATGCAATTAGCTGAGTTTTAAATGAATAGAATTCATGCTTTTCCATTGAGAAGGAACCTAGTTTTTTAATTAACAAGATAACAATGTTTTATAATGGTCAAGAATAAAACCATCAAACTTGCGTTCTTTGATATAACGTATATTATAACGTCTAGACCTCCAAAAGTAGATTGAAAATTTTATGAAAAGATCGAGGCGAAATCGAATCAGATTAAGAAAGCTCTTTTAATAAAAAAATGTGAAAGAATGCTTCCGCCCACTACTGTTCAATATGTATATACTTTATAGATAATTTTCATTTTTTCAACTGGCATAGCATATCGAGCATAGGGACAACTTATATTATTTCGATTTAGTGAGACGCAGTGTTTTTTTGTATTAGGCAAAGATTTTTCGCAATAAACAAAGACTTTTCGGGACCGTCTTTGTACATGTACAAAAGATTTTTAGGAAGACAAAAATTGCAAAAAAGGTCTGAAATTCGCAGGAATTTTCAGCGCTTCGCGCCGAAATGAGTAATTGTGTTATATATAACTTTATAATGGCAGAAATTGCAATCAAAAGGAAAAATGTCAAATTTTTTAGCGCTTTGCGCCGTTTTAAGACGATTCTTAGTGATTTTTGCCCTTAGAGACCCTGATATTAGCTAAAATACACTACCAAAAGTAGAGGATCGACCGGCGGGGGTCCATTTTTTCCTCCGGGCCGTAAGCCGGAGCTCCGGCACGCCCGTCACCTCCGGCTCCGGCCGGAACCGGAGGCCGGAGGTGAACGCGGAATTTTCAGTGAACTAGAATTTTCACAAGCCGTAAATATCGAAAAAATCATTTAATTAGCATATTTCTATTTTTAGCTCACCGCATTCTCGCTTGCCCTTATTGTCTGGATGCACTTATACTCGAAAAGTACCCAAATAAACATAGCATAAATGGCGTAGCAATGTGTCTGTATGTACTTATATCTACAACCTGTAATAGCTCGCTAAAAGTAAGTGAGCAGACTACGTCGCACCAAGTTTGTTATTCTGTCACTCGAAAGAGATTTATATCCATTTGTGCGCTAAATTGACGCGGACTCGGCTCGCTTTGCAATCTTAAATATTCTAGTTCATTATTAAGCAAAATATATGATATAATATTTCACCAATGGTGCATTCAATAATGCCACATTAGTGTTCACATTCACAGCTTCACTTATTGAACCTGTGTTTAAACAAATTACACAAAATAGGCAATCACGAGTGCTAAGCTTCAAAAGAAAAGAGCGTTAAAGCATTGAATGATTCGGTTCAAAAACCACCGGCCTCCGGCCCCTTTTTTGCAACTCTCCGGCCGCCGGAGGCCGGAGGACCAAAAAATGGCCGGAGCAGCCGGAAGCTCCAGGTCGATCCCTAACCAAAAGTCGAACAACTCTGTTTTCACCACACTAAAATCGCTACTGTTTTATATTATAGTACCCAAAAATTTGTGTGTACAAAATGTACAAAGATTTTTGGGGAGACAAAAACTGTAAAAAGATGTAAAATTCCCAAAAATTTTCGGCGGTTCGCGTCGAAATGAGTAATCGTTTGTTCTATAAATCTTTAAAATGGCAGAATTTGCATTAAGAATGGAAAAATGTCAAAATTTTCGGCGCTTCGCGCCGTTTTGAGACAATTTTTAGTACTTTTTGGCGTCAGGAACACATAAATTAGCTAAAATACATTACCAAAGATCGAAAACCCTGTTTTACAACACTAAAATCGCTATTGTACTATATTATAGTACAGAGAAATTTGCATGTACAAAATGTGCCAAGACTTTTGGAGATCATCTTTGTACATCTACGAACGGACCTTGTACAAAAAAAAACACTGGTGAGACGAATAGTTTTCCTATTGCATTAAGTTTTTCAATGGGTATCGTTGTCAATGCGTACACTGTAATTGTAGTTACATGCATATATAAGACTGTTTTAAACACCTTGATAAATGTATCACATTCTTTCCAAGCGCAATTCGTACAATTCTGTTTCTCGCGTTTTTTGCATTTGATTTATTAGGCGCATACTTCTTTTTCTAACTATTCAATTTTTCGGAGTTTTTCTGTCCTTTTTCAATTAATTTTTTCCTTTTTGTCACAATGATGACTTCCTATCGTTTGACCTACATACATGCATATTTATGTCTGCTTTGCCAATTTTGTCAGCGAAGATTCGGGGCTAGAAGACGAACTTAACGACGAAGTACAAGCATCGGAGGGCGAAGAAGAGATTGATGAAGATGTTGAAGCCGAGGAAGTGGAAGATTTTCTCGTTCCTCCAACCGATGCAGTAAACATAGTCCTTCTATCTCTTGCACGTATACCGTGCTCGCCACGAATGTTGATTCACTAATATGCTTCGCATGTTGATGATGCTTGTTATATGATATATGTTTAGCACGTCGGTCATGCGTAGGCGGAAATTGGACCGACGTGTTAAAGATATGTATATCCTTTGACAAGCTCTATTATCGTCTGAAGCATATTTGAGCATCAACAACATTCGTAGCGAGTAGTGTATGTACATAATAAGGGTCATGAATTTAATTCGAATTGTAGCTGGCTGGCATGGGTGGGCGGCACCGAAATTCTGGGGCTGCAAGATTTTTCAAAGATCAAAAAATGGCCTTAAAAATTGTGGTATGGCGAAAAACACCATTTTTTAACGTTTCTTATCGAGCACTATTCGTTGGCATCAAAGAATTGCGAAAAAATCAAAAAATTGAATTCTGGGGGGATAATTTGGTTTATCAAATCCCCACACGCCCAGGTGTGGAGCTGGTCTTTTTTAAAGATAAATCCAATGGCTTGCCGGAATTTCCGTTGAAATAAGTTCAAATCATTGTTCGTATTGAGTTATGCGAAAAAACACAAAAACGGTAAAAGATTAAATGTTCGCCCTAAATCTCTTTATCATAGTCAGTGAGTATTTGGCAATCTTAGTATCATTTTTAATTCTGTTATACAAATTATTCCTTTTTTTCACTTGAAAATTAACGAATTCTCGTAACTTGTAACGTGCAAGTCTAACGGAAATTTGTACAAAACTATTTTGACCTATTGACCACAAGCTCAAGTCAAGTTTACGCTGTAAATGGACAACAGTGCAAGTAAATAAATATCATAATAAAAAATACTAGAATACTTTGGTTCATTCAAGCTTTTACGCACAATGCTGAATTTTTTAAAAAGATAATGATAGTTTTCGGCGCGAAGCCTCAGAAAATTGAAATTTTGACGTTTTCCCTAAACTCAATTTTTACTTGTATTAAGACATGCAGAAATGGCAATTACTCATTAAGCGCCGGAAAATTTTATAAATTATAAATTATAGACAATAATATAAATTATAAATTTTACCGTTTTTTCATTCCAAAAATCTTTTTTATGTACAAAAACGATCCCGAAAGGTCTTTGCACATCGCAAAAAATAGTCGTCGATTACAAAAACTGTGACATATATGCACATGCATATTGACATACAAGGCCGTATTTAATGGGGCGGGAAGGGCGGCCGCCCCCCCTCCCTTGGCCGGGAAAAAATTTCGAAAGGTAAGATAATGCACGGAATGATTGAAAAATCGACTGTCTCTGATGTAAAATCTTCGAATTTCCAGCGCTTCGCGCCGGATGTGAAGTATTTTCTATCATTTGGGTCTAAGTGCGACCGAAAGATGATACTTCTTTTATAGTTTTTTAGGTTAAAAAAATTTTTTGCAAAAAAGTTTGAATTTTATCACCCAATGGATAGAGCATGTCGAAAAATTCGGTTTTTGCGTGCTATCCCGACAAATTTTTCGAAATATTGACTAATTTGTGTTGGGTCCGCCTATCCCTTGGCCGAATCCTGGATGCGGGTCCGTTGACATAAATATTCTGCGAACCATGCATGGACAAACCGTGCAACTTCATCCAATCCGGTATCAGTAGAAACTATAGGTGCACAAGGTCAGGGTCGGCAGGGGGGTGAAATGCCAAAAATCTAAAACAGTAAATTTAACGTTTACGATTTTTTTGCTGTTTTAATGATCAAAATGGTCAAAATAGCCTATAAAACGTTTTTTTCGTGTTAATAACACATTTTAAAAGCATTTTTACTCCATTTTGACCGCATTATATCACTTTTAACACTAAAAAATGCAAAAATTTTATCAATTTTGGGCGCTTTTTGAGTAAAAAGTACTTAAAAGTACTAATCTGGCGCGAAGCGCCGGAAAAATTTTGACATTTTTACTGATTTTGATGTCAAAAATGATGCAGAACAAGACCTGTTTGCTCAAAATCGCCGGACAGTACCGGTCTAGTTGACCCCTCAGGGGTGTAATACCCCCCTCACCCCCCCCTATGTGCCTGTGTGGTAGGGACCAGGTCTATATCAATGGAAAGACCTAACAGTATCAATGAAAAATTTCACAAAATAATATACAAATCGGAGAAAAATCATGGATACGCACAAAAATTAATAAAATACCAAAATAATCAGTCAATTAGGGAAGATGAATCCAGGCGAATATCTGGAAATGATTTGAAAATCAGCTAATTAATCGACTAACCAAATTAATAATCAATAATCGATGGAACAAACAAAAATTAACCAATCAACCACTAAACAACCAATCAACCAATTAAACAATCACTTTGAAAAGGGCAAGCATACAAAACATTTGGCAGCTGATAGCTGGTATCAGACATGCACGACATGGGAATTCTGGGGGATGGCGGAATTTCTAAGTGTCTTTTTGGGCTTAAAAATAGCTTATACGCATTAAAAACATCGTTTTTCAGCGTTTCTGACGATGCTTGTCTTTTCTAGAGCATAAAAACAAAAAAATTTGAAAAAGTCTAAAAATTCGAATAAATTAGAGAAAATATAGTCCAATAATGAGTATGTGGCGTGGACTGCTGAAAATGTTACGCCTTTGAGCAAACATAGCTAAAAACGCTTAAAAAAGCACCTTTGCTACGAACTTTATGGAATCTTTCGGAAAATTGCAAATTCTGGGGGTGACAACTTTTGTGTAGAAAGTGGGATCAAAATCCCATATCCCCCTTCCAACATTATGTATGGCTGGTATCAATGGGAAGACCGGCCTTTATCCATACACACTACGAACCCTGCTTTTTAAGCATTATTTAGGGAAATTTATATTTAAAATTTATTCCCGTGCTTTCTTATCAGAATTTGATGTCGTTGGCTGAAAATATTTAAGTGATGCATGACAAGTTTCATTCTTCAAGCCCGGCGTTTCGAGCGGCTCGACGGCGTGTGTGACAATTATCAGGGGCGACACGCTTTACGTGGCTAACGCTGGCGATAGCCGTTGCGTCTTGTGCCGCGCCGGCCGGGCCGTTGACCTTTCAGATGACCACAAGCCTGAAGATCGGATAGAAAAGACTCGCATTGAAAACGCTGGTGGCAGGATAAGCGAGGATGGCCGAGTCAATGGTGGATTGAATTTATCGCGTGCAATAGGTAGGCCAGACATGTAGAGGCTCGAAATTTTGGGTGAGCGTCCCCGGCCAATTTAAGGGGGGGGAGGAATGACCTCTAATTTTTGGCCAAAAAACGCCTAAAAACGACCAAAGAATTCGATTTTTTCTGAAAATGGGGGGATCAAAAATTTTCTGGCTTTGCGGGGATAGGTGGGGCGTCCGACTTAGGTTGGGGCACGGTTTTTTTTTGTGTTCGGCAAAGATTTTCCCGATGTACAAAGACTTTAGGACCGTCTTTGTACATGTACACAGATTTCCGGGTAGGCAAAAACTATAAAAAAGGTATTAAATTTCCAAATTTTCGGCTCTTCGCGCCTGAATGAGTAAATGTGTGTTCTATATATCTCTATTATGGCAGAAATTGCTGCATTTAGAAAGGAAAAATGTCAAATGTTTCGGCGCTTCGCGCCGTTGTGAGACAATTTTTAGTATTTATATCGTCAGAAACCCAGAAATTAGCTAAAATACACTACCAAAGATCGAAAAACCGTGTTTTACCGCACTTAAAGCGCTACTGTACTATAATTTAATACCCAAAAATTTGCATGTACATAATGTATGTACAATGTACAAAGACTTTTGGGGACCATCTCTGTACATGTACGAAGGGACCTTGTACAAAAAAGAACACTGGGTTGGGGATTCCCCTCTTACATGTATGAGGTAGGCTCTTAGTGATGCATGCAAACTGCTTTATAACTGTTAGAAGATTTTTAAGAAGAAATAACGATCAAATTTGAAAAAGGTGCTTAATTAACTTTAATCTGTTGACCGTTTTTATACAAGCATTTCCTCTTATCTTAGCCTAATACATAACTCATTTATCTATTGAAATAGCCAGGCGGCCGAGTTTTCCCATAAGGTTCTGCTACGCCTTTTAGATTTTATGTACTCGTTACATATACATATGCTGATTTAATCTATACGCAGTTTTTTCATTTTTTCTCAAAAATCGTCTGTCAGTGCTCTTTTTCTAGAAATTACAGAGGGGTGGGTAAAGCCCTCTCACCCCTCCCTATGCCTATGTTTGCGTTCTAAAAAATTTACATAAATGTGCTTTATGCAGTATTCTCATTAATTGCTTTTGCAGGCGATCATTTTTATAAGACAAATACTGATTTGCCATTGAAAGACCAGATGATCACGGCATTACCAGATGTCCGGGTCGAAGTTTTACTTCCTGAGGACAGATTCTTGGTGCTAGCGTGCGACGGAATTTGGTGAGTGGAAATGCGAGTAGGACATGTACATTCGTACATACAAATACACTTTCAGACCTACATAAGTAAGTTGCGTACATACAGGTCCGTATCTAGGATTGGGCCAACGGGTGGGGGCGAACCTAACATAAATTGGTCTTTATCTCGGGAAATTCGTCGGGATAGCTCGCAAAAACCGCATTTTTTGACGTTTCTCGACATGCTCTACCTATTGAGATAATAAAATTCGAACTCTTTCGAAAAAATTTCGGTTTCACTCAAAAAGCTATAAAAAAGGTCCATTTTTGGTCGAACTTGAGCCAAAAGTATGGAAATTACTTAACATCCGGCGCGAAGCGCCGAAAATTTGAAGATTTTGCTACGAAGACATGCGATTTTTTTCATTTTTCCGTGCATTACCTTACCTTTCTAGATTTTTTCCGGCCTTCTGAATACGGCCCTGCGTACATACATACATTCCTTATTTAACTTTGAGTACGTGAATCACTAGACTGTCAATTATCGTATAATTTATTTATACACATGTGTTGCCTAATTTTACCGAACTTTAGTATGTAGGCACCAATTTTCCTTTTATCTAAAGCTTATTGTATTAAATCATTAACAGTGTTCTCTTTCACGTTTCGCTGCTTTTTCATGCCTTTTTGTCTCGCATGCACATAGGCGTGACCATTGATGCACAGCATGGCCGATCTGGGAGGTCAAAATTGAGCGTGTTTTTGGGGGCCAAAATCATCTCAAAAACGCGTGTAAATGCTAAAATAGCCTCAAAACTACATTATTGCACAATTTCTGGTCAATTTAGAGCACTTCAAATAAAATTTTCAATTCTCATCCATTTTTGGCCTTCATTTTGCCTCATTAACTTAAGAAAATTTTCCATTTTTTCTGAGGGGTCTAAGACCGCCTGACCCCCATGTGCATGTCTGGATACGACCGTTCTGTTGAGAGGGAGGGACGAAATACTGTATGCAAAATTCGTCAAATTTAGAATCAGCTAATTGTAAAGATTTTACGATTCTGCAGGGGGAAATTGTCTTAGTGAAGGATTAAATTACTACTCGACAATTATTCTATCAGATTTCATGGCTGTCGCCTCAATTTGAACAAGTAGTCGATTTACAGCGATTGAAAAATCGTTCGCTATGCACGATGTCGTGAAATAGATTAGATCTTATGCAGGTTTTGAATGTTCAGTATTTATGTCCGAAGAGTTTTGTCATAATTACAGTCGAACTTCGATAATGCGTACACGGGATAATGCGTTTTCTCGCATAATGCGTACAGTAATGCTAGGTCCGGACCGAAAGACCATGTAAAACATAAGGCAATAGCATGGGATAATGCGTACTCGGTTAATGCGTAATGCGTACAGCCGATTTCATCCATGGGCCTATGCCTGCATGTTAAACTACCCGGCTTAATGCATACAGCGTGTATTTTTTCACCTCAGATAATGCGATCAGCTCGAAATGTTTGCGTCTCTCTGCTATCATTGATGTGCATCATTTTAAATTTTGATACATTTTCTTTTTCTACTAAAGTTCCGTGTTTATACGAGTACTTTGGTCAAATTGACTTCTGTGTTGTGCGAGCCTGTTTTCTTGAATGTTTATAATTTTTAGTCTGGATCTTTAGCTTTCTTTGAAAAGCTTAGAATTCTAAATTTTTAAGAGCATTCAGCCTTAAGCGAATTGTTATTTTTGATTGGTTATGGCTTTTTCCAAAAAAGCAAAGTTTCTCTGGGGACAAATTTGAAAATGTTGACAAATCACCGCAAGTTCTGTTTATGTGAGTACTTTAGGCCCATCGAGATGACTGTTGCGCCTATTTGTTTTTAAATGTGCATAATATTTAGTTTCGTGACCTGGACGATCTAGGAGAAACAGAAACGGCTCCGAGCTATCAGGATATAAAACTGAGTATATCGAACATACGAAAGTTTTTAATGGCACAGGACAATCGTGACACAAAGTTATTCAGCGAAATGAATGATATCGAAAATTTTTGTGACTTTAAGCGTGAAAATATGTTAAAGCAGACTTGTATTGCTGATTTTTTCTTGAAAAAATGATTTTATCGCATAATAGTGTATTCCTTGTTAAAAATCTGGGGTATTCGGATAATGCGTGCACTCGGATAATGCATACAGGAGGGCTTGGTCCCTTGGGTGTACGCATTAAGCAAGTTCGACTGTACTTGGTAACTTTATCGATTATAATGATTAGATATAGGAGAAATGCGGTTTTTTGCAAAGGTAAGAAAATTAAATGGCTTGATTTGCAAAAAAACAGCTTTTAGGGAAAAATGTGTTCATCGCAGATTAGGTAAGAAATGACGATAAGACATTAAGTTATACATTCTCAGTTTTGGAGGGCCGGATAATTTTCTACTCTCTGGCCTAATTTTCTACTTATTTAACTTTTCTGCCTATCTGACTTTAGCAATGTCGCTAAAGTCGGGAAGGGTAAATGCGACAGTTTTGGTCAAAGTTTGATTAAAGTCAGTCAAGAGATAGATCGGCGCTAAGCGGAGGAAACAGTATTTTGTTTTTGTACAAGGTCCATTTGTACATGTACAAAGATGATCCCTAAAAGTCTTTGTACATTTTGTACGCAGAAATTTTTGGGTACTATAATATGATGAAGTAGCGACTTAAGTGTGGTGAAAACAGAGTTGTTCGACCTTTGGTAGTGTATTTTAGCTAATTTCTGGGTTTCTGAGGGCAAAAATCATTGAGAATCGTCTTAAAACGGCGCGGAGCGCTGAAACATTTGACATTTTTCCTTTTGGAATGCGATTTCTGCTATTATAAAGATATGTAGGACACACAATTACTCATTTCGGCTTGGTGCGCCGAGAATTTTTGCGAATTTTGTTCCTTTTTTGCAGTTTTTGTCTTCCCAAAAATCTTTGTACATCGGGAAAAATCTTTGCCGAGTACAAAAAAAACGTGGAGGAAATTTGATATTTTTTATCATTGATAGTTAGGCTCGTGTATGGAGAAGGGACGGAAACGCTTTTGGCGGCATTTCTGTCTCTGTCCCTGGAAGTCTGAATTGGCCTGAAAGTCTGGCTAACTCAGCGAATGCTTGTTATGCTCGAGTTTATGGCTCCTTGTGGTAAATTATCAAAAAAAGAAAATAAAAGATAAAAAAGAAGTGGTAGGTAGAGAATTTTAACACTATTTTGTCCACCGTTATTTCTTCTGTATGTATGTAAGACGAAGTTGAATATAGAGTCATTGTAGCCGATAGAGTCAATGAGATTCAATACTATTAAACAAGATCCGACGATTAAAGTGATTAATAGGTCCGAATTCATTCATAGCGACCAAAATTTCTGCTAGTGTCAATTGTAATTTTTCAACCTCTTGAAAATTTCTGCTAGTGTCAATTGTAATTTTCCATAAAAACTTGTAAATTACCGCAATCGGAGAATGCTAATGTTAACTTCGCTATGTACGTAAATTCCCACCTCACTTGAAAACATTTAAAGAGCTTCTCCAGCTTTACTTTAAGAGCAATTAAAAATTTGATTTTTGCCTGGAAATCGGTCGAGTAATAAATGATAGTGATCCGATGACTAGCAA
The DNA here is from genome assembly GCA_036768485.1 of Mermis nigrescens. Classification (NCBI taxonomy): domain Eukaryota; kingdom Metazoa; phylum Nematoda; class Enoplea; order Mermithida; family Mermithidae; genus Mermis; species Mermis nigrescens. Next base: position 2,910,089 of record JAVLUZ010000056.1, read on the forward strand.
ATTATTGAATTTCTAATTGCTGAAGGGCGAGTAATGTGTTGACCGGCTTTATTTTCACCACTTCTCTTATCAACGAAACAAGATGTCAATATTCAAGTTAAAGTGAGGTTCTACTCTAAAAATTATTTTCCAACCATCTGATCCTCTTTAACGGATCATATTATTTATTTCTTTATCTAATATGTCACTTAATATTCCTAGTGAATTTATCTCATCTTGTTAGGAATTCAATGAGTAGCCAATCCGTGGTTGATTTCGTTAGCAGTAGGCTCGACCAAAACATAGATCTCGTCACAATATGCGAAGAGGTAAAATCATTACATGTTACTGTTGTTAATTATTTCAATATGCTGCATTAGAAGCAGTCTGTGGTGCGCTTTCTGAATGGACTTGTTGGAATTCATCGCTAAATCTGGAAAAATCCCTTGCTGAGTTTTTTGCTGCATGTAATGCGGATTAGGAATTTTTGTACATTCATGCAACTCTTGGCGGGCTAATTAAATAAGAGTGACCTCAGAAAATGCTTTGACATCGAGGTCTATATATAAATTTTCTAAATTACTCTTACTCGTAGATTGGTTTTTTATTTTGGAAGTTTCGTTAATATACCTACATATGCATACATGTTGAGTGGTGGTCCCGGCCATAAGTGATCTCCAATTTTTGGTTAAAAACGTCAAGAAAATCAAGTAAAAATGGTCAAAAAATGCAGCTCTTTTCCAAAAAATCGGAGGGGACGGGTCAAAAAATTTTCTGACTGGGGGATCAAGGGACGTCCAAGTTTGGTTAGGGGATCCCCAACTCCCTTCTTACATTTATGTACCTATCTGATCATACATGGACACGCTCAGGTTTTTCAGGGTAAAATGACTTCCCTGGAATCTGCGGGGTCGGCCATGATCACAGATGCATGAAAAATTGAACTTTTTTTGCATCAAAATGACCTTGAAAAGTGATATAAATGCTAAAATAGCGTTAGAACTACGTTGTTTCACAGTTTCTGGTGAATTTCAAGCATTTTTGAAAGAAATTTTCAATCTTCATTCAATTTCAGCTGTAGCTTTGCCTCATTTTCTCCAGGAAAATTTCAAAACCCTTGCGGGTTGATCCGGTTTTCCCTGCTGGCTAGCGAGGTTACTCAGCCGTGGGGTCAAGTCACTTGACCTTGTGCCCTTATGTGTATATGATTAAAGTCGCATTTTCCGACGTTCTTCAACATACTTTATCTATATATGCAGGCCCGTATCCAGGGGGCGGGGGCCTGTCCCCCCCGGAATGGGAAAAACTTTTTGTGTTTCCCAAGGGTCCCCCAAAGGGAAAAATGAAAAATTTGAGAAGTGCATCTAAAACACCGTCAAAACAGGTTTTAGCGTACTTTTGAGCTTGTAAAGTCAAAATTTTTTCGCGAAGCGCCGGACTTATTATTTATGTATATTTTTGTCTTCTAAACCGCTAAAAGTCGTTCAAATTTGAGTTAGACATAGAGAGCATGTCAATTTTTTCCAGCGCTGTGCGCCGGATTCATTGTTCAGCTATACTTTTGTGCCTTCTAGCTCACTCAAAACAGCTCAAATTGGAGTTATGACCAGTGATCGGACCGAGGGTACTTTTTGGATCCTCGGCCTCGGCCGAGGCCGAGGCGACTTAAAATCCTTGCCTCGGCCGAGGCCGAGGCCGAGGCCGAGGCCGAGGGTAATGCCGAGGGTCAAGCTTATATACCTATACCCATAAATAGTACTCTTAGAATATTTTGTGTGCACATGAGCTAGAGAATAATCGTAATATTAAACACTTTATCGAATGTCAAACAATTCATTTTTATTTTCAATAATAGTTGATTAAATGTGTGAAGGATTTATTGAATAAAGTCAGCAGCATGAAAACATACTTAATTTAACAAGTTGCCTTTGATGAAGACTTGGAAAAGTTTATAAAAAATATGGCTGAACAAGCACTTAAAAACTTTTATTACTATAAATAAGGAAACAGTGTCGAAGAAATAAACGAACAAACGAAATAAGATAAGTAAAGACAGAACTGTAGCCATTGTTGTGCTCGCTTTTGCAGTAATGCATATTTAAACACGTTTTTTCAGTCATCCAATTCTGGTGTGGCAGGTAATATGACGGAAACTGCACTGTACTTTCCGGTCATAGTTTCCCAAGGTCCAGAGATGAGGGAAGGGTGAAATCCCAAAATGGGGGACCAGTAAATTAAGTAGTGTCTTTGTATGAGCGAACAAATTTTTGTAGATATTTTATATAAATATATTTTTAAACATACACATTTTTACATACTGCCAGTGTGTGACCTGCAACTGGCATGCAGTCCTAAACAGTGTTTTTCTGTGCAAGATACCTTTTTACGTGTGCAAAGATGGTATCCAAAAGTCTTTGAACATTTTGTAAATGCAAATTTTTGTGTACTATTATAGTATTGTACAGTAGCGATTTAGTGTGGTAAAACAGGGTTTTTCGACCTCTGGTAGTGTATCTTAGCTAATTCCTGGGTTTCTGAACATTTTTCCATTCTAAATGCAAATTCTACTATTTTAAAGATATATAGGACAGACAATTACTGATGCGCCGAAAATTTTCGTAAATTTTAAACCTTTTTACAGTTTTTGTCTCTCCAAAAATCTTTGTGTATGTAGATGGTCCTGAAAAGATTCTGTACATTATGAAAAATCTTTGCCGGATACAAAAAAACGTGGCCCTAAATGTGATAACTCGGCTTGAATTTAGTTGATAATATTAGTTCGGCGCGAAGCGCCGAAATTTTTATCAGCTTTTGATGAAATTTACACATAAAATTCGACTGAGAAAGCTAAAACAACTTGTACTACAAAATCAGAAATATTACAGATATTGTAATATGCCAATTAAATCTTGTAATAAGCACTACTGTGCGTAGAAATCCAATGCAACATCAGGATAAATTAGTCAATTTTTTCTTTGAACTGCAAAAAAGTGCAAAGTTATTAAATAGTACTTATTTTGCATAAAATTTTTAAAAACAGTATAAATAGATACAAAACATTTTTAAATCTGCATAAAGATGCCTAGATTACACAAAAATTGATTTTGGAGTGTTTACAGTATATTAGCGATATTTTGCGCGAAGCGCCGAAAATTTTTTGAAATTTCCTAAAATATACTGAAAAACGATATAATAAATATCACTTTGTCCAAGAAAGTATTCTAACATTGTATAAAAATGGCTCCAAAAAAATGCACGAGCCGAAATAGATTTTTGGCAAAACCTGCATTTATTGGCCTTTTTAGGTGCATTTTTGCGATTTTCGGCCGAAAATTCGTGATCATTTACCCCTCTCCCATAAAAAATGGCCGAAAACCATACGTGTAACAGGGGGTTTGGGGAATTCCCCATTTACCCAGGGTTGGACATCCTCCCCAAACCCTTCCCTCCAACGTCAACCCACCCTCCCCACTTTTGGCGAAAATTTGCGCTTTGTTGGCTATTTTTAGGTGCTTTTGCCATTTTTGACATAAGATTAGAGTCGCTAATCCCCCTCCTTCTAAAAATGGTCAGGGACCCCTACCCGAAATTTCAAGCCGTTACATGTATGCCGAGGAGCCCCTTACGAAAATTTTGAGCTGTTGCATGCATGCTTCATAGTGATAGTTTGTCTATTTACTCTTGCTCACATTCAAAAATACTGTATCACTTCGTGAAATTCTAATAGCTGCACTTTTGCCATAGTAAAAATTAACTTCAAAAATTATTCAAAAGGTTTGCACCAAAAATCGTCTGACAGTGACTTGAGTCTTGTACCTTGAGAGGAGGGTTATAACCCTCCCTCAACCCCCTTTGGGAATGTGTGTTTCCGATCCATGTAGCGAGCATGAGAATTAAAAGTAAGTCATCACATGAATAATAAATTGGCACTTTGCTGTATGTAACTTGGTGTAACTGGGTACGCGAGTAAAACCATAAGAAAAGTCTATAGGTAAAAAATAGCCTGTGTACTGCAGATGTATTCTAAATAGTTAATATTCAACGGATATATTAAACTTATTCAAATTTGATTTTAACCCTCGGCGCCTCGGCACTTTTTAGCTTCGCCCTCGGCGCCGAGGCCGAGGCTCCAAAAAACGCCGAGGCTTGCCGAGGCCGAGGCCGAGGCCTCGGTCCGATCACTGGTTATGACATAGGAAACATGGAATTTTTCCGGCGCTTCGCGCCGTATTGTTTATATATGTTTTTTGTCTTCTAGCCCGCTCAAAACCGCTCAAATTTGAACTTGACATGCAGAATATGTCAATTTTTTCGGCGCTTGGCGCCGAATTATTCATTATGTGTATTGTTTTTCTCAGTACAGTACAATGATTGAGTGCAAAGGCAAGAGATAAGAAATAATTCGTCGATTAAGTGATGAGAAATCAGCTTGAATGATTAATTTACTGTTAGCAATATGGAATAGAGTGAAAAATTGTTTGAATGTTTTCTTCACCATCGTATTAGAGCTCGCCGAGATACGCTCAAAACTGCCTTTATTTTCGCCTATCTCCTCATGGTTCTCGAGATATCTAGCCTCAAAATTTTCGCCCCCCCTCCGAAATGAAATCCTGGATACGGGCCTGTATGTACATATTTATCAAGGTCATAAAACTCAAAATACTCGAGAGAGAAATTTTTTCATGATAGGCTAGGAAAAGTGTCGTTTCTTGGCTGCGCTTGACGAAAAATAATGGAAAATATTTCACATATGTATGGCGCGGAGTCAGTGATCGACCGGGCTCAAAAAATACCGGGCCCGGGCTTTGCTGCCGGGCTTGGTACCGGGCCCGGGCTTATATACTAACAACATGCCTTGCTTCCAATATAATGTTATGCATAAGATACATATTTAGACCGATTTTACATTTGTTACTTGTCAAACGCAAGGCTTACTGCTGTATCAAGAAGATTTTTGAATTCTAAGCTCTGTTAATTATTCAATCTTTCTAAAAATAAATTAAGTAGTTAGCAAGGATTTTGGTAGCATTATTCAAGCAAGAACAAAGTTTTTAATACAATAGCGCGCAATTCCATTATTAAAATGCACGTGCAACTAAACACGGTTTGAAGAAGCACAAGGTTTCATGTAGATATTTAAAGGAAATTGAGCATTAAATTTATGCATTCAGACATAACAGCGACTATGATATGTTCGGATAGAAGATATGCTGTTTGGATTTTAGAACTCAAACTATAGCGTACATTGACGTCAATTGAAATTGTGTAGTGTATAGGATAGCACACGTATTGAAGCCATAGGCGTAGCCAGTGGGCATTGGGGCACATGCCCCCCCCGAAATTTTTCAGAAATTTTGTTGATTTTTCGAGTGTAATAATTGTGTCCAGAAAATTGAGTTCAAAAAGGCAAAAACGTCAAAAATTTTCCAGCGCTTCGTGCCGAGTCTTTATTATATTTATTGTTATATAGATCCAATGAGTTCAAAAGCTTAAATTAGCTAAATAATCGATCAATTCACATCACTTTAGTGATTTATTGCTCTATTATTTCGTTGAATGAAACTGCGCATGCTTGTTGAGCATAACAGTAAATGTGCGAAAATGATTGTGTATAGTTTGTCTATTCTTTGCTTTGTTTGTCTTTCTTTACAAGGACAGGACACATAATCCTATTTTAAATGAAAGGAATGGCCAAATTTTCTTATGTTTTTGCGCATTTTCTGTTTTCTGAATTATATCTTGTTAATAAGAAGGCCACAAATGGGCCTGAAAACGATAAGAACAAAATTGTCATTGATACATCTTTTTTATATCTTATTGGCAGCACCCTTTGCTCCGCTTTATACTTAGCAGAGGTCGAAAAGCGCATTTCAGCTCAGAAATCTTGTACAATGTAGGACTTCATCAATTTTAAGTGTTTTGAGCTTAATTTAGAACCGAGATTTGGCCGATCTTGCGAAAATTTTAGCGATAGTATTTAACATTAAAGTGGTTTTTTACAAAATTTTCTAGGGGGCGATTGAGCGCGCCACGCAGCCTCCGCCGTAAAATCTCGTTGTACATGTGCAGCGAGATTTTTGGGAGGACGAAAAGGAAAAAGGGTTCGCCGAAATTAATTTGTCTGCTCTGTATCATTTAAGCGGTATAAATTGTGTTTAAAGAGCTAAAACGTCAAAATTTTCCGGCGCATGGCGCTGCTGGTCATTGTTCTTTCTTTTTGTAAAGCTTCAGCATTGCGTTTAATAGCCTAAATCAGACAAAATATCACAGAATATTAGTATTTTTAGGCTACAAAATGTTAAGGACAGTAAAAGATTACTAAATTCCTTGGTGCTTTGCGCCTCTTATGATTTCCGAACTGTTTGTCAATTAAAAGACCGTAAATTCTACATGGAAACGGTAAAAATTTCAAAAATTTCCGGCGTTTCGCGCTGATTAACATTTTTGTATTTCTGATTGTCAGAAACCCATAAATTAGCTAGGCTACACTACTAAAGGTCGAAAAACTCAGTTTTATTATAGGTACATAACGTTACTAACATTCAATGCAAAATTAGTCTTAAAAAATTTTTTGTGTATGCCCCCCCGAACCAAAATCCTGGCTACGCCTCTGATTGAAGCGTTGTATAGAAGATGAATGCACATATGAAGTTGACAAGTATATGATAATGAGCAGGTGGACAGAAGTAAGGCAAATGGATTTAAATAGAATCACAGGCTAGCAAATTCATAAGAAATACGGACAACAGCTGAAATAGTAAACGTCTAAAATATTAACGATAATTATTTGAGGCCCGGTTGAGGCCCGGTGGCTTTTCAGCCGGGCCCGGGCCTGCTATGACCGGCTGAGCCCGGTCCGAGCCCGGGTACCCGGTCGATCACTGCGCGGAGTACCAAAATGAGCAGATTTTTTAACAGAGATGCAACTTTTCCGTATTTTCATGCGTTACCTTACGTTCCTAAAAATTTTATATCGGCCGTCGCTCTCGTGAAATACGGATTGTTCCTTGTAACATATGTATATTACGATACGAGTATATCACCATTGAAGATACTGATAACTTTTTATGCATTATTTTTCTAATGTTTTTTCCCAGTTATTCACTTTTCCCGTACGTGGAATTTTTGAATTTTTCATATGTGTAAGAATGATAAAAATGGTAAAAATCTCTGCTGACATGACAGACTATCAAAATCGGATACAAATACCAAGAATATGACGCAATAGACCCACGCTATGTATATACCTTAGTCCGTTTCATTTAGCTTTAAAGTTTTCTCATCAATTTAATCCGCATAAAACAGGCTACAAAAGTGGAACCTGATACAATAATGCCGCTTAAGCATTATTTTTCTAATGTTTTTTTCCCAAATATTCACTTTTCCCGTCATGTCACTGAGTCTGACTGGAAAAGTTAGCTATGACTCATTTGCGCTCCGATAATGAGGAGCTTACGTAAGGTGGAATGCTTGTTTGTTCAATTCGATTAAGCCACGACTATGACTGTTTTAAGTGTTTAACGATTCGTATCGCTTGCCTAAAAAATTCCACTTTTATTTATTCATTATTTTTATTCAATTGCTCATCATGCATAGTTTCCCAAGGTCGAAAATTCAGGGGGGGTGAAATCCCAAAATTTCAGACCACTTAATTCAGAGTTCTAGCCTTTTTTGCAGGTCAAATATGAAAAATGGCTAAAACATCCTATATAGCATGTTTTAATGTGAAAAACTGCATTTTTTGAATACTTTTTTGTCCCATTCTGACTAGTTTTGTCACGCTTGTAAGTAAAAAATAAAAGAATTCATCGAAAATTTTGACATTTCAGATCATTTTAATTTTATTCTAGATATTTTATGGGTAAACAAAACAGAAATGTACTAGTCGGCGCGAAGCACCGAAAAATTTTTAACATTTTCGCTGCTTTTGTATCCAAAAATCATTGCAGAAAATGTTTGATAGCTCAAAATTCTCTGACAGTGATTCAAGTCTCGAACCCTGAGGTGGGGGTAATACACCCCTCGGGAATGTGTGTCATCATGTACTGTATTAATTTTTCTGAAATCAGGCGGCGGGGGTGAAATCCGAAGATTGGCAGATAGATAAGTGCTTCGTAAAAACGATCCTATAGCCTCTTTACCTTTTTGGGCAGTGAAAATTAGCTGTATAGCCTTTTTTGGCCTCAAAAAACTAGCTATATATCCTTTTTGGACTCAAAAACATAGCTATATAGCCTTTTTGAACTAAAAATAGCTCTTTAGCCCTTTTTGGAGTAGAAAATGGCTATATATCCATTTGAAACTCAGAAAAGTCAACTATATAGCATTGCTGAGCTCAAATGGCATGTTTCTGAGTCCAAAAAAGGCTATATAGCTAGTTTTCAGAACCCAAAAAGCAGTGATCGACCGGGTACCCGGGCCCGGCCGGTCATAGCAGGCCCGGGCCCGGCTGGAAACCACCGGGCCTCAACCGGGCCTCAAATAATTATCGTTAATATTTTAGACGTTTACTATTTCAGCTGTTGTCCGTATTTCTTATGAATTTGCTAGCCTGTGATTCTATTCAAATCCATTTGTCTTACTTCTGCCCACCTGCTCATTATCATATACTTGTCAACTTCATATGTGCATTCATCTTCTATACAACGCTTCAATCAGAGGCGTAGCCAGGATTTTGGTTCGGGGTGGGGCATACACAAAAAAATTTTGTAAGACTAATTTTGCATTGAATGTTAGTAACGTTATGTACCTATAATATTACTGAGTTTTTCGATCTTTAGTAGTGTAGCCTAGCTAATTTATGGGTTTCTGACAATCAGAAATACAAAAATGTTAATCAGCGCGAAACGCCGGAAATTTTTGAAATTTTTGCCGTTTCATGTAGAATTTGCGGTACAGTCTTTTAATTGACAAACAGTTCGGAAATTATAAGAGGCGCAAAGCACCAAGGAATTTAGTAATCTTTTAGTGTCCTTAACATTTTGTAGCCTGTGAATACTAATATTCTGTGATATTTTGCCTGATTATGGCTATTAAACGCAATGCTGAAGCTTCACAAAAAGAAAGAACAATAACCAGCAGCGCCATGCGCCGGAAAATTTTGACGTTTCAGCTCTTTAAACACAATTTATACCGCTTAAATCATACAGAACAGACAAATTAATTTCGGCGAACCCTTTTTTCCTTTTCGTCCTCCCAAAAATCTCGCTGCACGTGTACAACGAGATTTTACGTCGGGGGGGCTGCGGTGGCGCGCTCAATCGCCCCCTAAAAATTTTGTAAAAAAAGCACTTTAGTGTTAAATACTATCGCTAAAATTTTCGCAAAATCGGCCAAATCTCGGTTCTAAATTAAGCCCAAAACACTTAAAATTCATGAAGTCCTACATTGTACAAGATTTCTGAGCTGTAATGCGCTTTTCGACCTCTGCTAAGTACATATAAAGCGCAGCAAAGGGTGCTGCTAATAAAAAAGATGTATAAATGACAATTTTGTTCTTATCGTTTTCAGGCCCATTTGTGGCCTTCTTATTAACAAGATATAGTTCAGAAAACAGAAAATGCGCAAAAACATAAGAAAATTTGGCCATTCCTTTCATTTAAAATAGGATTATGTGTCCTGTCCTTGTAAAGAAAGACAAACAAAGCAAAGAATAGACAAACTGGTACACAATCATTTTCGCACATTTACTGTTATGCTCAACAAACATGCGCAGTTTCATTCAACGAACAAACAGAGCAATAAATCACTAAAGTGATGTGAATTGATCGATTATTTTAGATTAATTTAAGCTTTTGAATTCATTGTATCTATATAACAATAAATATAATGGAGACTCCGGAAAATTTTTGACGTTTTTGCCTTTTTGAACTCAATTTTCTGGACACAATTATTACACTCGAAAATCAACAAAATTTCTGAAAAATTTCGGGGGCATGTGCCCCCAATGCCCCCTGGCTACGCCTATGGCTTCAATACGTGTCCTATCCTATACAATACACAATTTCAATTGACGTCAATGTACGCTATAGTTTGAGTTCTAAAATCCAAACAGCATATCTTTTATCCGACCATATCATAGTCGCTGTTATGTCTGAATGCATAAATTTAATGCTCAATTTCCTTTAAATATCTACTTGAAACCTGGTGCTTTTTCAAACCGTGTTTAGTTGCACGTGCATTTTAATAATGGAATTGCGCGCTATTGTATTAAAAACTTTGTTCTTGCTTGAATAATGCTACCAAAATCCTTGCTAATTACTTAATTTATTTTTAGAAAGATTGAATAATTAACAGGCTTAGAATTCAAAAATCTTCTTGATGCAGCAGTAAGCCTTGCGTTTGACAAATGTAAAATCGGTCTAAATATGTGTCTTATACATAACATTATATTGGAAGCAAGGCATGTTGTTAGTGTATAAGCCCGGGCCCGGTACCAAGCCCGGCAGCAAAGCCCGGGCCCGGTATTTTTTGAACCCGGTCGATCACTGCCAAAAAGGCTATATAGCTCATTTTCTGAGCCCAAAAAGGCTATATAGCGATGTTTCTCGGCCAAAATGGCTGTATAGCTATCATTTTTTAGAGCTCATGCGGGGTAATACCCCCATCAATCCCCCATGCTCTTGTATGTGCCAGGGAATGGTGAATCTGGCGTAAACGAAAAGGCTTAAATTAAACCTGTGATTTTTAATTCTAAGGACATTGAGTTAATAAGAAAAGATGAGATCTCTCAAAATCAAAAAAGCTGACACATACCATCTATCTCATAATTGAATTTCCAAAAAATGTGCAAATGGTGTTTTTTGCTTTTCAATCTCTAGCCTTTTTACCTTGCTCATGTTTGGGTATGAAAAACTTCCCATTTCCCTGTGTAAGTAGACATGTGCCTAATTGCTTCCATAGATGGGCAGCAGCCAAATTCTGGGTGTCCGCTGAATTCTCGAGAAGGGTCCAGCCAGACCCCCAAGCAGCAGAACGACCGGGCCCAAAATTTGGCCGGAACCGGGCCTTGTAATGTAAATAATAGATAGACCTTGCATGATGTAGGCATAAATTGATATATACATTTGCACACTGAGGCATCAGAAATCCTTTATTCAGAGACATAATCAGGGTCTTAAATTGAACGTTTTGTAACCAATAGCACAGAAACCATATTTTAAAAACAACAATTTGTCAACATTATCAGGAAGCGAACTAGCCATTCAAAACGAAGTGGCCATTCAAAAGGCTAACTGTATTGCTCCTGAACATAAAAAATTATAAATGATCTGAACAAGCAAACAAAGCTTTCAGTGCTGCACACGGTACGCAAAATCAATAGGTCACAGTGATACAGGATTGTGACCCGCCCGTCCCGTCCCGCTAGACCCACCGTCCCGCTAGACCCATCGTCCCACTAGACCCACTTTTTTCGTCCCGCTAGACCCACCACGTGCATAATGAAGTGTCCCGCCAGACCCACCGTTTTGCGACCGTCCCGCTAGACCCACTGTCTCGGAAAACCCACCAGAGAAGAAAATTATTTACGCTTATAAGCAAAAGCAGAAACGCTTGCAAAGTGTATCAATTCAAGTATATATGTTTAGTCAAATAAATAAATAATTAATTAAGAAATAATTACATTTAATTAACCACCGAATCAATTAGGTTTAAAATACGATTTTTTAAAAATACAAAAAGTTTCGTTATTATCAGCTTCACAGACTAACATAGCTGACTTCATGTAACGAGTTAAAACGAAATTAACGCGACTGAAATTCATGGCTCGATTCGAAATCAAAATTTCTATATAGTATTTGAAACGATGAAGATAAATGATGAGCGAGCACATGGACATTAGCGCTCCTTATTCCTATTTTCAAAAACAGATTCGGATTTATTGACAATGACCTAATTAACATTTTCGATTTTTAGTGAGAATTAGCAACATCCGTTCGGCCCAATTATTGTTGAGCCGTCTTTGTGAAATGCCTACATGCTTTTCATCATATTCATATGTGCATATCTGTGCAGTGTCAACGCTTCAATCTGTGTGCCTACTTAGTATGCGTAAATCCCCTGATCGGAGGATACAAAGAGTACAATACCATTACGATAAAAAGCAAAAAAGGCACTCTGAAATGGTGTTTGACAAGAGTGTATCCCTTGACATGAAAAATAAAAATTTATTCTTAAAAATAATCGGCCATGGCTGGTTACTTACCTTTGCCACACACATACACGCACGCACATATCTTCTTTGCATGTTATAATTTGTAATGTACACAATATCATGCAATAATATACGAAATTTATTAATTTATTAATTAAATTTAATTGATTAGGTACTTAATTAAATGTAATTATTTTTTAATTAATTATTTATATATTTGACCAAACATATATACTTGAATGGATACACTTTGCAATCATTTATGTTTTTTGCTTATAAGCATACATAATTTTCTTCTCTGGTGGGTCTTCCGAGACAGTGGGTCTAGCGGGACGGTCGCAAAACGGTGGGTTTGTCGGGACACCTTCGTTATGCACGTGGTGGGTCTAGCGAGACTTCCGGTGGTCAAGCGGGACGGTGTCAAGCGTGACGGTGTGGGTCTAGCGAGACGGGACCTGATACAGAAGAAGCAAAAATACAGTGGAGTGGACATAATTGATTTAAACAAGAAGTTAATTGCATAAGACGTCTATCTTAGCAATAAGAACACGCTGTCACAAAATAGTGGGCTTATCATTTGAGTGGAATAATATAAGATTGTATTTAGTTGCTTTAACAAGAGGACGAGTTCTCGAGTAAGATGAGTTCTCGACGTGAAAGCTAAGGCTACAAAGGAATAGTCACAGGCACATGGTGCGTGGGGGTTTGGGGGTATGCACCCCCAGAAATCAAAATACCCCCCAGAATTGAAATTTTGAAATTTTTTTGTTGCTTTTTAGCGATTTTTTGATGCCTTTGAATAGTGCTCGATGAGAAACGTCGAAAAATGGTGTTTTTTCTTCGCCATAAGACCACTTTTAAGACCATTTTTTTACCTTTGAAAATTTTTTAACCCCCACCCCCCAGAATTTCGGTGCTGCCCACCTATGGTCGCCGTCAAAACTGCTTTTTTCTTCGACAGAAATTTTTCAAGACAAGGCTCGAGTTCCCTTGATCAAGCTATTATTAGCTCACTGTCACGTAGACAACAAAAGAAATCTTTACACTTTTTGCATAAATTGATATTCATACCAATGTCTCTTTATTTTGAATCACTCTAATCGCGCATAAGCATAGTCAAGTAGTAAGTATAACTACAATAATGCTATGGTTTTTTGAATACATATATCATTTCCATAATGCGTGGAAAAGTCGATATACCGATATTTTAAAAATTCTATTTTATGCACGATTTTAATGCGCATAAATGCATAACATAAGGTTCAAGTGTCGAGATATGAATGAGATCGGGCTTAGTTGCATCAGTCCAAATTAAGTGCAAAATGGATACACAGACAGTGCCTACTGATTCACGTGCTACAAAGGTTCAGATTACGTACGCATGTACAGCATTACACACTTCCCTAAGTTAGGTAAGTCGAGTGCCTTGCATAATCTACAAGGCCCGGCCGTTTTGAAGCCGAGACCATAGGTGGGTGGCACCAAAGTTCTGAGGGGTGCAAGATTTTTCAAAGGTCAAAAAATGGCCTTAAAAGTGGTGGTATGGCGAAAAAACACCATTTTTCAACGTTTCTCATCTAGTAGTATCCATTGGCATCAAAAAATTGCGGAAAAAACGAAAAAATTTCAAAAATTGTAATCTGAAGGAGGGTATTTTGGTTTCTCGGGGTTGCATACCCCCCACGCCCAGGTATGGCCGGGACCGGGTGCCTGGTCGTTCCTTGCTCCCATGCCCATGTATCTTTTTCATGAACGCTTTGCTTGTTAATGTATTTTAGAAACTTGTTACGAACATAAGTTATGTAAGGGTTTCACACTCCACTCACAGAATTTGCGATTTTCAACAAAATTCGTAGAAAAAGTCGTTTTCAGCTATCTGTTTGCTGGAAAGTGTCAAATTTGCGATGATCATATTTTGCTCAATTTTTTCTAATTTTTTCATCTTGTATGGCACTGTAGCAAATTGTTTTGATTTCAATCTCCAGAATTCACATGCTCTGCATGTCTGGTAGTAGCCACACATGAGCGTGGGGAAGGGTTTACCCCCCCCCTCTAGAATCCAATAGACCCCCAAAAATCGACATACCCTAGAATTGAATTTTGGGTATCTTTTTGGTTTTTTTGCCAGTTTTACACCACCCAGACCCCCAGAATTTGGTCGCTGCCCCTGTATGCTGGTAACCCATCTGTGGATAATGTGTATACATCTTCATTTTAGATATGCGACGGCTGCTTGGCTGAAAGTACGGCTGGTGATGGAACCGGTTGCGATAATATGACGATAATAATCGTGGATTTGAAGCGTTCTCGTCGTAATAAAAGCAATGACATCGCATCAAATAGCCAAACAGAGGAATTAAAGCGGCCGAAAGAGGAAAAAGACGAGTCGAGCGAAAGTCAAGCCTCAGATTCGGCAGTTGTAGCTGAGGAATTGAAAAAAACGGAAGCCCAGTCATCAACAGCCATCGATCATTGAGATTGTCGCCTTCGATATTCTTCGTTAGGTCACTGATGAATGTTTCAAATTATAGTCCGCCTCACGAAACGTGTATAATTGACAGTTGCAGAATTGATTTGTTTGCGAATAGACTAAAAAATCGAAAGCAACAGCTACAGTGATATTTTACGCAGTATCAAAGAGTGTCGGGACAAAGTTTCGATGCGTGAAATTTTATTACTGTAGCCTTTCTGGAAGATCAATTGTAGATGCATTATTTTATCTTGCTCTAAAAATTGATTTCCAAATACACTTTTTCGTGAAACTGACTACGTAGATTATCATTTATGCCAAAACGATTTCAACTGAAAGAATTTCGTTAAAACAGAAATAAATTTAAATAATTTTATTTATTCGATCTTTTAAATTCTTCATTTGCGAATGTAGGGAAATGCATAAGTTGCATTGCTGCTAACACGAATTTTTAATCTCGTTATTCAGACGTAATTATTATTATGTCTGATTGGCATAGAAACAGGGTTTCCTTCTTTTGATCCTCTCCTGCTTTGTTTTTTGGATTGGCGCGTTTTCATTCCTGCGATGTATGCGTGCTTGTTGCGCACATTTGCATATTTTTACGCTAATTATGTAATAATTAGCTCGTCTAAAGGAAATTAATGTTTTCATTTGTTCAGATTGAATATTACTGCGCTTATAACTTGTTAAATAAAAACATGTAAGTTACGTGTGTAGATATGTGAACTATCACGTGCACCTCGATCGACGTATTATTTTTTCAGACTTTACAAAAGCATCACGCTACTGGGGTCCTTCTCTTGCGCTCATGCTTTTTGTGTAATGATTAAGCCAGTAATTATTTACACTAGCTGGCGGTCTTCTGGTTTCGATTAAGCGTAGCAATTTAACAACGGCAAAAAACTGTCCTAAGTAAGAACGAATTCTGCTGAATGGCTGCGAAATTAATCTAGAAACCGCGATGAAGCGGAAAATATTTAGTCTGTTTTGCGAAACCTTGTGCCTAAATTGCAATTCTTTAGTTGATGCAAATCGATTACAAAAGCGGATTAAACTGAAGCAGCAATCGCGATACTGTGCAAAGCACATGTTTTACTACGCAAAATTGTTTTAACGAAAACTGCCTGGAAACCATTTTTATTTGCTCGCTAGTTCGCACAAATTGATTTTCATGCACAAGATTTCGCGAAATAGACTATAGTGCGTATTTGCACGTTTGAGCAGAAACGAACACTCTTTTATGACCCTATTCAGCTTTCCAAAAATTGAATAATTCTAAGGCGAGTGAGTGAGTACCTACTTTCGAAAAGCTACCTCGACCGATAATGATCAACATCGTTAAGGTAGGTATACATAGGTACTGCCCTACCTTAGGATAGTCTTTTCTGCTGAGTGTGGCGGTAAAACCGCAGCAGCCTCTACTTTTGTAGTTATTGTAATTAATGTGGATTGAATTTATTGGAAAAGCTTGAGTCGCTATTGCAATCAGGATCCGCCAACTTATGTGAAACCTCTTCATGCTGCTTACTACGAGAATGCGTGTAAAGCAAACATGGGCGTGGGGGGTTGGGGGTATACACCCCCCAGAAGTTGAAATACCCCCCAGAAATCAAAATACACCCCCCAGAAAAAATTTTTTCTTGCTTTTTTAGCAATTTTTTGATGCCATTGAATAGAGCTTGATGAGAAACGTCGAAAAAAGGTGTTTTTTTTTGCCATACGACCACTTTTAAGACCATTTTTTGACCTTTAAAAATTTTTTTCACCCCCCCCCAGAAATTTTTTAACCCCCCCAGAATTTCGGTGCTGCCCACCTATGGTATAAAGTAAGTACATGGGCAACAGCCAAATCCTGTGGGAGAAGTCAAAAAAAGGAAAAAATTCAATCTACGGATGTATCGATTTTTGGGGGTCTTTCAGATTCTCGGGAAGGGGGTTGAGACCACACATGGGCGTGGGGGGTACGCACACCCCTCCCCCAGAATTCAATTTTTAAAAAATTTTTCAGTTTTTTTCGCAATTTTTTGATGCCAATGGATAGTGCTCGATTAGAAACGTCGAAAATGGTGTTTTTTCGCCATACCACCAATTTTAAGGCAATTTTTTGACCTTTGAAAAATCTTGCACCCCCCCCAGAATTTTCTTGCTGCTCACGTATGGTTGAGACCCAAACGGCTGTAGGCATATATGTACGTACAGACTGTTACACATATACATTTTATCAGTTTGGTGTATTAGAAATAAAATTTCTTGTTGTTGATGCTAATCCACCGGAGAGATTACCAAGGCAAGTGGTCGAAACAGAAAGAAATACCCTCCTCGTACGCCATCTTCGCGATGCACGTACCTACCATGCGTACTACCTATACTGACAAATTATATAAATATAACATACAAATCTACGTAGGTTGTATCACCCAAAAAAGTTTAATTTTCCTACAAAGCGATTCTACATAGATTAGGAAAGGTAGATACAAATGACGTGCGCAATGACGGGCATCACAAAAACAAAAAATGCATGAATCAAAGCATCATTTTTTCTCCTCTTCGTAAGCCGATTTTATATCAGCTTGACGCAGCAATTCAACCAGTTGGTTATTTTTATGCATTTCTAGCATAATGTCCGCCCCGCCCACTAGCTTTCCATTGATAAATACTTGCGGGAAAGTGGGCCACTTGGAATAGGTTTTTAAATTTTGACGCAATGCGTCGTTTTCTAGCACATCGAACGACGAAAATTTCACTCCATGCATGTTCAATATTTGGACGACTAGTTTGCTAAATCCGCACATAGGCTGCTCAGGAACGCCTAAGAAAAAATTACAAAATAAAATAACGTCTAAAATCCCACAATTTCTAGCTTTGGATTGGAAAAAAATTATTATAGATTCGATTTTTTAAATCGAATTTTTCGGCCGTTTTTATGTTTTTTGGCCATTTCGGCCAAAAGTGGAGGTCGCCCCCTTAAAATGGCCGGGGACCTCCCATCCAAAATTTCGAGCCGTTACATGTATGAGTATGAGTGTAGGTTGTCTATGAATAAAATGTGCGTCTGCATCATCAACGAGCTTATATTGGTGCCTTAAAAAAAATAATGTACATACTTAGGTAACAAAGCATGTTTACCTCAAAATAGTATGGCTTAAGTAAGCAAAAATAAAGACATCCACGTTATAAAACACAACCTAAACAACAACAAGTATGTTTTCGTTCTCTTGTATAAAAGTAAGTAATGCAAGTACATTCGCCTACGATCTAATCGTTTGAATTGTATTAAATTAAATAAATAATTATGAAAATTATTAAATAAAATGCAATATATAATAAACTATTAAATTAAATTAAATTACCTTATCTGATCTATATCTGAAATAGTTATTTATTTCTTCAATATGAATGTCTTATTTGTCAAGCTTTCCGTGAATTTTTTCCTTGGTCATTTATTAATTCATAAAATTACATAGAACAGTCAGGTAATTGAGAGATATTCTTACTAGATATAGTCATTGGAAAAACCGATGTAAGCAAAATCAAGATTTATCTTTCCAGATTCATTAATTATATATGTGATTACAAATTTGTAGCCGTATTTACTTTTTTCACCACCGCTTAAAATACAGAATAATGTAGTATCTGTGTTAAGATTCTCTTAATATATACTAGTGCACAGTGATAATCACCATCTAAAAGTCTACTATTGCCCTGATTTTTTTAGTAAAGAGTGAAACAAAAACTAAATACCTATGCAAAGAAACATTTAACAATGTGAAGAAATTTTGCATTGGCACAGAGACATTTTTATATCCCTAATCTATCGGCTTACTATTGATAAAAAATTTTAAGATTTATGCTCATTTATAAGAAACAAACTATAGGTACCCACATGCTGAGTTAAAAGGGGTGAAATGAAGCATTTAAAGTCAAACAGGGGTAGAATCTCGCATTTTTTACTAAATAAATTCAATTTCATTGTACGTGCATCAAAATCGTTATAAAACACTTCGGTTTGAGCGAATATCGTGCAAAAAGCCTGACTTATATAACCCCTCAATCGTTCAATCATTTGCATGTTTGTCAATTCTATTACAATGACACCACCAGACATGCACGTGGGGGTTCGGGAACTAGACCACACATGGGCGTGGGGAGTTTAGGAGGTATGCCCCCCAGACACTGGAATACCCCCCACCAGAATTCAATTTTTGAAATTTTTGGTTTTTTTTCGCAATTTGTTGATGCCAATGGATAGTGCTCGATGAGAAACACCCCCTCCCTAGAATTTTGGTGCTGCCCATGTATGGTCTGACCCAAAGCATGAAAAAATAAGAAATTTTCAAGAAAAAATCTGGCAAAATAAAGGTCAAAATGGATGAAAATTGAAAATTTTATTCAAAAATGCTTTTAATTTATTAAAAACTGTGTAATGACATAGTTTTATTGCTATTTTAGCGCTTATACTAATTTTTGAGGTCATTTTGGCCCAAAAAAGCTCAATACTTTACCCCCAGACCGGTTGACCCCCAGATCGGTTGTGCTGTGCATATATGGTAACCACACCACCATACATGGGCAGCGCATAAATTCTGGAAATCCAAAAATTTTTGAAGGTCAAGAAAGTGCCGAAATGTTTAAAGCAGGGGCAAAAAATAACCGAGCTTTATTCATCGGCATCGAAAAATCGCAAAAACCCGGAAGAAATTGTATAAAACTAATTCTGGAGTCTTTCGAATTCTGTCTTTTGCATTCTGAGGAACCAGAACCGTCATGCCACACCCCTGTGGGACCATCCACATTTTAAAAATTGATCGAAATGCATTCTGTATGTAGCGATGCCATGAAATATTTTTTGCTACAGCAAAACTACCAAGAATCAAGAGTTACAGAATATTAAGAGTCAATATCTGTAAGAATCACCTTGACCTGTTGCAAGTCAAAAACTGACCTACGCTCACTTTAAATTACTCGTATGTTGTAAACATTTATGCATTAAGTTCAATGGTGGCATTTGTTTTGCAAGAAATTTGATTTTTCGTTGAGATAGAGTAGTGTAAAGTTACGAAAATTTGCATGCTTCACATTTTAGATATAAAGTCCCATGTTTCAGCCTAACTCATAAATCACATAACTTTTTTCGATAAAATTTTTTTAACAAAAAGCAAAACATCTGAGCATTCTAGGAGTGTTCAATTTTAAGGTTGCCTATAACGATTTGTACATCCAAGCGTCAATCAATATAATAAGAATGCGATATTTTAGCCCTTTGAACCAAAAACGGGATCAATTTGAAATTTTACTAAGCCGTGGTCTCTTTATGTGTATCAATATGTACCAGAAATAAAGAAAGTAAAAAACCACTTGTTGAGAAATAATTTTTGTGTCCCATTTAGCCCGCTTTTTGAATGACAATTTTTGAAGTACTTGAGATAATCTTGTGATAACGTGCCAATTTGTAGAATATCAATTTATGTGCATTCTCGTCAATAATAATAAAAGATTCCACAAAATATGTACCTAAACGAAATATAGGCGCTATGACTATGTAGCCAGTTCGAACGTTTTAATCGTGCACTGCATCATTCAAGATCAGTGTGAAATTCTGCAAGTGCTTTATGCAGCGGTCATTTAAATATAAATGCTCAGAGATAGAACAAGCTTAAGTACACTTTAGTGAAACTAAACAGCTACAAATAAAAAGTATGTACTATGTACATATGTTTCTTGTAGCTTTTTTTGACAGCCAAACAAGTTTTGACTTTAGTGCAAATACAGTGCTTATATATAATATTTTTCAGGCCCAGTAGATGGGTGTTTGGAATTGTACCAACAATTTCAAGCACCTGAAGACTACATTGCATTGGGCGAACGCCATCTGAACCCACAAAGTCAAACCCTGCAAGAAGCAGCAGTTACAACCTACAAGCAACAGCTGAGAGCTGCCAAGTGACATCTCGGTTACCAAGTCTAATGAAGTCATTCAAGGGTTATGGCATATATATTCAGATAACAACTATAAATTGGATGGGCATTATGGCAAAAAGAGACACGCACATAAGGCTTTTAGTGACAAACAGAAAACTTATATTCTGCGAAATTCAACAGAATTATCACAAACCGCCAGAAATATGATCTGGAGGAAAGGAAATGCGTGGACTCCTACAATTCGCTCCCTCATAATATTTGACATGGCAGCATGTTGCTGGATTTTGGTCCCCTGAAGCAAGAAAAAGTGAATCGTTAGCACGGGAGGAAAGTGAAGATGTGGATGATTGTAGGAATGAATTCATAGCAGATCCGAACTTAGAGGATGAAGCAGATGATTTGGCTGAGCAGCTCTTGAAAACTGGTTGCTTTCTTGCATGATTAATTTTAGTCGTTTTTTCAAAGTTTGCATTTGATTTGTTGCTTTTAGCTTTATCAGTATTTAGAAATTGAATTTATGTATATGCGCCACTCGTAGTTAAGCAGCAGCCGAATTATGGAGGTTTGATGGGCAATGGGAAAATAATCAGAAATAAAAATTAAAATTAAATACTGGTGTCTATCAAAATCCGAAGAACTGCCGAATTCTGGGGAACCCCCTGCACGCCTGTCTTGTGCCAGTATAAAAAATTTAATAGTCAACTACTGTCTATTTTATTAAATGTCATTTTACACCATTGAATGTATCAGTACTGAAGTCAAAACTTGTTGTGGCTGTCAAAAAAGCTACAAGAACATAATCCATACTTTTTTCTGTAAGTTTCAGTAAGCTTTGCTTAAGCTTGTTCTATCCCTGAGCATTTATATTAGAATGACCGCTGCATAAAAAGCAGTTGCTGAATTTAACATAGTCGTTGGACGAAGCAGTGTACGACTGAAACATTCGAACTGTACACAATATCATAGCGCTCGTACTTCATTGGGTAAATATTTTGTGGGATCTTTTTATTCTTGACACCAATGCACATAAATTAATATTCTACAAATCAGCACGTTTTCACAGGATTATCTCAACTGCTTCAAAAACTGTGACTCAAAAACAGGGTTGCCAACCGTGGGGTTTTACCGCAAATTTTGAGGTTCTTTACGTTTGAGGTTTTCTGAGGTTTTTACTTTTTGAGGTTTTTGAGAATTTTTGAGGTTTTTCGTGGAGTTTCGGTGAAAATTTGAGGTTTTCTAGAATAAGCAAGTTAGATACCTATCGATTGCAGTTAAAATACTTTTGATTACTGCAGCTAATCTTATCGTCGCTCGCGACGTGATTGATTGAACTGGAGGAACTGAAACTGAAGTGAACTGCCTGAAACCTACTCGCCTATAATCTCAAAGAAAGCCGGAGTACTTGATAAACCAACCAACGTGGGAGTAATAACAACCTAAGCGGGAGCGCTACCACATACATAAAATGTGTGAAAAGTACAACAACAAGAAATTTTATTACTAACCCCGAACTGAAGAAATAATTATAATTAATTATAAATATTATAAAATTTAAAAAACGTAATTATAATTAATTATGAATACACAAATTTATCTTCGATTTTCTAATCATTTACAGCACTTATTATACGCAGCTTAGAATCTCTAAATTCCTTTCACTGGAGTAAAATCTGTTTGATTGTTTGTATAGACTGAGTAGGTAGGTAAAGACCTGTTTGTCCAATAATCTAAGAGTGGTAACCAAGCCCATGTCCAGGGGATAGGAGCACGTGCCCCCTCCTCCCGAAATGAAATACGATATGCGAATATTGTACGATTCAGCTTTTCTATCTTACCTTTACCATTTTCTAATGCTGCTGTAGAACGAGTTTTCTCGATCATGAATGATGTCAAAAATAAGCTCAGGAATCATCCAGATACAGATATGCTAGATGCAATTTTGTGCGTTAGGTACGGATTAAAATGGCGTACTGAATCTTGTGTAAATATGTGTGTTCAGGCCCAAAGAGGACGACTGTGATGATGATATAACCGACGTGCTTTATTTGGAAGCTTTATCGTTATAGGTTTATAGGAACAAAATTTTGGAACATTCCACTTAGACTGCTATTAACATACGTATTTTCATACTATCATGTTTGGCTTACAAAAAATTTAACCACAAGATGAATTAATACAATTCTAAAACTGAGTAAAAGCTATACAATTCGATCATTTAAGCAGAATCACATAAATTTGGGCTAAGCTTAAACGAAAATAGCTACAAAGCCTGTAAACCTCATTGTACACTGGAAAAAATTCATTTCTAAATTTTGAGGTTTTACCCTAGTTTATGAGGTTTTTTGGCCAGTGATTTGAGCTTTTGAAAATTTGGGTTGGCAACACTGCTCAAAAAGCTGGTTCATTGGGATACAAAACTTTTTTTGCAACGGGTAGGTTTACAAAAAATCGTATTTCTCAAAAAGTAATTCCTTAATTTTTTCAATTTTCGCACATATTGACAAACATGAATGGACCATAGTTTGGCAGAATTTCTGCTTGATCCCGCTTTTGGTTCAGACGGTATGGGGTAGAATATCGCATTTTCAGTACCTTACTGATTGACCATAAATTTGATGTACAAATCCTTACAGAGGCTGTAAAAGTTATTTTTATTTGAAAAATTATATTCTAGTTATGTTAAGAAGTTTTGCTTTCCATTGAGAAAAAATTCTATCGAAAACTATTATTTG
This sequence comes from Mermis nigrescens, assembly GCA_036768485.1. Taxonomy (NCBI): domain Eukaryota; kingdom Metazoa; phylum Nematoda; class Enoplea; order Mermithida; family Mermithidae; genus Mermis; species Mermis nigrescens. Next base: position 2,933,346 of record JAVLUZ010000056.1, read on the forward strand.
GTTCATGAGTTGCGCTGAAACATGTTATTTTGAATCAAAAATGAGAAATATGCAAATCTTTGTATATTTACACTATGCTACCCTCAGTGAAAAATCGATTTCATGCAAACAAATAGCAACATTGAGTTCAGCGCATAAATGTTTACAAATGTTCAAATAAGCAACCGGGCGATTCTTACAGACATCGACCCTTAAAAACTATTCGCCATTCAACTTTTGTGCAAGTTATGTATCTCTCATCACCTTTTATAAATGTGACAACTTTGTCGCTTGCAATCATTTTATCAATATCTGCATGATCAAATGAGCCACCGGTGGTCGAACTGCTACCGGGTTCACCAGCGAACAAGTGCCTTTTTAACGTATTCACGTAAAGTCGACCGTGTCGACCTTCCATCATGGATTTAACAATTGTGTTCCACATAATGAAACAATGAAGCTAATTACGAACGTGAAATATAAAACACGCGGTAAGTCGATTCGTAGTAAAAGCTGCAATATTTGCCAGACTTATAGAATCAAGTAGGAGAAAATCATCACAAGAATGCGCTGACGTAGAGTTGTCACAATCGAATAGCGCTGTGCTTGAAAGACATCTGCCGACAGGACCGTTTTTAGGGGCAGGAAGGGCGACGGCCGCCCCCCTTGGCCGAAAAAATTTTGAAAGGTAAGATGACGCACGGAAAGGTGGAAAAATTGCATGCCTTTGACGTAAAATCTTCAAAATTTTCGCTGCTTCGCGTCAGACATGAAGTATTCTTCATAATTTTGGCTCAAGCGCGACCAAAAAATACACTGCCTTTTGAGTATAAGAAAATTTTTTTGAAAAATTTGAATTTTATTATCTAAATGGATCGAGCATGTTGAAAAATGTCGAATCCGCGAGCTATCCTGACGAATTTTCCTGAAATATAGACCAATTTATTTTAGGTCCACCCCCTTGGCCGGATCTTGGATACAGGCCTTTCTGCCGATATACAGGGTGTTCGGAAAAGAAGACAATTTTTATTTTCCAATAAATTTTTCTTGAGTCAAGCAAAGTTAATAAAACTTTTCACAATTGACCTGGTATATATTGTCAACCTTGTGCTAATAGTTCATTGCCGAACTTTAAGTATAGCCGATACTACAGCGCAAATTCAAACCTGCACTCTAGCATAAATTTGAAACACCATAGTCCATTTAGATAAAAACTTAGTATCGCACAAATTTAAATTATAAATCTAAAAATTTACTTGGATGAAGGTTGTTAAATAATAACGAAAGCAATATTAAGACAGGATGGAAAGCAGAATTTCGGATTTAGAGTATGTACTGATCAAAGTGTCAATTTTGTCTCAATATCGCACATTCGCTAAGAAAAGAAATAAAACCAGGTTAAAGCACGCTGGACGTTTTTTATTCAAAATGCGTAAATATTGACTACGAAGCGTCTCTTTGAGTAAAAATAATTTATTTCAAGCAGGTTTTGGCATGGGTTTTGTGCACTCACTGATTTCATTAGAGCATCACACTTTGCTGCGCAAATGTTTAAGACAATATTAGTGCAACGATTGAGTTCGAACCAGACATGCAAGTGGAAGTTTGGGGGGAGGGGTCTAGAACCCTCCACACCCGAAACGAAAAATTTCTCGACAAAATGAGGTAAAACGAAGGCAAAAACGGATGAAAATTTAAAATTTCCTTTAAAAGTGTTCCAAATTGATCAGAAACTGAGTAAAAAAGTAGTTTTAATGCTATTTTGGCGCTTGCACCTCCTATTGAGGTCATTTTGGCCCAAAAAAGCTCAATTCTTGACCCCAGAACGGCCGACTCACCCTCTCCAGATCGGCCATCATGCTGTGGATCTATATGTAATCCGAACCACCAACGACAAATATTTCTTGATTAAAAATTACATAATATTCAGGTAATATCTGAATGTAAAATAAAACTTATTAAAGATCATAATAAAAGTCCTGATCAGAAAAATTTGTTCAGCTTACAGTGCCTAATGCAATGTAAAAATGGAAATTTTATAGATGTAAATTCATGGTTGAGTTTGGTTAATAAAGTGTCAAGCAACTAACACCGAGTGACGATGTATCGTAATTTTTTGCTGGCTAGTTTAAGGATAGTTCGTGCCATGAACTGACAAAGAAATTATACATTCTCCATACATTCGTAGTTTCAATTAAAAGCGAAATTCGTCCTTCTTTCCAAACACCCTGTATAAATTGATTAGTCTTTTAGCCTAAGATACGGTTATAATAGTGAATTTATGTGCAGTACATAGTTACATTCAAACAAGCGCAATAAGTTATATAGATTATGCAAGACTAGACTACAATAGTGCACCCGAAAATCGATTTTCCTACATGTTTTCAAAGCCATTTTTCGTAGTTTTCAGAATCGGTCATAATCGGCTTTAGGACAGCATAAAATCGGACGACGCGGGGATAAGACAAAGTGATAGTCAGGCAAGTCTCATATTTAACGACATTTTTTCAGAGCAAATAATTTTCGAGCGACGATCTTCACTGTAATTCGACAATAAATTTAAAGCCCTCTTTAATTATCCCGAAACGCCCCAATTTTCTAAAAGGGTCATTAAACTCGTTACGAAACAACAAAAAATTAAATATCATACATTACAGAATTGAGAGGTTCTATTTTGGCTGTATGTAAAACTAACTATTCGTCATCGAACAATAAGGTAAGCACAGCGATAACACATAAATCGAGTGCAAACAAAGAAGAGTAAAACAAGCTTTTAATAGATAAAAACTGCGAATTTGGCATTACGCAATGAAACAATAGTGAAAACGAAAAAACAGTATCAAAAATTGAGACGAAACAACGTGGGCGCTGGACATTGAATTTTCATCAAATAATTTCATATCAATTGAGGGCACTTGAGACAGCTGGTTTCTTGTGTACATTCTTTGGCCTATTATAGAAAATAATCCGGCTGTGGTTTCTTTGCTGGTAATCCTCGCGCATCCTGTGAGGAAGAACACATAGAAGTTATAGGGATGCAACGGGCACCCGAACCCGAATACTCGGGTACCCGAACAAATTTCAGGGCCCGAAGCCGAAGCCGAATAAACCGAACTCGACTACCCGAACCCGAATAAATTTATTTTGACTACCCAAACCCGAACCCGAATGTTTTTACAATTTATTCGGGTTTAATTGGGTATTTTTAAGCGCGAAAACGTCACAATTTTATGTCAAAACTTCAAAAATTTTCAGTGCTTCGCGCCGGTTTTTTTCTTTCTCAATCTTCCCACGTTAACTTTTTAACTTTTTTCACAAAATGATTGTCAAATAAAATTTCGCTTTAAAAATTGCTTCGTTATTCATTGGTACAATTTGTTTATATCAAATTAAGCTTCATAACTAGCAGTTTTTTGGCCAGTAAACAAGCGATTTATTCATGCAGGATAAACTAAGCAAACTTTGCAGTGGGAATTCTAATCTCAAAACGACCCTAGGCACTGCTTTGGCAGTATTTTGATATGCATATTTAGATAGGCATACTTGCGGGGGGTGAGGGCGCCCTCTTAACCCAAAGGTAATTCTGGAAAGGTAAGATGATGCATGGAAAATAATGAAAATGGGCATCTTTTATCTAAAACTCTCAAAATTTTTGGCGCTTCGCGCCGTAGATTTCAATTTTATATAGGTCTGGCTTAAGCGCGACCAAACAAACGTCATTTTTCATAGCCTATTCAGAGAAAATAAAACTTTTTTAAATCTTAGAATTTTACGGGCTTAATAGATATAGCATGTCTGGAAACGTACTTTATTTTGCGTACCATTTAACATATCCCAAAATGTATGGTCACCAATTTATGGATAGTCCAGCACCCCATCTTCAAAAAATTACTTATATGTATGTTTTAGCGAATTAATTAAATTAAGGCGGCTAGTAAAGTCTAAAACAATTGCCCGAAAAATATAATTTTGTTAAGAATATTGTAAAATATATCACTCAATGAGAAAGACGCTTGATGCGATACGCGAAGAAATAGCAGCAGAGAGTATTTTAGTCAAAGTGGGACGCACAGCTCAAGCAAGATATGCAAATTATTTTTTATGAGTTTTACAATTTCATACCTTATTCGTCTCTACAAAACCTCAAGGCTTTGTTTCAGAAGATGAGAATGACAAAATTGTTTTGCGCTATGGCGAATTTAATCGTCTGATTTCTGAAATATCTGACATCAAAAAACCTTTCTAACTGAAAACGCTAAGATATGGAAGATTTTCCAGCGCTTCGCGCTGTATTGACAAATTATTGCTTTTTTATTGTCAAGAGACCTATAAATTGCTAAATTGCACTACTAAAAGTCGTACAAAAGTTTTGGCATCCAATACAAAAAGAAGACACCATAGTTGCACAGGGCGAATGGTTTGCGGGTCAGCTCAGCCTGGGGGTCAGATGGGGACGAAAGACCTAAAATTCTAGGCTGTATCCACTTACAATCGCCTCAAAATGTGGAGTAAACATAGAGCGCGAAAGCTACCTTTTCACTGCTCAAGGATATTTTTTGCCCATTTTTTGACCTATTTTAGGTTTCTTGTCCTCATGAAATTCTATATTTTCTAATTCTGATGGGCAACAAAAGACCACCCAAGCCCCCATATATACATGCCTAGTATGTAGGCACTGAACAAGTGTGTAAAATTGATATCGACATTGTAACATAAAGGTGCACTTTATGTTATGTGCACTATTATGTAAAATTGTTTGTGTGTGTGTGCATGTGTATATATTTGTTTATTATGCTGTATGTTTACTGAACTATCCGAACCCGAACCCGATGGGGTATTGATTTGGACACCCGAACCCGAATAAACTGAACTTGACTACCCGAACCCGAACCCGTATTAACTTAAATGAACTACCCGAGCCCGAATACACCATAATTCACTACCCGTTACGTCCCTAACAAGTTATAAGTAAGTTATTAGAGCAAGAATAAAAACATGCTACCAATATCTTTTTATGCTTTCATTTTCAACTATTTTTGCGCGTTTACTCGTAATCTGAATTCTCAAAAATCAACTTAGAATATGAAATTTAATTTTCGCTTTTTAGATATAATAGCTGGAAACATGACTAAAATATTAAAATAGCACGAAAAGCACGTTATTACACTGCTTTTTCGAGGGTTTCGTTGTTTTGTAAAACAATTCAATCTTTGTTTGTTCCATCCTCCTAGGAACAGAAATCGAGATAATCCAAGCCTATACTTCGTGTTTTCCCCATACCTGGGCAATGGATTTTGGTTCTGAAGGTACCGGGGTCCCTTTTGTTGAGGTTGGTTGGTTGGTTGAGCGGTTGGCTACTTGGTTGGTTGTTTGGTTGTTTGTTTGGCCAGTTGATTAGTTGTTTGGTTGGGTAGGTAGTTAGTTGGTTGTTTGGTTGGCTAGTTGGCTGGTTAGTTGGCCGGTTAGTTGGTTGGTTGGTTGTTTGGCCGGTTGGTTGGTTGGTTGGCTAGTTGGTTGGTTGTAGTATCATTTTCTCACTTTTTTATTTTTGGGTCAAAAAATTCTACCCCCCAATCAAAAACTATTTTTTCTGACGCCACTCAGCTGGGGTTCTGAAGGTACCGAAGTGCCTTCTGGCCCCACCCGGTGGTGCGGGTGGCGCGGCATTGCCCACCTGTGGTTTTCCCTAAGGGCTTAAACTCATAAATCCCTTCGTGAGAGATAGCTGAGTCGACTTACGTTGGGTGCTGCGTCAAATACGGTAAATTCCTTTTGCAGATTTTCGTCAAGTTCAAGTACTGCGGCCACGTTGCCACATCTAAAAATATGCAAATATTGAAATCACTATTCTGAAAGTAGTTCCACCTTATTTTGATAACAAAATTATTACATTCCACCTCGCAAAAGATAAGCTTACAATGCACACTTGTTAACTTTCTTTTAAGAATTTTAAGGAAACATAGCGAATTAAGGGACTATTTCCATTATTTGATATAAATAAACGAAAGAAATAAAAGATTACTACTCAAAGAAAAAACTTCACTGACCACTTATTTAAATAAAATAAACCATAATCAAACCAAGACATAGGAGCGCAAGGTCAAACTTTTAGAAAAGGGTGAAAATCAAAAATTTGGGGATGGCTAACTATTTCGTAAAAAAGGATTCTACAGCGAAAAAAACGATGGTATCGCTTTAAGATCATCGTTTTCGAGTATTTTGGCAAACGTATATCCTTTTCGAACTCAAAGACATGACTATATAACTTTTTTAGACTAAAAATAGCTAATTAGCCCTTTTTGACGTCAGGGAAAATAGCTATAAATCCTTATGAAACTCAGAAAAACAACTAGTTAGTATTTCTAAACTTCTACGTTATGTTTCTGAGATCGAAAAAGTCTGTCTAGCGAGTCTACTGAGCTCAAAAAAGGTTATGTAGTAATGCTTTTTTCGACCAGAATGACTGTATAAGTGTCAGTTTTTTATATCTCAGGAGGGATTAATACACCCTCGCACCCCTCCCCATGCCCATGTATGAACCAAGAAACATTGAACAGGTCCGTAGCCATGAATGCAAGAAGGCAGATGTCCACCCCAGAAAAGATAAAAAATTCTGTTTCTCGGAAGTGCATTTAGAAGGTCGCCTTAACAGGTTTTTTGCGTACTTTTGAGCTAAAGAAAATGAAATTTTGCGGTGCTTCGCGCTAGATTAATCGTTTCTGTATAGTTTTTGTCTTTTGGACCGCTCAAATTAGAGTTAGACATTGAGAATATGTTAAATTTTCCCGACAATTCCAGCCGAATCACTGACTTTCAAGTTGTTTTTCTTTGCAGAGCACAAAGATTGAGTACAAATACGAAAAGTTAAGAAATTGTTTACGGGCTGGATGATGAGAAATCAGTTGCGCAGTTTAAGCGGTAGGTATTTTGTGTATGAGGATGAAATAAACTAAAAAATGTTTAAAAATTTTCTAATTTTTCTTCACCATTGTGTCTCTTTGAGAAACGTTTAAAAATGTAGATTTCTGACTACTTCCTAATGGTTCTCGATATATCTGACTTTCAAATTTTTTGTCCCCTCCCAAATAAAATCCTGGCTACGAGCATGAAGCTGAATATACGTATTTTAACAACTGTTACTATGTACATACATATATCCGAAATGGAAAAGAAGCAAAAAAGATTTATTTTTTGAATTTCCTCTTCATTACATGGAGTCCGCCGAAAAACGTCCAAAAATGTCTTTTTTGCCTATGTCCCACTAGTTATCCAAGTATTTGATTTCAAAAATTTTGAGCCACAAATACAATCCTGATTTCGGCTCCGAACCACGATTTTTTGCATTCGGCAAAGATTTTCCCGCTGAGCACTTTTCGGGACCGTCTATGTTCATGTAGAAAGACTTTATGGGAGACAAAAATTGGAAAAAGGACTTAAATTCACAAAAATTTTCAGATGAATAAATGTTTGTTCTACATGCATGCCTTTATAATGGTCAAAATTGCGTTTAAAAAAGCAAGGCAAAAACATCACATTTCCGGCGCTTCGCGTCGCTTTCGGAAATTTTTGTAAGAACCCCATAAAACGGCTAAATTACATTACCAAGGGTAGAAAAACTCTGGTTCTCTACCAAAAGCCTTACTAAGCCATATTAAAGTTCATACCCTAAAATTTACGTGTACAAAATGTACAAATACTTCTGGGGGCCATCTTTGTACATGAACAAAGGAACCTCGCAAAAAACACTGCTCTGAACCTAGCACAATAACCCCACCAAAAAGCAGTTAACGCTGTAATGACTTTAATCTGATCTTATTTGAATTGAATCAGATTAAGGACCACAAGCTCACGTTTTAAGCAGTCTTCCTGATAGGAAGTCAGAACTCTGTCCCTGTAAATTTCTCTTCGAGCGAAGAAATTTTAATTCGTGTACCAAACTTGGCTACATACACGCAAACAATTTACGAATAATGAATATACGTGCATGTTGTTAATGCAAAAATTGAATTCAATTTAAGGAAAACCACCTGTAGCAATAATTCGGAGCCGACCAGACTGTGAGAACGGTTTCGTTGAAATGCCACTTGTATCCTTCCATAACAAGTTGATGCGCTCGGCAAACTGAAGACAGATAGAAAATTTTCACAAAGAGATTAGTGCATAAAATTAGCTAAAAAAGTTAATTTTTTTATATTAATTTTAATTCAATTTTTTAAAGTTTTTTGAAATAGCAAACAAGTCGATCATGCCCATTGCTGAACATTCAGTAAATAATGCTGAACAAAAGATTTGTCTAAGAGCGTTATAACGAAATGAAGAGCCGTTGAGCCAAAGCGGAATCTGAAACTTTTTGAGTACAAAACTAACTCGTTTGTACGTATGCACGTATTGATGGCCTAAGTTACTGAAAATCGACCAATTTTCAACAACTCGAAATTTAGAGTAGGTAATGTGTGTTCTTCGACAAGGTTTGACAAGCACTATAAGGCACAGCGAAAATTTCAGCAACAAAAATATTCCGCCTACTAGTTTCGTATTTATTTGATTTTTCAAGCACTACAGTATCGTACAAGTCTGTCACCGAAACAGTGATTACGCAAATCGGTCACATCTGTTTTGCTTTCTTCTTCATTCTCATTATACAACAGCATATTGCAAACATTTTATGGTAAAGAGGACAAAATGCCGGACTGGTGGACATCATACATGTAACGGCTCGACATTTCGGGGGTTCTCGGATATTTTTAGGAGGATGACCTTCAATTTTCGGTCAAAAAATGTCTAAAAACGGCTAAAAAATTCGCTCTTCTCCAAACAATCGGGGAGGGGGTCAAAACTTTTCTGGCTTTGGGGGAATGGGGGGACGACCGACTTTGGGTGAGGGATCCCCCATCCCCCTTTTACACGTATGCTGGCCGGACACTCTAAGGTGTCAAATATATAAATTATCATTTAAATAAACAAATCTATTGACATGGCTATTAAACTCCACTTTTTCCACCGCTGCGCAATCACAACTTACTTAATTCTACGTTATTCGCTTGACAGAATTGTTGAACTACATCATTTCCAAATAAATAACCAGCGCCTCTTGGTGACACGCCCCATCCTTGAGTATCTACGAGAAATACAAGTAGACTACTAAGTTTGTACAAAACATGAATCAAGTAACAACATAGTCCGGCAAGTACTAAAAGTGCGAAAAAGAAGTGAATAGAGCTAAATTTAAGGATGATGTAGAAAACAACGTTGTAAAATAGCATTAGAATTTTAACTTAATCTATCGCCGATCACGTAATCGGATTTATCACTGTTAGCTTGGTGTGATGATCTAGAAATTTGAATTGAGGTACAACATTTAACTTGTTCTGGTAATAAAAAAGCAGGCTTGCGCTTATTCGCGAGAAATTTAAATGCTTTCTTTCAAATTCGAGAGCTAAACAGTGTCGGCCAAATAAATTGAACAATTATACTTTTGCGCCCTGTTCAAGGTCATGCATGACCTTATGCGGTTTGAGGGGTTTCGCCCCCCCTCACCTTGAGTTTTTCACCTCCCGCAAAAATATGTTCACCTCTACCAGAACGTTTCATTTCCCAAAAATCGAAGAAAAAGTGCTGTTCATGCGTTTTTTGCGACCTTTCAGCTCAAAATCGTAAAACTCATTTTTTGACTTTATTTTACTCAATTCGCTCATTTTTTTTTATTTTTTACGTTTTATAAAGGAAGAGCATCGTCAAAAACATTTTAAAATGGTGTTTTAGACACATATCCATCGTTTTTAGGCTCAAAAAGGTACATATTTCAAAAACTTTCAGTTTCATCTTACCGCCCAAATTTCTATGCTGTAAATGTTCATAATCAGATATGTATTAACTCAAAATTTAGTACAGGGGTGGTCGGCCATTTATCGTAAAGGGGTAAATGGCCTTCAATTTTTAGACAAAAATTACAAAATACAACCCAAAAAACGAAGGTGTATGTCGAAAATTCGGAGGTCTAAAATTTCGGACTGTGGGGGACAGAAAGACTACCACGTCAATACGCGGAACAGCTCCTATTTAAAAAAAGCGACATCGGGAGAAATATTTCAAGAAATCAATGATTAAAATAAGGCTCAAAAAACTAGCTATACAGTTTTTTGGACTATGAAACATACCGTGTGAGCTCAGAAATGTCTATACAGTTAGTTGTCTTTTCTGAGTTTCAAAAAGATATACAGCTATTTTCTCGACAAAGGGCTAAATAGCTATTGTTAGTCCAAAAAGACTATACTGCTATGTTTGTGAGTCCAAAAAGGCTATATAGCTAGTTTTCTGAGCCCAAAGAGGCTATATAGCTAATTTTCTGAGCCCAAAAGGGCTATAGAGCCGTTTTTACGAAGCACTTAGCTTTCTAGCAATTTTTGGTCTCCATCCCCCTGAAAGTTTGACCTTGCGGACCTATGCATCATCATGGATAAATAATATACCTTCGGGGTCAGACCACAGTAAATCGCACATCGGCCCATCGTGAGGAACTTCTTGCTTGCGGTCTATAGTTCTGATTTGCTCTAACGTCTGAATACTGGGCGATAAGCCACCGTGCACACAAAATATCTGCCGAAAGATGTTCATTGCATTGATTTGAAAAATAATATGATACACACAAGGTGAATAGAGAAAATAAAGTGAACAGAAAAAAGATGAAGCCCTCTCAATGACACTGCACGCATCTGGAGGCTTAGGAATTTCCGTTTTTGATAAAACTTGAACCCTTCAACTGAACTGAAAGATTAGCAGACTCATCTGAGGTCAACAAAAATAAAGAGCAGTGATTTTCACTCAATGCACTCGACAATCGAATTTCTGAGATGCTAAGTCAATTTAAAGAATACTAAGAATGTTATTTTTCATGACACCAGAGAACATATCGTTTTTGATAGTTATATTTGATTTGGTGAAAACCAACGGCCAGGCTTGGATACGTATAATGTCCTGGAACTGTTGCTATTGTTATTATTATTAATTATTGTTATCCTAGTTATATGTATGACATACGTACATTATATTTCAGCGAGATAATAGGATTTTTAAAGAAAAATTCGGCTTTTGCAAAGTTTTCAAACAAGTCACCTTAAAGTCATGCTCGACTAAAAAGCATTAGGTGCAGACATGCATAGCACGGGGATTCTAGGATAGGGCTGAAATTTTAAAGTGCCTTTTTGGATTTACATAGTAAATACGCGTCCAAAACATCGTTTTTCGGCGTTTCTGACGATACTCTATCTTACTAGAGCATGAAAAAATTTTTGGAAAAATCTAAAAAATTAGAATTGGACAAAATGTAGTTACAAATTTAGCACAGTCGAACTCGGATAATGCAAACCCCGTATAATGCATTTTTCCGGATAATGCACACCTGCTGACAAGGTCGTTGCATATATGTCAATGAGTTTCAATGCACACGGTTAATGCACACACTCGGATAATGAACACCTTGCGCCTTAGTCCCCAAGGGGCGCATTATCTCAATGCCACTAGTAAATGGCGCAAAACGCCTAGAATTTGACACTTTTCGGGCGAACATATAGCTGAAAACACTTAAAACCACAATTTTTCTACGAATTTTTAAAAACTTTTGAAAAATCGCGAATTCTGGCGGGAATGAAAATGAAAAAATTTCTGGGATGGGGAGGTGAAAATTTTTCTGGGGGTGAAACTCCTCCTCCAGATCATGTATGATTGCATGCCACAGGGCTGAGGGCTGTGTATGCTTGTAAGCAACCAGACTTTTAAGAGCTCAAAATTTTGTGATGGGAGTAATAGTCATCATTTTTAAGCAGAATGACATTCAATTTTTGGCCGGAAATGGCAAACAAACCTGAAAATGGTTAAAAAATACAAATTTTCAAACTCAGGGAAGATTTCGAAAATTTCAGACTTAGAGGGGACGATCTACTTTGGATGAGGATCCTCATTCCCCTGTTATATGCATGTACATATGCAACCAGGAATACCAAGCTTACCGTATAATAACAAAGCATACGTAGCTCAGTGGCTGTTTTCGATACATTAGTTTGCTTGCTACTTGTGCATAGGAAAAACCTTTTCGACCCTAAGCACGAAATTCAGCTTTTTTATGCAATTTAAAGCGAACAGACTATCCGTTGATTTTGCTTCAAAAATTTTGGTCAGTTCCTTCCATACATGTAAGCGGCGAATGGGGGATCCCCAACCCGAAATCCGACGTACCCCCCTCCCAAAGCAAGAAACGTTTTGAGCCCCCCCCAATTTTTAGAAAAAAATCGAATTTTTTTAGGTAATTTTTAGGCTTTTTGGCCATTTGTGGCCGAAAATTGGAGGTCGTTTACCACCCCACCTTAAAATGACCGAGGACCCTCACCCACGCCAAAATTTTGAGTCGTTATATGTATGGTGTCTTCTAATATGAATGTCCAGAAACTTAATTTAGAACTAAAACATGTAAGCGCGTATTAATGTTGAATTGTCATTTAAATGTCTTAAATACTTATGTTGCAAATGAAGCACTCAAGAGCGCAAAATTTAGTCCTTTTCCACAGACATATTATAACACTCGATGCCCTTTCTACGTATGTACATACTTGATTCGTAAAACGAATGTTCGAATGCAAAATTACGAAAAAAGGATAATGCAAATCATTGCAATAAAAATGCAGCTTACTTTTCCATCTATAACAGCTGATAAGCTAAGATAGTCGAAAATTTCTGTACAAAATCGCCAGACGGACGGGGATCCATACTTTCTTAGGCACCTTGATGATCAATAGAGGATCGTTTATTGTTCGAAATCCAACATAGTAATTTAAGTGTTATTTTTATTAGCACTTATTAGTGTCATGCATTGATGCACAAGATTAGGGTTGGCATGGGGTAAATCCCTAAAATCATGACCACTATCAGTAAATTTGGTGTCCACGCCTTTTTTGTTAGTCACATGACGAAAATATACAAAATAGTGTAGATAAACACTTTTCGTAATGCCGCTTTTTTAATCATTTTTAGTCTATTTCGACTGCAGTGCATCGCTTTTAACAAAATTTATCAATTGAGTAGTGACGCAATTTGGGGCGCTCCTTAAGTAAATAGGAAATACTGCTTTTGTACTCAAAAATGGTGCAGAAAATGTTCTGTCAACTCAAAATCGCCAGACAGTATCTGTATGTCTGATCCTTCAACGGGTAACCGGGGCGGAGGGTTAATACCCCCTTCCCTCCACCTGTGTGCATGTATGTATGTCGTCATGCCCCGAGCATATAAATATCTGTTATAAATGTGGGCAGCCGCTAAAAAAGCAGTTTACACACAATGCAGATTAGATATCTCGCTTAGTTCTAAACGTGTTCAATTGTGTACCATCTTCCTCAATTACATATTCAGTGAAATTCGTCGAATCGTTTTTTTCAATTTCACCTCCAACAATTGTGCAACAACGGTATCTTTTTTGAATAAACATACATACATATATGTATAAGTATCAATAATATAGACCGTTTTCAGTAATTTTCTGTTTACTAAATTGCCTAAAATTGAGTAAAATTGATCTAAAAAGTCAATCTACATGATTTTTAGGTCGTTCAAAGCGATACAACAGTCAAACAACAGTCAAATTGGACTACAAATGCGATTATGCTTTATAAGGAACCTGTCAGAGATTTTGATCGTGTTCATCATTTAAATGGCATAAATATTCCTATGAATCCCGACCTTGCGCATCTATATTTCTATGCTCAGCAGCATACTAAATCCGCTGAAGTCTCCATAGACCTAAACCATACATATAACAGGGGGATGGGGGATCCCCACCCAAAAATGATCGTTGCCCCATCCCCCCAAAGAGCCAAAAACATTTTGCTACCTCTTCTGATTTTTGGAAAAAATTTTTCGGCCCTTTTAAGGTGTTTTTTAACCGTTTTTGCCCAAAATTGAAGGCCATTAACCTCCCTCTCCTAAAAATGATCGCGGACTCCCACCCGAAATTTTGAGCCATTACATGTATGACTTAAAACCTCTAAAGTCAAAATACAACTGCTAATTAACTCAATTCCTAACTTCGCTTGCGTCGTCCACAATTCACTTTTCATTACAAAGTCGGTCGTCCCTCCATCCTCCCCCATATTTTTAGGCACTTTGAACGAAAATAGAAGGACATTCACATCCCTTCTCCCAAAAAAATAGCTGACTACCATAGGTGGGCGGCACCAAAATTCTGGGGGGTGCAATATTTTTCAAAGGTCAAAAAAATAGCTTTAAAAATGGTGGTACGACAAAAACATTATTTTTTCAACGTTTCTCATCGACCACTATCCACTGGCATCAAAAAATTGGGAAAAAACAAAACATTTTCAAAAATTGAATTTTGGGGAATTTTGGTTTCTGCGGGGGTATTTTGGTTTTTCGAAGGGTGCATACCCCCCAAACCCCCCTCACGCCCTGGTGTGCTGACTACTGTTATCCTTAATTCTGAATTCTGAGCCGTTACTTCACTCACTAATGAGTTCGTATAAGTAAACGTAAAATAGGGTACGACGTAAATAAGCACACAATCATTTAGCTTTTAGAAATACCAAATTTAGTGTGCAGTACAGGAACACTTTTTGCAGTCATGTAATAACCAATCAGCAATAAAAGAACTGGATTATCTTAACAAAAGCATTATATGAGGAGTAAAAAAGCACTTACTCGTCGTAGAAACCGTATACCTGCAATGCAAATGTTCAACAGTCAGACGCAAATTACATAGTTATACAAAACATTTTGGGGACCATTCCCAATGTCGATAATTTCAAATTAAACATTCACCATTTTTCAAGTAGTTGCTTATTTACACTTCCTTCAATTTCTTGAAAAATTAAGTGCTTCATCCTTGCGCTTAAATTGAAGTCAGAAGATCAATAGCCCTTTACCATAAATCTTGAGATGTTATACCTATGTGTTCGAGGCTGTATTATCGGAATATGGAAGTCTTCTATAATTCATCCCTACCCCAACTCTTCCCCAGATGCAATAAATTTTTTAGAGTGTATCTCGTGCATAAAATCAATTTGCAATTCATTCTACATTAAGTAATTATAGACTAAATTGCTTAGGGTCTATGTAAGCTATGGAGAAAAGCGTGTGAAGAAGAGGTAGGGCGATGATATGCATGCATACATGTACGACAAAAATTCTGGGGGTCAGCTCCGAAAAAATTTATTCAAAAAATAGGTAGGTAGGTAAAAGCATAGGTAGGCGCCAAACACACTGTTTTTTGGCGTTCCGGACAAGGCTCGTTCTTTCTAAAACGTGAAAACATAAACAAATTTTGAAAAAATTTTAAAAAATTGAGTAAATTGAGCAAAATGTCGTGAGAGAATGAGGATATGGCGCAAAGCGCCGATAAATTTAGCATTTTTGAGCCAAGAAATTACCTAAAAATGCTTTAAAAAGCGACGTTTTTGGATTTTTTCGAAAAATCGACAATTCTCGGTGTCGCAGCCATTATACAGGGGTAAAGAGCAAACATGAACGTGAGGAAATCGGAAGGTCTGAACCCCAGAATGAAAAAATGGGAAATTTTCTGAGGAAAATGATGTAAAATGAAGGCCAAAATGGATTGAAATTGGAACTTTTCTTAAGTGCTTTAGATTGACCAGAAACTTTACAATAAATTATATAGCTTTAACTCTATTTTAGCGCTGATACCAGTTTTTGTGGTCACTTTGGCCCGGAAAAAAGCCAATTTTTCACCCCCCCCGTCCGGCTGACCCCATGAATGGCCATGCTGTGCATTTATGCTAAGGAGACATTTTGTGGGTCGAAACGAGACGCCAAAAACGCATATGATAAAATCTGAACTACGACAATATCTTCTATTAAAAATTAAAGTAAATGTCAGAAATTTCTGGAATTGATAATAGAGATAGTTACCAAACTTGCTTTTGCTTAACCTACTCATGGTTTCACTATCATTCTAGCGTTCTGTATCACGAGATATCAGCAACTTATCACTGGTAAGGCAAAACATTTTACGAGATTCCGTTCATTTCATCGACTGTAAATTTGCCGACCGATAATCCCAAATTTACGGAATCTAAATCTGAAAACCACTAATCTCTCTTTCTAATTTTTATTATTTCAGCAACCAAATTAGCATTCATTTTAATTGAGTCACACCGCAAAAGAAGTAAATATCGATTAAACATGATGTCATGTGTGTGATAAAAGTTGCCGGATTAGTTTTTCCTCTTCGATTCGATAAAAATTTTAGCATTTAATTTTTATATCACTAAAATAGAAAAAGATTGAAAAAGTACTGACCTGAGTTATTTGTCGGCTTTCATGATTGCCTCTAATTAGCATAATCCTGTCCGGATAACGCACCTAAAAATACAATAATTTCTTAACAGCTTGTATAGCGAAGCTCTATGCAAGACTAGTAATTGTCATACTAATATAAATCAGCTACAAAAACAATTATATCCCAAAGCAGCCAAGATACTGAACATTAGCATCGATAAGCACAGATTCATAATGCCAAATATTACTGTACCGTTCTAAAAACAAATTTTTATAGTCACTCTCCGTACATATAAAATTCAATTTTATAATTTCACAGCAAATAAAACGGTATGTACATAATGTGTAAAAGATGATGCGATTCTTCATCACTTTTTATTAAGAAAAAATGTCTGTCAAGCTGATATTGCGAACAAAATCATCAATAGACGATTACTTTTAAAGCTAAAAGAAGAAGAAATGTTTCGACGCTGTAAAAGCCTCGATCAACAAAGTCGCCTAGAAAAAGGTAGTTGGTGTCCGGAACATCGCCGCCAACTCGGAATAATTCTTTGAGGTCATAGAACTGACCATGTATGTCGCCACAAACCTTGAAAATGACGTAAAATTCTCAATGTATTGAAATATCAATCAAACTCGCTTTTTAGCAAGGAAAACCTTGAGATTCTATCCTAAATAAGTATAAACTTTATTCTTAAAACTCGGATAAGCTTGCATATACATAAAAGAGAGCGGATAGTGGGGCATAATCCAAAGAAGTCGGCTGTCTCCGCTATCCTCTATATTTCTGGTTGCATAAACCTCAAAATTTTCAACGAAAAGTCATAATCTTTGCGTCATTGTTTGATCGTGAGTTGTATACCAAAAAAAATCAATATTCTTTTCCTCGAAAGCAAGCTGAAAACTTCGCGTCTCTTCATCATCATTTACAGGGTGTTTTAAAATAATAGGTACCGCATTGCCTAATGTATACTTTGGTGTAAACTTACAATTAGTGACTGAAACTTTGCAAGACTATAGTCCAATGTTTCTTCAGCTGTTTGGTAGCATTTTGTAGTTAGGGAAAGATTTATCCTAAATCAAGGGCTTTTCTTCTGAAACTCACATAATGGTTTGAGTTTCAGAGCAAAATTTTTTTCAAAGCTAAAATGGTGACAGTACTTATATTTTAAACCGATGCATCGCATGTAAACTACTGAAATTTTCAGCGTTTGCAAAAAAAACGTTGACAACAAACGCGAAAAGTTGTTTTTAACACAATTAAAAGCATTGCTGTAAAGTTAGAGTAAGTAGGACTCACAATGGTCTCTGTCAGCTTTAACAATCATTTTTAGATAGAAACAAAACTGATCAAAGCCACTGATTTTTCATTGACAGACGTTAACGGGTCCAAAAATTTTCTATTTCAAGTATGCAATATTCTTAATCTGCATTTTATGGATGAATTGTTGAGATTTTTTCTACGAGTTGTTTTCTCACATAACACCATATTGGCGAAAATCATTTAAAAAAATTTTGCATCAAAATTCAAAACATTTAGTTTTAGGTGGAAACCCCTGGATTTACAATTAATCGTTTCCACTGTTGTAAAATTTCAGCAAACTAGTAAACGAACATTGAAATTCACTCTGACAGAGTTCAATCGCATAGATCTCGTCGATTACCAATCGAGATCACGCTTTCTCGAATTTTGAGTTATAACTAAGAAATATTACCTCGCCCAGCGAATAGACGATGGCACGCATGCACGAGACCAAAGCTCTGAGAATGGGAAAAATTTTCATCGGGGGATGAGTAATTTTGTCACCATTGTTGTCAAATTTAGGTACTTAGTTCATCATACTGTATTTTTCATAAATATTTATGGTTAAATTTACATGAAAAAGTGTAACATTAAAAATATACGAAAAAACGGAAGAAAGTGTCTGGATGAATGAATTAAACAGTATACTGCTCGAAAAATAAGCAAAAGTAGTTGAAATTGTAATTTTAGACATTTGACGCCTTTTCATGGTTCATGCAATCGGTTTTGGTACAGCATGGCCTGAGGAGGCAATGCTTTTCAAAAGTGCAGGTAGGGGATACCCCATACCCCCACCCAGTGTGCATGTGTGGACGATGGGAAGACGATTCAAGAAAAATATTACAATAAAGAGCAACGTACGGTGACAGGTGCATCGACTTCTTGTACGTTACTTTCCTCAACGAGAATTTCGCGTGCTTTACCACATAACGCTTTAACTTCAGCTTCGCTGATAAGTTCGCAGCGGCGTAACTTTTCAATCTGCCTACAAATTGAATTATAAGGATAATTAGCTTGTGAAAAGAAATCAAAGCAGCATACAAATGTACATGTCTTTATTGGGATGCTTATGGAAGAAGGGTTAAAGACAATGCAGTGAAAACAATTTTAAATTGTTATTTATCTTTTTCATATGTAATCATGCAATAAACCTTTTCTTAAGTGCCTAATTCGACTTAAAAACGATGGATACGAGTAAAAAACACCATATATTGACATTTGTAACGATGTTTTCTAGACAGTAAAAGACATTTCAAAATTCAATGGAATTGAACAAAATAATTCAGAAATAGCCGCTCGAAAAAAATTGTCACTTTGAACTATCAATAAGAACACGTAAAACAGTATATATACTTCCTACAATTTTTTCAGAAAATCAAATATGTTCAGTGTGAAAAAATTTTTCGTGTGAAGAGAAAGAGTTAAAAAATATTCTGAGTAAAAACCCTCAAAATCCGCCGGCCGACCTTTATCTTTGTATTCTGCAAGAAACTTCGGTTCAAAAAGATTCGTCGCATACAACGAATCCTGCTAATTCAAAGCAAAAAATAAGAGATAAGGTAGCCAAAAATTTTCTCTATTGAATATTCAAATGCATTAATATAAATTAAGCAGAACGAAAGTTATGAGGAAGAGTCACACATGCACAATGAGTGGTATTGGGGGTATCCCCTACCACAACTTTCGAAAGGCGTGCCCCCCTCAGGCCATTTGCGGACCAAGACCTATTGTTGGAATTATAACAGAGTGCCAAACGATACCCAGCAGTATAATCTGAAGTATTTTCCAAGTAGTACTCTGTTCACTCATTCATTCAGACACTTTTTGTCCATTGTTTTGTGCATATTTGACAGGTAAAGTCATTCCGTCATTCTTATAATCCTTTTGTTTTCATGCAAACTTAATCAGGAATATTCAAGAAGACTAAAATATGACGAATTAAAGCATTTTTACGAAATTTGACGGGGTAGGGGTGAGGAACGACAAAAAATAATTTAAGAAAAATCAAAGTATGCTCATGAATTTAGCGCCATAAATATCCATAAAACTTAATCGCCCCCCCTCCCCCAAGGAAACTCGGTTCATCCCCCTCCCAGAACTTTTGACCGTGTGCTTCTATGGGAGGAGTTCTTGCACTTAAGTCGCTCTGCTTAATATGTAATGCATAAATGGATGCACATTATGATTGTACGTGCAAACTACCAGACATGCACATGTAATTACAGATGATAGGTATCCACTTTCAGTAATCTGAAAAGTACGATAAACATTTTTTAGCATCTCTAGTCGAAAGCACACCTAACAATCCAAGGGATCAGCAAGACCGAGAGCCTTCGATTGTATATAAATAAAGACTTGGGTTAGGGAAATTAGGGCTTTTATGAAGTATACATAAAAAGTTTACTCTCATGAAACAAACAGTTATAATTTTCAAATATTCTGAAGATAAAAATAAGCTATGTATGACATACAAAGGATCTTAACTTCTACAGCAATAGATACAATGATGCCAGTCACTAGCCTAGTCAATTTAAATACATTATGAACATCGACAGCTTTACTACAATTATAATCAAAGTGGTCCACGGTAAGATAATAATGTTCGTCAACGAGGCGGTCATGACATTTATATAAAGTTCTTCATTTGAATGCTTGAGGAACAGGGACAATATCAAAAAATGTATTTCATGGCATAACATGCAGATATGATTTTAAAAATTTGGAAAAACTTACCTGATCATGTCGTCGCTTCTCCTAATCTTGTTTCATTCAAAAAAGAGCTGCTAAACATTGATTTTACAATTTTATTGTTAGGGCATACCTAGTTGCATCACACTCCGTGATCTGTATGTCCTTTTGTTCAGTCGCTGTTTTATCATGTATTTGTGTTTTACCGAATTTCGTGTATTTTTCTGGACAATTAATATTTTCTTGTTTCTCGTTTTCTTGTTACTGATTCCTTTCAATATTGAAAGTCATTAGGAATTATCTTTAAAGGATTTGTCGATTTAACACCGGATTGTGAAGACATCTTTGCAAATCCTGACGTTAAAATATAGATTTTTAGTAGCAGATTGAACTCAATCACATTACGAGTACAAAAATAGCATCTGAATTGCCTGTCTAAGTCGCTGAGACATGACTCTTCGTTCATAATTGCATAAACGGATCTTGCCTCAATTACAAGCGATTACGTATAAGCTCTGACGCAATCAAAGAACCAGCGGACGAAAGTGGCCTCTAATGATAATGCTCGAACAAATTGAAATTTATAAAAATAATTTTCACAAATCAGTGCAATTGAAAATCTTAAAGACAGCAAAATATGATAATGATATTGAGTAGCTATGCCAGGGGTATCGCTGTGACACCCTATGGTTCATGTAACGCCGTATCGTTTTAGCAATATATTACAATCGTGTTTGGTTGTCTGCACGCGCGATTATTTTTTTGGTATTTTCTAAGGTAAAAATCGAAATACCGTATTTATTTTGCGCTCCAATCAATTCTTTATATGTAAAAGGGCAAAAAATGTCCATATTTCTGACAAAAAACATATTTGTTCTATCCATCTTTAATCAATTAAATCGACCCAAGAGACTTAATAGCTGCAATCAAAATTTAATCAGTTTACAGAAAAGTCAACAATTATTGTTCCTCGGCGATCCAGCAAAAAGTACAAATAATAATGTTAAGCATGGAGGAGGAGGACCCATTTTAGTATGGGGGTATGTTTGATGCACCGACATGAAATGTTGTTTTCCGTCCTAAAGTACCCCAATTTAGGTGCGGGTAAAATCCGGAACTGGAACCGGACTCAGAACAAATGGGTAAAATACGGAACCGGAACCGGACTCAGGACAAATGAGTAAAATCCGGACAATCAATCAGGACAATGATATTAGATATGTAGGGTCGGACTGGCCGGGACCGAACAAATTGGGTAAAATCTGGACTATTAATCAGGACAATGACAAAATCAGGACAATGTATTAGATTTGTAGGGTCGGACTGGCCGAGACGGGACAAATTGGGTAAAATCCGGACGATCAATCAGGACAATGACAAAATCAGTACAATGGGAGTGGGGTAGTTCCGGTTGTGAACACCCATCAGGTTCCCTTTTGGGCACCCTCGCCTAGTTTCGGAACTACCCCACTCCCATTGTACTGATTTCGTCATTGTCCTGATTGAGTGTCCGGATTTTACCCAATTTGTCCCGTCCCAGCCAGTCCGATCCTACATATCTAATACATTGTCTTAATTTTGTCATTGTACTGATCGATTGTCCGGATTTCACCTATTTTGTCCCGTCCCGGCCAGTCCGACCCTACATATCTAACACACATTCCCATAAGGGTGGTGAGGAAGGTATTACCCCCACCTCAGGGCCCAAGACTTGAATCACTGTCGGACGATTTTGAGCTATCAAACATTTTCTGCATGATTTTTGGGTAAAAAAGCAGCGAAGATATTAAAAATTTTTCAGCGCATCGCACCGACTAATACATTTCTGTTTTGTTTACCCATAAAACACCTAGAATGAACTTGAAATGATCTGAAAAGTCAAAATTTTCGATGATTTCTTATATTTTTTACTCACAAGAGTGACAAAACTAGTCAGAATAGGACAAAAAGTAGTTAAAAATGCAGTTTTTCACATTAAAATATGCTATATAGGAAGTTTTAGCCATTTTTCATATTTGACCTGCAAAAAAAGGCTAGACTCTAAATTTAGTGGTCCTAAATTATGGATATCCACCCCCTGAACTTTTGACCTTGGGAAACTATGATATCTAATACATTGTCCTGATTTTGTCATTGTCCTGATTGATTGTCCGGATTTTACCCAATTTGTCTGGTCCCGGCCAGTCCGACCCTACATGTCTAATAAATTGTCCTAATTGATTGTCTGGATTTTACCCATTTGTTCTGAGTCCGATTCCGGTTCCGGATTTTACCCATTTGACGTGAGTCTGGTTCCGGTTCCGGATTTTTACCTTTCCTCCCAATTTTACTGCAAATCACTTTCTTTAATTTCCTGGAAGAAAATTTAATAATGCCCTATTTTAGAGCTTAGCACAAATCAATAAAGAATGGAAGTCAGCGTCACTGTTACTAAAAGACAACAATTTGATACAAGAAGCACGGCTAAAGTTAAGAATATGGTACTTTTTGAAAAGGAGCAAAACGAATACGGAATGCCAAAATTTTTGTGTCAAACTGATAGAACACGATAAATTGAAGCGCGGATAAAAAATTTGATGAAAATCTGAGCCGTACTTGCAAAGCTGCAGGCAACTGTCGATTTGAGTGCTGGGTGGGACGATTAAACGGCTCGATCCAAGGACTTACACATTTGTCAGAAATAAATAATATGGGCTGAAATTATGGAAGGAAGCAAAGCAATGGAGGAGGAAAAAATGAAGGGTATCATTCAACATAACTGAGTTTCGGAACCAGCGAACCGCGATAGGAGAAGCATAGAGGTCTTAGAACAGAGGAAGACCAGCCAAGTGGCAGCCGTGGAAAGAAAACCGGAACGTTCAAGCTGCAAAGCGGATGGAAATATGGCAGAGGAAAGGGGAAGCAGATCTAGTGAAAGAGTGAAGCGATTCTGAACCAATTAGTCATGTGATAAGTTTATTTTGAATAATAAAGAGACATGCGGATGTGTTTGACTCCGCGTAATTCATTATACTGTAACATATCATGTTTACCGCATTAGTGTAAAGGACATTTACATGGAATCAGGAAGTAGGTAATTTTTACCCCCATTAGGTGTCTTTGGGGAAAAGTGGGACGTTCAAAGTACAATGAAACAGACTATATGGAATAAAAAAACAGTAAAAATAAAAAAATTAAAAACATGCGGATGTGTTTGACTGCTTGTAACTCATTATATTGTAGAATATCACGTTAATTGCATGAGTTTAAAGGACATTTACATATAATCATGAAGTAGGTAATTCATACCACCATTAGGCGGATGTGTTTGACTACTTGTAACTCATTATACTGTGAATATCACGTTTACCGCATTAGTTTAAAGGACATATACAAAAAATTATGATGGAGGTAATTTTCAACACCATTAGGTGTGTCCGGATAAATAAGGGACATTCAAAGTTCAATGAAACAGACTATTACATGATCCGAAATGATTGGTACGGATGTAGGAGGTACATAAACATTAGTGAGGAACGTACTGATAGAAACAACAGAATATACTATTAGTGAAAAACTGTTTAACACAAGTTTGGTCATTTTACTGTTGTTAGTAAAGCCTTATCGCATCTGATCAAGTACCATCCTTTATGAAAAGTATCTTATCACAAAAATTACTGTATCACAGAAATCGAACCACTTTCTATATTCACTACGGGCGACGATCGGATTGGACAACATTTAAGAGGCTGATGTGTGATTGGTAGGAAAGAGCGCAAAAGTTTGTTTTTTCTACTGACTTCTGCAAAATCCGTCATCAGTGAATCAAATTGATTCGCGCTAAATTTTCTAGCATGACAGAAAAAATTACCTATAAAAAGGCATGCAGAGCCCACGCGCACGGTAGTCAATTAGATCACAGTGTGACGACGGGTGAATATGTTGGAAATGGGAAAGGGTGGCATGATTAATGTGTCAATAGTATGAGGAATAATAGTTTGTAAAATCGCAATTTACATATTGTTTGCGCTTGAAATGAATTATAGATATGCAGTGATGCACTGCACAAATAATTACCTACATAAATGTTTGTTATTCAGGGAACGATTTAAATGAATTTATTAAAAATCCTGAAATTTTGCGAAGATTGAGATGGGTTGCCCAAGAAGCTGGTGGAGCTGGGGTGTTTTTTTTGTACAACGTCCATTTGTACATGTACAAAGATGGTCCCCAAAAGTCTTTGTACATTTTGTACATGCAAATTTTTGTGTACTATAATATAGTACAGTAGCGATTTCAGAGCGGTAAAACAGGGTTTTTGATCTTTGGTAGTGTATTTCAGCTAATTTCTGGGTTTCTGACGCCAAAAATTACTAAAAATTATCTGAAAACGGCGTCGAAGCGCTGAAAAATGTTGACATTTTTCCATTCTAAATGCAAATTCTGCCATTTTAAAGATATATAGGACAAATAATTTATCAGTTCGGCGCGAAGCGCCGAAAATTTCGGAATTTTACACCTTTTTACAGTTTTTGTCTTCCTAAAAATCTTTGTACATTTTGTACACACAAATTTTGGGTACTATAATATGGTACAGCAGCGATTTTAGTGTGGTAAAAACAGATTTCTTCGATTCTTCGTAGTGTTTTAGCTAATTTCTGGGTCTCTAAGGGCAAAAACCACTAAGAATCGTCTTAAAACGGCGCGAAGCGCCAAAAAATTTGACATTTTTACTTTTGAAATGCAATTTCTGCCATTATAAAGATATATAGAACACACAATTACTCATTTCGGCGCGAAGCGCCGAAATTTTCGAATTTCAGACCTTTTTTGCAATTTTTGTCTTCCCAAAAATCTTCGTACATGTACAAAGATGGTCCCGAAAAGACTTTGCACATTGGGAAAAATCTTTGCCGAGTACAAAAAAACCGTGGCTGGGATTGATTCCACACGCAGGCGAATACGACTGTCCAACATGTGGCGGGAAGATGGTTCTAATCAAGGATGAATCATGGGTGGATGGATGGATATACGTGCCGGGCGCGTGTGGCGGTCAGGAAACAGAAGGTGCGGCCTTGCAGAGTGTGAGTGGGCTTGCGCAAGCACACGTTTTTTGAGAATTCAAAGTTACTGATTTGGAAAGTTCTTGGATTTGTCAATTTCTGGGTCGGAGGTGCAACTTTGCGATTTACTGGCGAACAGATCGAGATGGCCCAAGAAAGTCTGGTCAACTGGTCATCTTACTGCCGGGAGGTCATATTTGATGCATTCTTCACGAACCCAGAAAAACTTGGTGGCCCTGGTAAGGTCGTCAAGATCGACAAATCCAAATTTGGTAAGCAAAAATATCATAGGGGGCATTCAGTGGAGGGCCAATGGGTCTTTGGCGGCTATGAACAGGGCTCCGGTTGCGTGTTTATGGTAGCCGTCAAGGCCCGGGGGTCTGACACACTGCTTCCCGTAATCCGAGAGTGGATTAACCCGGGTACGACGATTCTCTCTGACTTTTGGAAGGCATATGACTGCTTGGGAGACCATGGCTACATTCACATGAAAGTAAACCATTCTCTGAATTTCAAAGATACTGACACACAGAACATACTAACGCCATCGAGTCCTCCTGGCGAGCAGCCAAGTCTAGTTTTGCATCATCAGGGAAAATCAAAGCACACGTACCCGGTAATCTAGCTCGGTATATACAAGTTCCAAAAGCGATGCAAGGAAATGCAACTTGATCGCATGGTCGAGTTTCTGCGTATGGCTGGGCAGCTGTACAATCTGTGTAAGCCCAGTGCACCACGATCCGACAAGGACAGGGACAGCTACAATGCATTGGAGGGCAGTGACAGCCATGACGAATTCGAGTTTTAGTATAGTAAGTTGTGTTGAAAACATTTTTGTCTGATCATTCAGTTCAGCTTAAGACGGGCTTAGGCTTAGGCTTAGTTATGTGCCTTCACATTGGTGCCAGGGAATGATGTAAGCCTGAGTCAAATGGGGCAAAAATTGCATAGCGAGCGAAGCGAGCGGAGCAATTTCGCCCCATCTTTGGCTTAGGCTTAGATCATCCCTGGCACCAATCTGAAGCCTCAAACAGCAAATTTTGGGTTTCTAATCATCATGAGCAGCGCGATGAACCCAAGACTTGCCATGAATCAAGTTTGCAATATGCTAATTAGACTAATTTGCATACTATGCTAATTAAGCTAATTTGCATATGAAAAACTGGCTTCCGCGGCCAGTTTTGGGTTTCTAGCAATGCTCGTGATGATTAGAAACCCGAAAAACTGCTGTTTTGTAAGAAATTGAAAAATCAGCAATAACGAATATATTCCAAAAAGAGAAGGTGTAGAAAGCAGTTTGGAATTTCGAAAAAACTTTGAAAAAATTTTCATTTTTTTGCCTGTTTTTTCAGTTTTACTTGATCAGATATAGGAAAATCTAAGTTTTTGCCTCTAATGTTATTAGGCTTAGGCTTAGTATATCTGAAAAGGTGTTTCAAGCTGCTTAGGTCGAGGTCGCTCCCGCTCAGGTCAATGTATAGATGCTTAGGTCGATGTATAGATGCTTAGGTCGATGTATAGATGCTTAGGTCGATGTAAAGATGCTTAGGTAGATGTATAGATGCTTAGGTCGATGTATAGATGCTTATATCGACGTAAATTGGGTATCTACATGTGATTCTGCATTCAGCTGTTTGAATCTTCAAATACTTAGGTCGAGTAGATGCTTGCGTAGGTCGAGAAGAGGCTAATTAACGAAACCCATAGCTTTTGTAATATTGATCATAGACGGATGAATATTTTTTCCCGCGCTTTCTTTCAACATGTTCTAAGTACTGAAAAAAAACCCGCTCTTCCGAAGTTTATTTCATATTATCCTGAAAGTACCATATTCTTAACTTACTCCAAGAAGCACTAGTGAAAATGGAATATTTTGCTTTTAAAAATTCATCAATTAGATCACGTCGAAACTTCATAGCCTATTATGAAAAAGACATTGATTGAAGAAAAGCTTCTCCAAAATCCAAAGACGATAAAACAAAGCTAATGTGAATGTCTGAAATTCGGTGAAGGTAAATAAAATTCGTAGAAAAGATGTTGTTTAGAACTTTTTGCCACTGCAGAGCTGCACACTTTGCAAATTTTGCTAATCGTGTAACTAAGATATGATTAGATGAGACTAAAAAACCTCTCCTCTAGAGCTGGGGTCTGGGTGGTACGCTCAAGCCCCTCAACATAGGGGTTCGGGGCAGAGCTCTGAGAAATTTTGTAAAATGAGTCCTTACCACAACGATAAAATGTTCACAAAATCAGCCTAATCTCGGCTAAAAATTCAGCCTAAAAACAGAGAAAATTAATTAACAAAAATCATAATCATCGCCAAAAACTTTTTCTTTCTTTTCAGTTCAGTTCAGTTCTCTGCCCATGTCTCATTTTCTGCGTTATACGAGGATAGAAGACATGGGATCCAGAAAATGCTTTAAGTTGTATATAGACTGAATCATAGGCGTAGACAGAATTTTCGCCAGTGGGGATACAAAAATTTTTTCATCTCAAAAACCTATAAAACTGGCGGGGTTATTAACGTTTTTTGGGTCATAAGACCGCGCATAGCTAGAGGCTAGGCTCGTTGGATTCTACAGAAATAGTATCCTACAGTTAATAGTTTTCTGGTGTTCAACATTGTAAAAGTTGTACCTTCTGCATACATGATCAAAACAATGTTATTCATACGTTATTTACAGCTTCTATAGTACGTAATAGATATTTGCATGTATATACCTATAGTCTCTTTTTTTAATCTAGCTGCATGAATTTGCTCAGTAAACCCATTTGCTTATTACTATAACACCCGATTTCTTCATCGCTCGGACCGCCATACGCATAAAAAATTCGCTACCGACTCCGCGCCGCGCAAGGGAAGTTCGAGCGCTACAATAAGGATTTAGTTTTTAAAGCGCATCCACGCACTAGATTAAAAAAACAGACTAAGCTTTCCTAGCACAAACATAGCACAATCTTTAGTGAAATATAATCTATCTTCTGCAAGTCAGATTGATGCTTAGAGCCAGGGGATGCTAAGATATGTACATTTCAATCGGGAAAACCTACAATAGACTGTTTCACATAAGTTTATGCATATAGTTCAAGAATATACATCGACAGTAAGCCAAGGGTTGTGATAATTATATATCAGATCTATGCTACAATCGCAATCTGTCGGGTTTTTGACGAAAATAACTTTTAAAATTTACGACCGAATTTGTGTGAAACAGGCTATAAGTCTTTTATCGGAACTCTAATTTTCTCATCCTACAGTTTTTGTGACATCATTGTGAATATGCCAAAAATGCTTATTTCTTGCTGATACATAATTTCTCGTAAAGCTAAAGCATTAAAAACGATGTGACTGGAGCTAAAATGAGGCTAGGAAAAGTTCGAGACACTTAGTTAGAAAAGATTAGAAAAAATGCTGATAAACTGAGGAAATGTAATTACGTTATAACTTACGGTAAACGAGGTGTAAATTCACCCTCGATTGCTTGCATAAAACTATAATATAGTAGGACTGTGAATCGCAGCGCAAACAAATATGGATGATTTGCGAAATAAGACTTCAGCAACAAAAGAAAAATCACAAAGTCATGCGATACAATAATTACGAGAAACAATCTGAGGCTAATATTTACATAAAACAAAGTGACACGGAATCGAAGACACGTACAGGTTATAAAAGCTAAACGATTTATTTGTTTCTAAACTTAACGCGAAAACGGAATGTTGAAATCACTGAATCGCTGGCATTTTTTAAGTTGAGGATATTTATGTAAGAAATTCAGATCTCAAGCGTTGCGATTTTTGAACGTCAGTTTCGTCGATAGTTTCCGCTAAATTTCGCATTTTTCCATCGGTAAATTTTAAATGTCCACTGTTGGAGTTCGAAAAGCTGCTAACAGGCGAAAGTTTGTCAGCAATTTTCGCCTCTCTTCTCCGACGCGCATGGCAAAACGAAGTACCCCGTCTAATAACGAAAATCAGCGCCACTGATATTATAATAAGAAGGCATACAGAAAAACTGATTGTTGCAGCCACTGAACCACCGTTCAAACAAATTTCACGCAAACCAGCAGAATCTAAAAATAATTCGAAGCATACACAGAGCATGGATGATCTGGGGGGTCAGTCGGTCTGCGAGGGTCGAAATTTGAGCTTTCTTGGGCCAAAATGACCTCAACAAGTAATATAAACAGTAAAATAGCTTTAAAACTACGTTATTAAGCAGTTTCTGGTCAATTTGAAGCACTTTTGGAGAAAATTTTTAATTTTCAACCGTTTTCGGCCTTCATTTTGCCTCATTTTCCCCACAAACTTTTCCATTTTTCCATTCTGGGGTTCTAGACCCCAACTCCCCCAGTACATGTCTGGTTGCCTCTATGCCTGAAAAAGAATGTTAATACAATTCTGCGCATGGCAAAATTTTGTAAAATTTCACTTTCGTTCCATTTTTCAAGTATTTAGTCTTCAAAACATTTAACACAGAAAATAATTGGAACCAAAGTTCGCATGTCAAGCAATGCGAAAAAGTATTTACATTATATTTATATACATAATGTACATATAGTTTTTTAAAGACAGCAATGTTGCAGCAGGAATTCATAGGTTCAGCCACAAAAAATCACCCTAAAGTAACTTCCACAAAAACTTATGCTAAAAGTAAGTTTTACAAACTCTGCGGTAAGTTAGCCACGTTTTTCTCAGGGTTAGCAACCGAACGTACATACATGCATAGTCTGCGCAACAAAAGCCGTCATGAAGAGAACATTGCGCTCAAGAAATTACTTAATGATTATCATCGGAAATTTTTTATAATTAGTTGATACACTTGATTCAATAATTTATTTCTTATGATTTAATGTAAAGATAATAGATTCCTTCTCAATCTGTTCCATATAAGTTTGAGCGTACATTTTAAAAATTTTATGGCAGCAAGCTAACAGTTTACGATAATAATCAATCAACTCAATATATTTATCACTTGATCTTTTTAGCAAAGAAAGCACAAATATGATTGCATACCTACTTCGATGAACATTATTTTTTTGCAATAAATACAACTGTTATATGATTTCGATTGATTTTTGCAATCGCACATACAAAATAGCATGTATGTTCTCAGATTTTACCATTTTCGACCTAAAATTATCCTCAAAAGCACTTGTCATTCAAAAGACATCACTATTAGACATAAGAGACATTACTTAATTTTTAAAAATATAACAAAAATGAATACCTACATAATTTCTAAAAATTATAACTGCAAAAAGTTAGTTATATCGTCACCTAGTATGCGGTCAAAATGAGTAGTAGTAAAAAAATGTGACTCAATCGCAACCAAGTTTGCTCTGAGCTAAAAGTACCAGCCAACATAAAAAATTTTCTGTGAAGATTATTTTGTTTACTTTCGACGTTCGTTTTGGGATATAAAAAGTCAAAAACATTTTTAATTAAAATTACGACGTTTGCAAGTCGTTTATTTGACTTAAAGGCTAGTGATTTTGAGCCAGTAAATTGGAGAAAAGCGTTTCGATGGCACGTTTTTTTCTGATTTTGAGGCGTTTAAAAAATGATGGAAATTCTGTTGAGCGTTTGCATACTAGGAATCGAAAGCGTTACATATTTGACCTCCATTCAGCATAGTTGTATGCCATAGTTCTTACAGCACATTAATGACTTCCACTCAAATATAAAATATAATTATTCTCTGTTAATCACAGTGCCGAATATTTTCACCCACCTTGCTCGTTGGAATGTTTTCAGGCCAATCTGTAATGGCGAGTTCGTTGTTCTTTTTAAAATCTGAGTTCTTTGACTTTTCCTTTAAATCAGCGTTCATGAAACTGATTATCAATCCAATTTGCGTACCTACTTTAACGTTTAATTGAAAGCATGTTACTTTTGACAAGCCTTAAGACATTAAGCTTTAGGTCAACATTGCTGAATCTGAATACCTTTACTGAGTATTTTCAAATTTGTAATGGAAATTCGTCTGATCTACTAAACAAACAAAAATTTGAACGGGAAATCAGAATAACTTTCAGTTGCCCTTTATTATTCTTGATGCTCTTCATGGAATATGGGTAGAATCCGCCGGATTCTCGAGGGGTCTAGCTAGACTCCCCCAAGGTCCCACTACGCCCATATGTGATTTTTATGTTTGCATAAGTAACTACTCGTACTTTTCAGTGATTGCACGTCAGGTAATCCGTCGTACTCATCTCTGTCGTCGGATGCCAGAAGTTTATCAATGTTCCGCACAAGCAAAACTTTGGAATAGACTTGCCCAAGCGGATATTGTTCTTTCGCGTGACGTCTTTTACGACCGAACGTCGCTTCTCCGTTGCACGTGACCTTGGAAACAAGCACAAAACTGACAAAAAAACAGGAAAATAAAATTGAGTTGCAAGAAATTACTTTGCACCGACCTCCGCTCTGGAGCCATTGAAGACATTCCAGAATTTTTATTGTAGAGAGGAATAAGCAATTTTAAAAAGAATAGACGACAAGTAGTGCCTAGACCAAGATTTTTACAAGATTCGAAGAATGGCTTTCCAAAAACGCTCTAACATCTCAGAAAATTCAGTGTTTTTATGCACAATGTAGCGTCTTTTCACCGTTTGCCAATGCCTAATTTTAGTCTGGGTCGTTTCTGAAAAAAAATTTGTTTCCAAAAAAATTAAGATTTCTGTAAGTTTTGCATAATAGAGGCTTTCAATCTCCTAAACTTTCAGTATATACTTGTATAATCAATTAGACTTAAGACGCTTGAAAAGTTCAGAGAACTGACGCTGGACTATCAGCTAAAAAACAAAATCTATCAATCACTATTTTTATGAGCTTGGCGCAAGATATAAAGCTACAAGTATAACTTTGGAATGCATGCGGAAATAGAGAATGTTTAATTCATTGTTTTTGCTCCTGAAATTTTTCACTAAGCCAACAAAATACAGAGATATGTATTATCTGGAACGAAGCAACGGGGAAAAATTTGAAAAAAACAAAAAGAAGCAAATAACAAAAAAAAACATCTTGCCACTAAACTATTGAGGGTGTCTATCTTATGGCCTCCTCTCTGCTACGTGCGGGAAAAACTCTTTAAAAACAACTTTAGCTATAAATGAATCTATAGACTATTTCGCTAAACGTATTGCATGCGAAGCAATTTTTCGTGCACTTATCTACAAGAAATAAAAACAAAAATGGCTTCAAAAAAAGTGAATTCGAAAGAACGCATGTCGAAACTTCTCGTGCGACTTTACGATAGCACGTGTACATATACAGGCATTTTTTCAACAAAAAATTGACTCAACATATATCTGCTGTCAGGGCTGTATTTTAGGGGGCGAGGGCCGCCCCTGACCGATAAAAATTCTAAGTTATGATAATGCACGGAAATGGAGAAATTGCTTATGAAGTTAACTCATAGGTAGCGCGCTAGCGCGTACCTATTATTTACTTGGGTACCCCTAACATATAAACCCCCTACAGCTATAACGGAACGTAACTAGAAGGTGCGAGGTAATAGGTGGGCAGCACAAAAATTCTGGGGAGATGAAAAAATTTCTGGAGGGGGTGAAAAAATTTTTAAAGGTCAAAAAATGGTCTTAAAAGTGGTCGTATGGCGAAAAAACACCATTTTTCGACGTTTCTCATCGAGCACTATCCAATGGCATCAAAAAATTGCTAAAAAAGCAAAAAAATTTTTCTGGGGGGGGGTATTTCGTCCCATTCTCAACAATAATGTTTCATCATATCCTCTAAATTTGTTTTAATTTACCACATTTTTCTTTTTCTTAAAGCTTTAAATCTTTTATTATTATCTTTATAATTTAATGGTAGGTTTAAACTTTAAGCTCCTCTTAGTTTACACCTCTCGCTTAGCAAGCTCATTGTTCAAAAATAAAATTGCTTGCGGAGAGCCAATTTTCTTTAAATGTTGGCCTTAGCTTGAATATTACGCATCTGTGTTTAAAATTTCTATTCAGTCAATAGTCGTTGCACCAGCAGGCACGTAGCTGGCCGTCCTATTTTGGGGGGACCAACGTCAATTTTTGGGGGGACAAAGCGCAAAAAAGCCAAAAATAACACAAAATAACGCGTAAAAAGTCCTATTTTTTCCGATTTTTCTGAATTTTGGGGGGTCCGGACCATAAGTGGACAGGCAAGAAAATTCTGGGGGGTGCAAGATTTTTTGAAGGTCAAAAAATGGCCTTAAAAATGGTGGTATGGCGATAAGAACACCATTTTTCGACGTTTCTCATCAAGCACTATCCATTGGCATCAAAAAATTGCGAAAAAACGAAAAACATTTTCAACAATTGAATTCTGGGGGGGTATTTTGATTTCTGGGGGTTATTTTGCTTTCTGGGGGGTGCATACCCCCCAAACCCCCTCCCACGCCCAGGTGTGGTCCGGACCCCCCATCCCCCCAGAGCTACGTGCCTGTGCACCAGAGTGTAAAATATGCACATTTTTGACAATAAAAAGTGTAAAGCGGCCCGAAGCGCCGACAATTTTTGTTATTAATACCGTTTTCATGTAGAATTTACGGCCTTTTTATTGACAAACAGTTTGGAAATCATGAGTGGCTTAAAGCACCAGAAAATTTAGTAATTGTTTACAGCCCTTAACATGTTGTAGCGCTGTGAATACTAATAGTCTGACGGAACAGAAAATTATCAAATTCGTATAAAACAATTGTGACATAATGCCATTGTTCTGGCTTCTAACAGGAAAACTGCGAATCACCAACTAAGTATGAAGCACTAGACATTTTTGACTGATTCAGGCTCTTGAACGCAATGCTGGATTGGATCTATGCAAAGAGAAATCTGGCCGAGCTATGCACCAGAAAATTTTGACGTTTTTGCTCTTTGCTCTCTTTACTCTTATCAATTAACGCCGTTTAATTGATACGGACCAGACAAACTCATTCCGGCGCGAAGCGCCGAAAATTTTAAGAAATTCCTGACCCTTTTGCCCTTTTTTGTCCTCCCAAAAACCTTTTTTACACCTGCAACGATATTTTACGCCTGGGGGATCTGGGGTACTGCACTCAAGCGCCAAAGCGGGTTCCAGGGCAGAGCCCTAAAAAATTTTGTAATGAAAAGACTTTAGTCTTAAATAGTAACGTTATAATTTTCGCAAAAACATTCAAATCTTGGTTCTAAATTATGCCCAAAAGAAATGCGTTTTTTGACCTCTGCTAAGTATATAGTGCAGCGCCGAGTCGCTTGCCAATAAGATATAGAAAGATGTATCAATGAAGATATTGTTCTTACCGTTTTCAGACCCGCCTTCTTATAACAAGATGTAGTTCAGAAAACAGAAAATGCGCAAAAACACATGAAAATTTGGCCATTATTTTCAATTACAATAGAATTATGTGTCCTTGTGAAGAAAGGCATACAAAGCAGACAATGGACAAACTGGTACGCTATCATTTTCGCGCTTTACTATTATGTTCAACAAGCATGTGCACTTTTCATTAAACGAACAAGCAGTGCGTTAAATCACTAAAGTGATGTGAAGCGCTGGATTACTGTAGCTGATTTAAGCTCTTAAACTCATAAATAAATGATGAATTGGCGCAAAGCGTACGAAGATTTTGGCATTTTTGCCTTTTTGAACTCGATTTTCTGAACACAATTGTTGCACCAGAAAAATCAACGCAATTTCTGAAAAAATTTCGGGATGGACATATGCCCCCTATGCCCCTCTGGCTATGGCCCTTGCTATAAAGTGTTGATGATAAATTTAAAACGGTTTCCGTAAATCTTTGCTTGTGCAAGCTCTGGATTTAACTTTCCTCGAGCAATTCTTGTTTGAAATACATTAAGAAAATGTTTGCGCTAATTTTTAAATCGATCCAACTAAAGTAGATTTTTTTCCTGTTTAAGGTTGGTTCAATTACCTTTTTCTGTAACGAGATTGCAGAGTTTAAGAACAAAGTAGAATACTAGCAAGGAAAAATTCTCCGATAGAGCAAAAAAGGTGAATATTCTTGGATTTCTTCATTGTTAAGGATGTAAAAGGAGGGAACTGGGAAAAAATTCGCTATATGCACAAAAAACGTAAGATTGTTCTAAACAGTAAGCTTCCCCTAAACAACGCGAAAATCGTAGTATATTCTGCGGCTTGTGAAAAATCAAGGTGTATTCATGAAACATTTTTCACTGTTTCACAAAGAAGCATTGAAAAACATTCATTTGTGTTAAATAATCGATTTATAATCTATTTCACGAAACCTTGAAACCTTGACCTTCCACAATTTTCTGACGATAAAAAGAATATCGGAGTAGGACGCAGAATATACTTCGATAATTGCGTTCTTTAGGGAAGCTAACTCTTTAGCACATTCTTATGGTTTTTGCGCGTAGCAGTGTTTATTTGTACAAGGTCCGTTTGTACATGTACAAAGATGGTCCCCAAAAGTCTTTGTATATTTTGTACACACAATTTTTTTGGGTACTATAATATGGTAAAGTAGCGATTTTAGTGAGTTAAAAATAGAGTTGTTCGACTTTTGGTAGTGTACTTTAGCTAATTTCTCGGCCTTTAAGGGCAAAAATCACTAAGAATTGTCTTAAAACGGCGCGAAGCGCCAAAAAATTTGACATTTTTCCTTTTGAAATGCAATTTCTGTTATTTTAAAGATATATAAGAACACACAATTACTCATTTCGGCGCGAAGCGCCGAAAATTTTGCGAATTTTAGACTTGTTTTGCAATTTTTGTCTCCCCGAAAATCTTTGTACATGTACAAAGACGGTCCCAAATCTGTTGGAAAAGTCTTTGCTGAGTATCGGGAAAAATCTTTGCTGAGTACAAAAAAACACTGGCGTATAGGAAATTTGTTCCTATTCCCTCCTTTTACATCCTTAACAATGAAGAAAACCAAGTATAATCACCTTTTTTGCTCCATCATAGCATTTTTCTTGTTATCATTTATTATTCAGCGCTGCGCACCAGATGTGAAGTATTTTCCCCAATTTTTGCTCAAGCGGATCAAAAAAGACACTTTTTATAGCCTCTTAAGTTAGAAAAAAATTTCTCTAAAAAAGTACAAGTTTTATGATTTAATGGATAGAGCATGTCGAAAATCGTCGAATATTGCGGTTTTTACGAGCTATCTTGGCGAATTTTACCAGATATGGCAAATTAATGTTGCGTCCGCCCCACCTTGCTAAATCCTAGATACGGGCTGTTTGCTGTACATACATATCAGCAGTGGCGTAGCTGTGGGGCACTGGGGGACTAGTTCCCTCAAAGTTTTAAAAGTATGAATATTTCTACAAGGGTCCCCAAAGAGAAAAATTGGAGATACTCAAAGCGTATTAGAAACACCGCTAGGACAGATTTTAGCACACTTTTTAAGCTAATAAACCCAAAATCTTCGGGCACTTGTTTATTTATATACAACCTATTTGTTTAATATAATTAAAATAAAATTTGATTTTTTAAATTTTTTTCCTTTCCCTATATGTAGATCTCGTTGAGAAAAGCTCAAAAACACCATTATGTTTGCCTATCCATTAGCAGTTGTTGAGATATCCAACTTCAAAGTTTTCGTCTTCCCCTCCCCCAAAATCGGAAGGCCAGCTACGCCACTGGATATAAGCGCTATTCCGATCTTCCTCGCCAAGATTTTATTTTGGCCAAATCGTTAATAGTGTTAGATTTGATTAATACGTTGAACGAAGCGAAACTTAAATGAAGAGAAGAAATAAATACTAAAAGGCTCAATGGTGACTAGTTATAGAGAATTACTTCTCAATTTGCAAAAAAAGTCATAGCGGCCCCGTCTTCATTCATTTTATGATAAACTTATAAATTTCTTAAAGATCCGCAAAAATGCCATCAAACTGCAATAAATTACTGGTTCGCAACGATCCAAGCAAGGAGCGCAGTCGCACTGGAAACGAATTTGCGCTGAATCGGGCCACTTGAATGTCAAGAAGTTGACAATCAATTGAGACT
This sequence comes from Mermis nigrescens, assembly GCA_036768485.1. Taxonomy (NCBI): domain Eukaryota; kingdom Metazoa; phylum Nematoda; class Enoplea; order Mermithida; family Mermithidae; genus Mermis; species Mermis nigrescens. The sequence goes on from JAVLUZ010000056.1 coordinate 2,970,630, forward strand.
TGTTCGCTTGTTGCCATTGCGGAAAAACGCCAGCGTCCACGGCACAGCCGTTAATGTCGGTCAGTTTATAGGTTTCGTCGCTCTGCATATTCATTGCTACGCAGTTTTTAGCAATTAAGCCGTAAGAGTCTTGAATAATAAATGAACAAATGCAAACTATTAGAATTCATAAAGATACTGTTCTGTACAATAGATGTTAAGCATGAAAATTTTGGGGGTAGGCCCTACAAATTGTTTAAGAAAGCCTTTTTCAGCTATAAACGATGGGTACATATCAAAAAATAGCGTTTTTTGGCATTTCGATCAATGCTCATTCTTTCCAGAAAAAAATTTCGACAAAATTTGAATAAATCGAGTAAATTGAACAAAATAGTTAAAAGATGTATATGTGGCCAGAAACGCCTAAAATTTGAGAATTTTTAGCCAGAATAAGCTAAAAACGCTGAAAAGGCATTCTTTTTACTACGAAAAATAGGCAATTAGGGGAGTCGCAGCCATTTTGCGGGGATTATTAGCCATTCTGGGGGTCCAAACCCCAAAACCCTTCCACGCCAAGAAAACATGATGATGTCTACTCCTTTCGGTTAGCAACAAGAAGAAATGACTATTGTAATTTCGTATTTATATATATTTAGCTCAACGTTGAAAAAGCTTTGGAAATCATCAAAGAATTTGAAAGACGTATTCTAAAATTGGAATACTTGAAATTTGAAAGAATTTAAAATCTATAAATACGGTATTGAAAACCTGTGCGGGTTTCTACGCGAATGAATATAATATTAACCCGGAATTACCGGCATACATTTGTAAAAAACATTATATGAAAACGAAGGTTTATGCTACACAACCAAACATCGTAGACTACTTAAACTGAAGCATTTTCGATGATACACAGGCGCATGAAATCAAACTAAGCAAAATTTCATCGTTGCAGAAAAAATCCTCCGTTTATCTACCTATGCAGCTAAATATTTTAAGGCTGAAATAGCTTTCCAAATACAAAGTTTCGTGAAATGGACTGTGCACAAAAACGAATGTTCAGCACATCACCTTTAGGTTCTACAGACAATGTCAACTGCAACTGATCGCCCACCATCGCTTCAGACACCGACTGACCATTGCGAGCTGAAGTTACACTAAGGCTGCACTGAGGATTTTCGCCGCTGTGAATTAATGTGCCGCTTGGTGTCAGCATACTGAAATAGGAACGAACAATGCAACTTGAAAAACATAAATTCACGCAAAAATGTTAAATAGTAAGAAGTCATCAGTACGAGAAAGAAGCAAAAAAGAAGAAAGAAAATTAGGGGAAAAATAGATAAGTAAATAAACAAATAAATAAAAAAGCAATACATGATGAAAGTATTGTGCATTAATTAGAAAAGTAAGGAAGAAATTTTGGAAGTCCTTAGATTTGGTGACTGGGCGGGAACTTACTAGGCTGCGTATTCATGCACCTTTAACCCTTTATTAAGAGACGTCCGGAAACTTCTATGGCTCACAACAGTCAAAATATAGTAGTAAGAGCCGTCATCCCTTTGTACCTATTTAGATTACATGAAAACAAAAAGCCATGGAACATATGCGTTGCGGGTGAAAAATTACTGCGGGATTTTTAACCCTGGGATAGGAAATACCTTTTGGCCCTTTGAATTCGAGGTTAATCTGCTCGAGAATTACATATAACAGGAACATGTGGTATGCTTTAAATAAGCTTGCGGTCTCCATTTATCAATTCGCTATCGTAAGCCAATATTATCTGTTATTGCGCTAAACTGATCCAGCGTCAGCTGAGAGAAAAATTTTTACAATAAAACAGCAGGGTATATGAAAAAGAATTACAGTTATTCATGAATATCAGTTCCGATTATGAAGCAGCGCGTGGGAGATTTATTGACGCGTTTTTTCGACTCTTTTGACAGAAGTTTTGTCCAGACACTTATGACAACTCCGACAACATTCATGTACATAAGCCATAGGACCAAATAAAAATGCGTCGAGTCATACATGTATTGACAAAAAGATTTGAATCAGATCGAGGACATATTTTTTCCACATTAATTGCACACATTGTTGTTGCTGCAGTATTTGCTACTAATGCTGTTACTCCTCAGTGGCGAGCGTTCATGCGATGCATGGCCGGTATGGGGGGGTCAAATATAAAGCTTTTTGTGCCAAAATGGCACTAAAAACTGGAATAAATGCTGAAATATTGTTAAAATTATATTAATCTGCCAATTTCAAACGCTTTTAGAAAAGTTTTTTTATTTTCATCGGTTCTCAGCCTTCCTTTTCCTTTTTTTCTCGGAAAATTTCCCGTTTTTCGATTCAGATCGCCTGGAAAACCCCACCCACTGTCTGATGGCGAGTCCACGATTTCCATTTTCATTTTTCCACTTTATAATAGTAGGTTAATATTATTAGAAATAGTAAATTGACCTATACTTTCGAAATTAAACATATAACAGATCGCAGATTCTGGCGAACTCCCGTGAAATCAGTCAGACCCCGCAGGAAGCCATTTTTGAAATCATTCAGTGTCAGAGATTAAAATAAGGTCGTAAATTACGTTTCCGACCCTCACGGATTTTCAGATCCAAGATTTCTACCTCATGTTTACTCGCTGATCTTAAATTATGAGTAATAAAATAAGGCAACGAAAAAAGGTAAAACTCACCAAGGGTTGTGTTCAGACATGCACAGTATGGGAATTCTCGAGGAGGGTGGGACCAAAAAAATTTCTAAGTTGTCTTGTTTAGGCTCAAAAACGACGAAAACACGTCAAAAACATAGTTTTTGGCGTTTTTGACGAATCTCTATCATTCTAGAACATAAATGCATAAAGAAATTTCGAAGAAACATCAAACAAATTAGAGCAAATTTAACAAAATACAGTAAAAAATGAGTTTACGGTGCAAAGCTTTGAAAATTTGACTTTTGATTCAAAACATCGCTAAAACGCTTAAGGCAGCACATCTTCTACGAATTTTCTGGAAAATGCTGATTCTGGGGAATGAAAAAATTTCCGAGGGAGTGGAAAATTTTCTGAAAGATGGAACTCTCCTAAATCTACAAATTATGTACGGGTCTGTTACCTTAAAGCGGTATTAATATATCATTCTGACTTAGTTACCTCACGTTTAAGTGGCTCATTAATGTTATCTCTCCAGCTGGATATGTACAACGCAGCTTAAACGCCTCATCGCCACCCGTAATAAATAATGGATGCCGCTGAATCACTATGACCGTTGATATGGTATTCTGAAAATTATAAATGCCTATATTTCCTACCGGTTTCACAACTCTTATTGGCAGTGAAAAAATAATGCTTCTTGTTTTGCATGCTCGCTGAAAGGCAGGTCGTTAAATTCCATCTTTTTTCTCAATTTTGTTGCATTTAATCATTAAAAGCTTTTTAACTTCTCACTAGATATTTACATATCATACTATATCGTACATCTTGAGGGTCTCCAATGCGATTTTTGGTAGGCAATGAAATGCTCTCGCTTGGATTCAGTGACTTTGGCTAAGTTTATGCAATTTTTTAGAAACGTTTTGAAGTCCCCTATTGCGCTAACTGAAAGTAATACAAGGATTGAACACTTATTCAAATTATTATAAGATAAATCATCAGTCCAAATTTTTTCGAATATTCCACTTTTAGCCAGTTTTTCGGTGAGTAATATTAAGTGAAATTTACACAATGTAAGCACTTATTTACACGAAATTTCCGAAAAATTCTAAATTTATTTTGAAAAATGTTAAACATAACAATTATTCCTCTAATTAAATTAAAAAAGTAACGAATGACTACAAATTATACTCTGTAAACGATGATTAATTTGAATGCTTCGAAAAAAGTGTAGGGTTTCACATTCACAAAAATGCTGTATTCGATACTGGGCATATTTGTATGGCATGTGGATACAGGTTTTGACAATACAGAGACATACTCAGCTATATCTTGTCATCTTATGACCAGATATGCAAGTGGAGGGGGTCGGGACGGTGAAGAACCAGAAATTTTCTATAGGAAAATAAGGCAGAATGAAGGCCGAAAATTGAGGAAAATCAACGATTTCAGCAAAATCACTCGAAAATTATCGATAATCGTAAAACGTAATTTCGTAGTTACGCTTTTTTAGAAAAATTTTGGTTGCCATTTTGGCTAAAAACTCTCTTGCTGACCCTCCAATCGGAACATGCCGTGCATCTATGATTGCGGCTGCCATTATGCGGAGACATACAAAGGAAAGTATAAAATAACCTTCGTGTCAAGAACGTGGCTGGATGAGAGCTCTTTCCTTTACAATTTTACGCCTTAGTAGTTCCAAGTTTTATAAAACACTTACGTGGTCTTCCATTTTAATGTCACAGTGGGCAAACGAAGCAGTGAATTTATAGTTCGGTCCATCGGCAATGGAATAATTGCGACTACATTTCGGATTCGCACTCTGCCCTTTGACGAACATTTTGCCACTAAAGACAGTTCTGTTAGCCAAAATCAAAGTTATTCCATCTTTGCCGCAGTCGACTGAAAGAAATGTTCTACAAAATAATGCATCCCGCAGTGAACGCATAAATTATAGTTTGTTTCAGATAAAATTTCGCTTTCAGCTTATGAACTTTTAATCAACGGTTTCCAAAATTATGAGCGTTGGATTGATTCATAATTACAGTAAATCGTCAGCTTATTGTCGGTAAAAATTCTTGAAAGAAACACGCAAACTTATGTAGAACGTATAATAGAAGAAGTATCTGGTGAAGTTAACCATCGATTTCCACTTAAAGATCTTATTTCCGACTGCCAAATTTTTATGACTTCATCAAGGACGCAACAATGATTTAGTTTTTAACGAATCGCTAAAATAAACATCGCTTTTAACACTCAAAAGAAAGACCAGTGGTAACTTGATTACTAATAATTAATATTCAATAATATTATAAATAATAATTAATATTTAATAAATTAATATTCTTGACCCATGATCACGCATGAAACTTACTGTCAATTGGCTCCTTAGTAGCTGAGCTAGGTGAGCAGTAGTTTATGCCATCTCCAGAATAGCCGTCAGGGCACAGACACGTATATGACCCGATTGTATTCATGCAAGAAGCAGCATTTAGACACCGAGATAGCCTCATAGTGCATTCGTTGATATCTGAGAATGAACAAAATGACAAAATCAATCTTTGATCAGCCGTTCTCTACGTGATTAAAAGTATAATATTTCTTCATATTTTTTGTATTTTTTAGAAATGCTTAATATGAATGCTGTGATTGATATGTAGCGGAATATTTGGTTATTTAAAAGCATTATAACAAAATGAATCAGTACTTCAGTATTCCCTACAATACAGTGCAAAATCTGCTACTGCGCCTAGATTGAAGGAATGCTATCGCTATAATTTAACAATACCCACTCTAATGTGCAGTCAATGTAAGTCACTGCATAAAATTGACATCCATTGATAGCTCAAAAGTTTTCTTATGATACGCGTAAAAGTATATTTCAACATGAAAAGGCATAAATTTTTTGAATACTCTAAGTATACACGTATTTGAGGGTTAGAAAAATAAGTTTTACGCTAAAACCGGCTTTCCTGGAATAAATGGGCGTCACTCTAATATATTCAGATCAGAATTATGGGTAGTTTGGACAAGACAAAACCCCAATTTTATTAAAATCAACAAATGCTGCACGGATTAAATGATTATCGTTAACTGGTTTTCACGGAATTATTTTTTTCCACCAAAAATTCAACGAACAGTTCGGAAAAATAAGCATGCCTTGCAGAACTCAATGACCTCCAACTTTCTTTTCCTGTTTCAACAATTGATGCATTTGTAAAGAGTCTTTCCATTTGGTTGATACGACTCAGAATCCAGACAACAGTTCTTTCCACTAAATTTACTCAATTTTTATCAAAAACATCGCAAGGTCCTAGGTTCGAATCCACGTTGACGCACTTCTTTTCGGCAGGCCAACCCAGCCTTCCATCCCTCCGGGGTCGATAATTGGGAAGGTGCACTTGTGTGGCGGATGTAACAGCTTTCTGTGCAGTCACACCAGCCCCGTGACCCAGACTTGGTCTAGTGCAGACGCGCTGACCTAGGGCTTTGAATTGGGGGATATGCACCCACACCAACAGCAGAGGTGAATCAAGTAACTTAGTGCTTAGGGGATTTTACCATTTTACCATACCTAAGGATCACCTCTTGATAGATGCTATTAATGGAGAAACACCTTATTTAAGGCATAGCGTTTCCTACTTGTGCCTTAGAGGCATTTCGCTCTGATCAGACACACTATATTACAACTCAGTGAGATTATAGAGCAAATCGTACGTTTGTCATTAAGAAAATACTAATCAAAACGGAACTATTTTAAAGTGATTATTGATTAGCAAATAGCACGTCTTATTTAAAATCATTTTTCATCATTCGCAGGCCGCCCGCGTGCCAAGTGCCAAACAAAATGCAAATTATGTAGAATTTTGAGAACTTGCAATTATATTGACTGAAAGAAGAAAATTATACGTTAGAACTGACTGTTTTGTAAAACATGGAGACAATGAAGTCAATTGCCAAACTATTTGGAAATTTCGAAAGTTTACTACCTTCACAATGTCGTCCATCACCACTGAAGCCATTGTGACAAACACATTCTTGTTTGCCGTTGTTCAGAGTGCACTCGGCATTCTTACTGCATAGGCTTGCAAATTCAGGATTGCAGTCTAAATAAATATAAAAAAACTTTGAAAAATAAGATTATAAATTCTCACAAGTTCATTTAATTCAATTTAATTTACAATTGTTAGGATTTTCAAAAAATTGGATAAACTCTGTGAGTTAAATTTCCTGTTAAAAAACCATTTCTGGCGCAAAGCTATTGCTTTGAGGTCGTTACTAAAGTTAACAAATGCCCTTTAATAACTATTTTTCGATGCGAAGCGCACGGAAAAACTTAAGAATCGCGCTAAAAGATGAGCGAAATTCATTGTAAAAAATTGTATCCAGTCTTCATCTCGCCAACTTTGATAACCAATGAGGACGCGACCACTCCTCGCTCCTTAAATCTACCCTTGAATGTGCATACGTATCTAGCTGAAATTTTTCACCGATAAACTCCAACGAGAAATAATCTGCCATGTTTAAAGTTCAATTCTACTTACTATGCATCTAGTTTCATCGATCACAGATTATAAATAAAGCAAACATAGAAAACTGAATTCACGCAATTTATTCACCGACTTAATAAGCAAAAATACATAAAAAATACTTGAGCGTTGAAAAAAGCCAGTTAAGAGAGTAATTAGGCTCTTTCTTGACAAGAAAAAAACAAAATCTCTTGCGATTGCAGGCTTACGTGTTTGTACGTCATTTGGTCCTGTTCGTAAATTTTGCCTTTGAACAGGAATAACAACCTGTTGAGTATCGTTGTCACACGGCTGATCAACGTCTATAAGAAAAAACGATGGAAAAGTTTTAACTTTGCGTTCGTAATATAAAAATGGAAATATTAGGCATCGATCATCATCGTAGGTGCACAGCATGGCCGATCTAGGGGGTCAGCCGGTCTGGGAGTCAAAAATTAAGCTTATTCTAGCTAAATGACCTTAAAAACTGGTATGAATGCTAAAATATCATCAAAATTACACTATTCCATAGTTTGTGATCAATTACAACCATTTTGTGAGAAAATTTTTAATTTTGATAATTTTTGGCCTTCATTTTGTCTCATTTTTCTTGCAAAATTCCCATTTTTTTCCATTCTGGTGGTCATGCATGTATGGTCATAATCATCAACATGATTAAGAAAATATCAATTTTAACTTCCAAATGAAGCGATTTTTCGAACAAATGTAATTTCGCCTTCTTACTGCCAGAAATCAGTGCAGCGCAATCATCTGATCGTCTTTCAGCGCTTTGATAAAGCGTGGTCAGATACAGGAGATATTTTTGAGATTATAATCTCTATTCATCGTTACCACTAATTGAAATGAGTTCTAGAAATCGCTCTGCGACAGGGAATTCTTTTCAAAGTAAGCATGCTCAAACAAAGAGTTAGAAAATAGATAATGAAGCTCACTTACATTCATAAATAATGTATGTACGTATTTACTAGCATAAATGTACTTGAAAGTTTTCTTGCGGCCGCTGTCTTAATTTTTATTGTTGTCGCTGTCGTCGCAGCTGCTGGTGTTGTGGTTGCTGTGACTGCAGTTGTTATAGTTTTCGTTGTTGCCAATGTAATATCATGACTTGCTAAAATTAAGGAAGTACTGAATATAGAAATCTGAAATGATGAAAAGGTAAAGTGTGAATTGAAAATATAAAATTATTAACAATACAGAAGTCTATAAAACAAATATATTATAAAAAGCAATTTATGGTATTATAGTCTGTTCTGTTCCAAACGGCCCATTTTCGCTAAAGTCTTATTACTGTATTGGTTATTTACCACATAAATGGCTTCTTCAATTACGTTCTGATAGCGGCTGGTTGCTTTGACTCTTCTTGGTGCTGTTTAATGTATTTTTCTTCACACGTGGCGCATCTAACAAACTGGCCACAAACTCTAATCCTTAGGATATTCTGCTACAGTAATAAGCCGTAAAGCGAAAATGGGCCGTTTGAAATGGAACAGACTTTAGCTTGGAATATTACATGAAGGAACAGTTTTGCAAAATGTTCCGTTTCCTACGAAATTGATGTTGCACTGACAACGACGTCTGAAGCAGGACGCATCGGGATGGCAGAGGTCTGGATTAATGAAACAATCGCCGGAAGAGATATCTTCTTCTGGTTGACATCTGTCATAGCCGTCGCCCTTGAAATTCGACTTGCATGCGCACCTATTAAGCAAAAATATAAGAAAAATTAAATAAACGAACTATACAACAGTGTCATTACAAATAACTTTAAAAGTCTGAACCTTCTGTACACAACTCATCCCTAAAAACAGTACTGCAAAAAGATAATACTATTTTCAATACCGTTCACTCTAGTAAATTTTTTTATGTCAACAGAAAAGTCAAAATTAAAATTAATTAATGCGATTTTTATATTTTTAGACCAGAAAATTGCGTTAAAAAATGCGTCCGTCCACTAGTCTAAACTGGTATCACCCGAGCGAAAAATTACGAAATCTTAATGAGCAGCTTTTCTGATTTGCAAATCCATGCTGACTTTAAATGCTCCTTAAATTACTTATGAATTTCAACTGAAATCTTCACGTTGCATATGTAAAAAATCGAGCATGATTTATGTAATTCATCTTTTCTGCATAAACATTTAGTGCATTTTTTCAAAGACATTAAGATTAACTGTAATTTTTAAAAGATTATTCTCACAATTAATCTGCCTTTAATAATGCCTATTTTTCAAGGTATTTTAACGTGACTTGATAAGCATGACTGGTCTGGGAGATAAAAATTTTAAAACGACGTCAAAATTATGGAAATAATCAAATTCACCTTCACATTCAATCTTTTATAATTTGATAATTCTGCAGGGAAAGTCAAAAACTTCTCCTCGGTTGAAAACCCCTAAGCATAACAAGATCATGCATGTTTCTAAGCCTTTTCGACTAACCTTCCGTTTAAACATTGAGCATCCGGATGGCAAATAAAAGCTGCATTATTGGGATGGCAATTCTTTTCAAAAGATGCAGACAATGCACTGACTGGAAGTTCGGGCGTAATCTTCAACCAGGATGCCGATATGGCTGTGGGGGTGCTTATCCTTTGCCTACCTCCAGTAACAGATCCTAAAGTCGCAGAGGCGTCCAATCGAGTAATGGGAGAAATAACGACACCGGTCCCGAAAGGATCAGTTGCCGTTCCAAAAAACGGTTTATCGGTTGTTTCGAACTCATTTGACACAACGACTCTAGACAACGGTTCTGCAGTAGGAGGAGCATCAGTCTCGCATGGATTTTCGGCCAAAAAAGTTGCGGATTTTCCAGTCGGCTTCGATAAGCCCGTAGGTGAAGAAGTTGAATGCCGCGTCTACAAAAAGTTCAAATTTGGTTTAATCCGCTACATTCCCACTCTGACTTATCAAACACAAAAGTAAATATAATTCACACAAAATGTTAGTATATGATAAAATGTTTTGTAATGCTACGTCGTGCGAAACCGTATCCTATGTATCACATCGTTCGATGAAAGCTTTTGTCTTTGTCACCACATATCGACGTGGGGTCGCTCCGGACTCCCCAGAATTTAAAAACTCTCTTAATCGATGGACCCCCGAATTATAGTCTGTTTCACACAATTTCGGTCATAAATTTTAAAACTATCCACGGAAATAAGCTGACAAAATTTATGCACGAAGTTATGTAAAACTGACTATAAATGTTGGTTGCTATATATGGCGATTCGGCCCCAACAGACACCCAGAATTTCGCTGCTTTCTATGTACGTTTGTCACCAGTTTACGTACATTAGAATATTAAATGAGAAATCATATAAAATTTTAAAAATCGCAATCGATGCTGTGAAAAGAATCTCCTAGATTCGTTAGTATTTTTCGACATTAATTTTCTGTTTTTTATATATAGTACTCCTGTAAATCATTATCGTGATTCTGACGCAAGCTTGATTCTTTACACTTCTTACGCGTAGGCAACCTTGCACTAACCATCGGCAATGGGTTCAACTAGGTTCAACCCGGTATCAGCAGTTGGCCGTACGAGTATCATCAAAAATTTTTCGTAAAAAAATCAAACCATAACTTAGATGCATTGCAAAAATTATTGGTACCTAAGCACAGCGCGCACTCCAAAGATCAATTGCTGTAAGCACTTGGTGCACTACAAAAACCAGTAAATTCCCTATACTTCGACTGATAAAAAAGTATACACAAACGATGCGCAAAGAAACGCATTATTTATTTGAAAATCGCAAGGTAAATATATATATATATATATAATATATATACATATATACATATATATATATATATATATCAGCCCACTTTTTGAACTGGCAATCAACCAAAATTTTTTGCTTCTGATATCATAGAGAAGGCAGGCCATTGCCCAGGTATGCGTATACCTACTAAAAATTATTTGAAACGTTATAAAACACATTTTTATCAACGCTTAATGCACGAACTCAGTCTGCTGTACGCGAAAGGTGTTCCTTTTAATGAATTTCATCGACAGTAAGCTGGCATTTACGCTAATTATGAATCTAATCAACGTGATTTTAGAATTTTTTTACGGTACGACAGCTCAAAATCCTAAAAAACTAACTTACTGGCCAGTACGCCATATACAATTTTTCTCATCGATTCCGACGACTATCTACCAATATATTAAAAAACATGCTAATTATTCATTCTTCTTAACGTGCCTACAAAATTTAAAGCTGAAGTACTTTGGCTAATTTTATAAGACATTGTGAAAAAAGTTATTTGTAAATGATTACTGTAAAAGTGAATTTCTTATTGATGCAGCCAGTCTTCAATTTGATTTTATAAGACATAAACGCTTGAAATTAGATATGACTCAGATTTTACCACATCGAAAGATTCTTGTGGTAGAATCGTTGAAGTAAATGAATTAGTCGATTGTCTTTCGGACTTCGTATTAGTTGGGACCAATTCCGATGCTGTAACAGTTTGTAACGATGTTGTAATTGCTTGCGAAACAGGTGACGATGAAAATTCATCCGGCAGCGTTGTCGATTCAGAAACTGATGGCGTATGAAAGAGAACTGTGGTAGACTTAGCAACTGCTTGTAGGGTGGATGGTAAAGAACCATTGGAAATAATAACAACGACTGGACTGCACAATAAGCCATCGCCGGCATATCCTTTCGAGCACTGGCACTTGTCGTCGACGCAAGCGGCTTTAGGATGACAAGCGAATCGACCACTTTTATCATAGCAGCTAGATTTGTTGATCGGCACGCACAGAAATCCGTTTCCCACATAACCGTCTTTGCAAACACATCTACAACGCAACAGTAGCAAAAATAAGCAGAACGAGCAATGAAAAGATAATGTGGAAAGGAGCCTCATCATAGGTGGGCAGCACCGATAATTCTGAGGGGGCGGGGTGAAAAAATTTTAAAAGGTCAAAAAATGGTCTTAAAAGTGGTCGTATGGCGAAAAAACACCATTTTTCGACGTTTCTCGTCGAGCACTATTCAATGGCATCAAAAAATCGCTAAAAAAGCAAAAGAAACTTTCAAAATTCGAATTCTGGGGGGTAATTTGATTTCTGGGGGTATTATAACTTCTGGGGGTGCATACCCCCAAACCCTCACGCCCATGTGTGAGCCTCATCCCTCATATTGTTAATTTCGAAATATCATTTTTCCAAAAGTGAAGTTATTCATCCGAGCGTACATATAAGCATTTCCCACGTAGCCGTCTCTGTAAACTCATCTACAACGCAGCAGCGCAAAAAATAAGCAGGACAAACAAAAAAACATCGAGAAATTAATCTCATCCCTAAAAAATTAGATCCTATAAAGCATTCAATATTTTTCCTTCTTGTCTGACATTCAAAAGCAAGTGTATTCATTCGAATGTGCCCCTAAACTTACTATAAAAGATGATAGAATGAAGAAAAATCTGATTAATGTAAAGATTCGCAAAGTTTTTTTCACAAAGCTTGCAGTCATTTTCTATTTCATCATCACTTTCTTATTTTTTCATGAATTGTTTTCAGTGATTTTCTCTTACAATTTTATTATAAATCTTCATAAGTTTTATCTCGTTGATATATAATTATTTTGAATATCAATCTTGAATTATCATCATCTTTAAGATAAAATGCTGACAAATTCATAAGTTCGCGCATGATATGGTCACTAGATTAGGAGTAAAGCACAGATATTTTCAATTTTAATTTAAAACATTCAGCAGATTCTTTTACACAGGAATACTATATTCTGTTCCCCATAAGTTTAAGCATAAATTTTGTGGATTTTTTCGAAGGAAAGCCGACGGATTACGATAAATATATACCAAATCAATGCTTTAATCGCAATCTGTCGATTCGGACATTTTGTTTTTAAGCCCAAACTTAAGTGAAACAGACTATAGTAATTTGAGATTTTGAAAGACTTTGTATATGCTCAAAGTCACACTTTCCTTTATAAAACACTGGTCAGTGACAGGAATAATTCATGTGCAATTTCATGTAGGACAAATCTAGGTCAATCTGTCGAGGTCACTTGGACAATAATTCCTGTAGATATAAAAATAAAAATCATACAGGTGACTAGCCATAGTAAAACTTGTATATGCAAATTCAATATATTTAGGATGTAATGTTCAAGGTTTGAAAAGTTGTTGGCATGCTTTGGAATACTACAGCAAATATCTTTTTAAAAAAGTACTTTTTTTTGTTTACTCGGTTTGCTATATTGTTTTCTTTCAACAATGTTTGAGTGTACTTGTAGTGAACGTTTGCCGTTTTCTTCTTCTTCAACTATCTTTGTTTTCAAAAATCGCAGCAATTGTTACAATACCCTAAAGGATGAATGTAACGTTGATTTAAGGGGTTGCCACTTGCCACCTCTCATGGGCCCAATAATATCGGCGAGATAAAGAATGCATATGCTTGTCGTAATTTATCGAGTTGAACCTAAGCTGAAAATAGATAATATACCTTTATTCCTCCTTTGCATTTTTTCTCATTTTTCCATTAAGGGGGTCAAATAACTTTAACGACAATGTCTCTTTGGTAGTACAGTGCTGATAGTACGTTTGGCCGATAAATAGGAAGCCCTGGTTTGTAAACCGGCTAACGATTTTCGTCATTAATGATACGTACGAGTACATGAGATCCCATCCAAAGTCAGGTGCATCCCGATCAGACATGCACTTGGAGGGGTGGTTGGGGAGCCCAGAATGATAAAATTAAATCTTTCTGGTTGAACATAGGAGAAGTGGAGGCCAAAAATGGATGAAAATCGGAAATTTTCCTCAAATGTTCTTTAAATTGACCAGAAACTGTGGAATAACGTATCTTTAACACTGTTTTAACATTTATACCAGATTTTGAGGTCATTGGGGCCCAAAAACACATAATTTTTTCCCTGTCCACACCGGCTGAGGCCCACACAGATCGGCCATACTGGGCATCTATGGTCCCGATACTCCAAGAATCTGTCGACACATGAAACGCGTGCATTGTCACTTCTGCGTGCCACAATTCCGACAAGGTTCAGTTTCAATACAACCCAGGTTTATGGCTAGCTTCAATTCAACTACAGTAATCGGAATTACAAAGCTAGATTCATTTTCTCAGGCCGATCCTAATATATTAAGGTTTGAACCAGATTTAAACTAAGGTCAAATATAGCTTCAAGTCAAAATTTTATATTATCTGCATCTAACGAGCGTGGTTTTGAGTTTGGCTTAAACCCGGCAATATTGAAACCGAACCTCGATTTCCGATGAAATCAGCTCACACGTGATTGATGCAAACGGCATTGGTGCCGCACAGTATGCCAAGCACTTCGCAGTCGGTGGTGTTAATGGCGCACCACCCGCCGTCGCCAATGAAACCGCGCGAGCAAACGCAATTGCCGTCGATGCAGCGGGCGTTGCGATCGCAGGTTCCGACGCAGGGTGCTAGCGTCGTAGTCGTCTCAGTCGGAAAATACAGCGTTGAACTTTCGACACTAAATGTTCCATTCTTGTTAGTTGGACTGATATTCTGCTCCAGCGTTGCCTTCGCCGTCGGCGTCATCGACGTCGTCTTCAATGTCGATGCAGGACTGATCCTCTGCGGCGTTGTCGTCGTCGACGTCGTCGACGTCGTCGATGTCGTCAACGTCGACGTCGGACTGATCCTCTGCGGCGTTGTCGTCGTCGATGTTGTCGACGTTGACGACGTCGTCAACGTCGACGTCGGACTGATCCTCTGCGGCGTTGTCATCGTCGATGTCGTCGTCGTCGACGTCGGACTGATCATGTGCTCCTGCATCGCCTTCGCTGTCGTCGACGTCATTGTTGTCGTCACCGCCGTCATCGGAGTCGTATGACTTTCAATTATTTTTTCAGATAAAGTACTTGAAGTATCATAAATCGACGACTTCAGAGGAGTATCCGTTTGATTCACCGTCATGAAGACGATTGCATGCGACGTCGTTGCATTGGTGAAATTTGCGTGGAGAGCCTGCGCTGTCGTTGAATATTGAATCGGCTCTGTAGATGACGCTACAGCCCGTGAAGTTGACGTTACGTTCTTGTTCGTCGACGAAAACGTGGTCGACGGCGACGACAACAAATTTGCGGGTGTTTTCGTCCCCAAATTTTCAGAAATGTTTGGGGAAATTCGCGTCGGAGAATGAATGGACGTCGATGTAGCAGTGGATGCCGATGTTACCGGTAAGCCGACGGCAACGACGTAGCAGTTATTCCAGCCGTCGCCATCGAAGCCGGGCTTGCAAACGCAACGTCGACGCGCCTATATTAATAAAAATCGCGCATGCCGTAAAATCTCATTGTTTTAATAAACACACATGCTCGTACTATCCGAAATAGAAATGCCGAAATTTTCAGCACTAGGAAGATTAATTTACTGATGATTAAAATATTTGATAAAAGCGCAATTGATGTTGTTTGAAAAATGTCGGATGGAAAGTTAATGTAATACTTTGACCAAACACAGGCAGCGCCCTAATTCGAGGGTCTGGGGACAAAGCAAAAATTTTCAACGGTCAAAAAGTGTCGAAAAAATTGATGGCACGGTGAACCGAACACAATTTTCCTCATTTCTCAGCGAGCTTAATGCATTGAATTCCGAAAATTGCGAACGAAATTTGAAAATTTAATTCTAAGGTCTTCCGAATTTTAGGGATACCCCAGTATGCCTTTGACGCTGAAAAAAGCGAGATTTATTTTAGGATTTGGTTTACAGTGATAAAAGTAAAAAACTGCTAAGAGATGAACAAGTATCAATTTATGCTTCTTTCTATAAATACTTCTAATTTTCGGGTTTTCAATACATGGATTTCACGTTTGAAACTTAAGACGTAAAATTAAATTAAGCTATAGTGTTTCGTAGAATATCTGATTCTGAATTTGTCAGCAGTCGACATATATTCGCGAATAATAGTTTTAATAGCAATATTATTGATCATAGTTATGATAATAATAGTAATAATAATATTATCGAAAATATAAAAACAGTTATACTTGACACACGGCGTCGCGATGGCAAATATTCGGATATATAACGCAATCGTTGGGATCTGGCACGCAGGTTATACCATTACCCACAAATCCTTCACCACACACGCAACGATTTTCGATGCATTTAGCGTTAGTATCACACATTTCTAGAAAAACAGGTTTCTGTTAAAATATAATCGTTTAGAAAAAATATGTTTGTTTTCAGATGCCAAAATAACCTAAACTCTAAAATAAAAACCAAAAATTAAAGTGAAATTTATTCAAACTATGGAGGGTTAAAACTGCCTTTCAATGGTGAATATTTGACATTCTGGAAACGAAAAAGGAATAATGCAAACACATTAAAAATCAAATTATCTAACTTCAAATTTGTGAATCAGCAAATGACATGCAAAATAAATTTTACTGGACAAGATGTGAGGCATAAAATTTAATATAAAGTACCGGGCGAATCAGAGCAATTATCGATATATGTTCGAGCAATGCTGACTGTAGTGAGGAATGGAGGTGTTCTAATCAAAATGGGCAAGCAGAGAGCCCCGTGACGCTCAAAGCCAACTTTACACACACATTTGTTGTCAACGCAATCTGCATTAGCTTGGCAAGATGAGGAATTAGCTTCGCTCTTAGAACACTCTATCCTGTCGCAATGACCATCTGAATGAAAAAATTATCCTAGTAATGCGAGAACTGTGATTTAAAATCGATGTCGACAAAATTTCGTTCTCTAATATGTACTACGTAGGATTGTGGGTACCTATGAAGTTATAAACAAATAATGACGGAAACAATGCCGATCGGTCAAGTCCTGAGTTTGATATTGCTGACATTTTCCAGATTATTTTATTTGTTCCCATGTTTCATCCTTTTTTCTACAACAGACCCCAGAACCCTATTTTTGGCCAATTTTTATTATAATAAAAATAAAGCTACGATGCTTCCTAAATTTACTGCGATATTAAATTTTGATGCGTTTTCACTTTACACTTGAATGCAAATTTCGCAGAGAAATTGTTCAGTCATTTTGGCTAAGCTTTAGCATGAAAATCTTTGAGACTATTGTTAAATGCAAAATAAAATTAACGCTTTCGAGAGGCACGCCATAGATTGGTAATTTAACTTTTGTAAATCTACGGACATTATTTAAAGAAAAAGTGTTCCTATGTGAATAGTAAATATGTCGAAAAACTCGCTCGCGATAACGGGATCGAACGACAGTGCTTTTATTCATAATATTTATTAATTTGTGCCTAAAACAAATATCAAAGGCTGACCCGCGGAGCAAACATGTCCGGCTGGACACTCGTGACCTTCGAACGTGCAATTGAAACCACTCTGCACGCATTGCAAACCATCACCCGTAAAACCCCTTTTGCAAATGCAATAATTTCGGAAACATTCGGCATTGGGATCGCACAAGAATGGATTAAAAGTGCAACCAACGATCGGCGATGAAGATGCAAACGAAGATGGCGTTGATGTCCAATTTGAAGCTACTGAGATTAAATAAGCAAAGCACTTAGTCATTTTTGCGTATCATAGTCGTTGAGAAATTTGATCGGAATTAAACTCTTAGGTCACGATAATTGTGGGTAAAGTTAATGAGAAAACTGTTGTTCAACGCAGCTTAATATTCTTTAAAAATCTTAAAATATAATAAACTTGAGAGCCTGTATGAATTAGACTTCAAATAAAATTCAATAATCTGAAATGAAAAATGGAATAGGTGGCTAAAATAGTGAACGAGCAAGGAAAACGTGGCAATAAAGCTATAGAAACAATGCTAATAAAAATTCATTGAAGCAAATGGGAGGGACGAGGCGAGGGCAGCCGCCTTCCCTCTCTTCTTGGCGCAATACAGCTGGCGAAAAAGAGATTAAGTGAATATTTTTTAATATTTATCAATGCCTCTGAACAACTTTAAACTTTTCATGGAAAATTGAGAACATCCTAAAATCAAAAAGACATTTCGTGTAAGAGTTTTTGTACGGATGCACAAATTTTTGGTGTACAATGTAATGATTTAACCATTTGTTTCCCAAGTATGTTTTTCGTTTTAGAAATATTCAGCGCTTCGCGACAAATTCTTCAAAAATGCATTCCTCTTAATACGCACGAATGCAAACAAAAAATAAATGACTCATTTAACCCATCCCTTAATCTGCCATCAATATTTTCAGTGCCTTGTGCCCTTTTAGTCCTTTTGAATTATATTTATCGAATAGATGAAAACAAAATTTTTTTACTTTTCTATTAAGAAAGTTTAGCTATAACTTTTAATATGTTCTATTTTACATTTTAGGTGTTGAATATCATACAAAAATTTTAGAAGAAAAAAGCAGACTAGAAGGTAGGGTAGGGGCCGAACTTACGCACGAATGATACCCTTAAAGATTCATGAAATAAGACGGGAGCTATTAATGAATCGATCACGCAAGATTCATACTATTAAATATATAAATGGATTTAAATTTTGATTCTCAGTAAGTCTTTTCGAGAAATTAATCTGAACTCAAAATAATTGAGTATGATAATGGAAAATTCACAATTCTAAATTTGCGCTTCAGTGGTGTTGCGCATTATTTTCATATAGATGTAATTTAGAAATAATTTATTTCGTCTTAACTGAAGGATTTTCCCCAATCCCTCGTAATTCATGTACGGTTTTTAGTCTACGCCTCAGATGTAAAAACTTGCATTTGTAGCGTACTACACTATGATTAAGAAAAGAATCAAAAACATAAAAGAAATACTTACCAGCGACGCATTTTATACCATTTCCAACAAATCCGCTTCTGCATGAACACTGAAAGCTCCCGAAAGTATTTTTGCATTCAGCATTTTGAGAGCATGTATTGGGTATGTAACATTCGTCAACGTCTGAAAATCAGTGTTATTACAAAACCCTTTCTAAAATAGCGTACTTTTCTTTGAAAAATCAGCGATTTCACTCCTGACTAGTGATAAAATTTTCTCATAAATTTTTTCATGCTAATTATTGCCGAAATGTCTTTCTGCTCAAAGGTTTTCATACCATCTGATGTTAAAAGAGTGCAACCAGTTAAACAACGGATTCCTTAGAAGAAAAACCAGGAGAAAATTGAGAAACAGCGTAATGCCTTAAAATGATATGACCAACGAAGAAAATAGGAAAAAATGTACAAATTTTCCACTTAAGATTTAGATTTGAACGCTGATTTAAATTTTTTGCTAATTTATAATCAATTGAAAAGCTGCAATTAAACTGCTGCAGTTAATCTGAAATTCAATTAAATTCAATTTCAGAAATAAAGTTCGAATAAGCAGAGAATAAATGTTAATTTATCAACTGCGAAAAATGTCCTTATTCAGACTACTGTAGACATGAACGTTCTTCTGAGTTTAAGTTTAAGTTAAAGGTTAAGTTTAACATGAGTTCTTCAAACTCACCATCGCACTTATGACCATCGCCAATAAAACCCGCTTTACACGTACACGTATGACCAAACGGCTTCAAATCTGAGCAGTTCGCATTGACATCGCAATCAGTGGCATTTAAGCAGGAGATATCTGAATTGGGAAGAAATAAGATCATGTCAGCGTGACAAAAAAAGGATTGTTGTCCTATGACGCCTATCATTTACACTTCAACCGGAAGTTGATAAAACAAAGCAAAATCTTACCCTCTACGCAGTAGCCTCTTTGATCCAAAAAATAACCATCGACGCACGTGGTACAAGTGCTTTCTCCTCTGACTATGGCGCATTTCTTTCTTCTAAGTTGGCAGAATTTAGTTCTCTCTAAGGAACAAGTCATTTGGGTTGTCGTAGCCGGCGTAGAAAGCATTAAAGAATCTTCAAAAGGAAAAAATCTTGACGTCAATTTCGAGAAATAACAGCTGAAAAAATTCTTCAAAGCGCGGGAAAAATGATACTTTGGAGCAAAACAAAAGCTGTAAAAAGCCCATTTTCTTGAATAATTAGAAAATAAAATTTCTGATTGCTGTCTTTTTAAAACCCATTGTTTCATTTTTACGAAAAAATAAAACGACTTGCATAACATAAGGTGTCTCAAATTTATGATCCTTTTTTTCTGCCATCAAATCCTGAATTTTCTAATAATTGCGGTAATAATGATTGCAATATAATTAAAAATTATAATTATAATACAATTCTACGTACTTACTTACGATAATTGTAGTTAGCAGATAACTATAGTTGAAATGAGGTTACAAAACTATAGCAGGAGCCGAAATTTTGTACAATAAATGCACTGAATACTTCCAAAATAAACAAACGATGGCTAAAATATTCTTCGACAGCAAAGTCCAGCGATTCCCTTGTCTGCGGATTATCCGGATTTCCCACGATTTTATTCAAGTGGCACTCATTGAATTTTTGTTCAAAATAAACGAAACTTTGTCGAAACATAATCAAAATCAATAGTTTTTGCCGCAAGGTTTTAATCCAAGATTACAGTGCCAAGTTAATGAGAAATAGACATCAACGCAATGAGCATTAATTACGTAAGCTTCATGAAGATTTTAGCGGCGTTTTCATGCTCAGCCCTAATTTATTTAAGCTATTTTTCAACAACTCGATGACCATCAGTCGTATATGGAGTTTATGGGATCGATTGCAGGATTTTAATAATTCCTTAGTCTATAAAGCAACTAGTGCTAAAACTGAATTGTCGAAAGATCGCATGTTTCGATTAATCTTACCAAATAGCAGCTGATATTGGGCTGAAATGCATTAAAACTTCGCCAGCATACGTCCGAAATTTACGGAAATAATGCTCTCAGCAATGATGCCTATTTCTCACGAACCGAGCATTTTAATTTTGTGACAAATTTTTTTAGCTTTCACTAGGTTTTACAAATTTTTGTTTAATTTTAATAAAAATGGCGGGTATGGCATTGGAATGAATCGTTAATAGATACGTCGACGCCAATTTACGCAAATATTTCATTTGATTGAGCCGAACAAATTTTCTCAAATAGGTACAAATAACGAACCGAAACAGTTCAAAATTTTGTAAGAATCACAAAAAGAAGGCAAATGTAGAAAAGGAACACGATTATTCTCAATGGATTAGCCAGCTTCTTTTTGAATTTTTTCTCTAGATCACATGAGTATCTCTGCTACTAACTAATTTAAATTCGCAACATCTTACAGGCGTTTCGGATAAACTTTGCAAGTGATTGTTTTGGTACTTATTTGATTATATTATCTGATTTATATTTCTATTGCTAGTTGACCTTTAATTTAAACGGGAATCACTTACCAGATGAAAAAGACGAAGCAGCCGGGGACGTTAGAGACGTATAAAGCTCGCTAGTCTCATCTGTAGAAAGCATGAAATTATTCGAAAATTTTTGTGATATTCCACGATTTGAAATAAGATATTTTAACTGATTTACTCAAGCGGATTATGAATCAATTTTGTGGTCGTAATTAAAATTGGTTTCTGAGTAAAGGAGACGAATCGACACTTTTTAACTGAAATATGAATAGATTGTCCGAACATTCTGCTAAATTTTCAATGTAAATTACGGGGTCGGCGTTCTCAGATATTTAGTTGTGAATATGTGTACAGATCAAGCAATATTGATTGACTTTAAGCACAGCATATACCTACAGTAGTGTGTAAAAGTACAGGTACACATAAAAAACTGT
Organism: Mermis nigrescens; assembly: GCA_036768485.1. Classification (NCBI taxonomy): domain Eukaryota; kingdom Metazoa; phylum Nematoda; class Enoplea; order Mermithida; family Mermithidae; genus Mermis; species Mermis nigrescens. Next base: position 2,992,455 of record JAVLUZ010000056.1, read on the forward strand.
AATCTTAATCTAATTGAAAACATTTTTTGATACATGAAACAAGAATTGCTGAAAATTCACTTTCACGCTCATTCCCGAGTCGAAATAGATGATTAAATAAAGGATATGTGACAGAAAATTGCGAAGAAAAAATGTAGTCGATTAACAAGAGCATGGCAGAACGTATGAAAATCGTTATTAGGGTCAAAGGTTACGCAATAAAATTTTGATTGTTAATACGAATAAAACTGATCTTTGTGGATTTTTGTTCTTATTTGTTGAAAATATTGTTTTAAATAAAAATAGTTAGAAACAGTTCTAAAATTCAACTCGCAATAAAATGTACTTAAACTTTTGCACACTATTGTATATACTTAAGTAGTCTCTGAAGGGAAACTGACTTATACAAGTATGAAGTGCCAGCCAAGAGTAATAATATTTGACAAAGACAAATGAGATAGCGAATCAAGAAGGAGAGCCTTTTTACTATTTCTTTTTTAAAAGATGAGATGTTTTTCAAAATGAGTACGATTTTGTATGTTACCGGTATTTATTACAATGGAGCATTGTCATTCATAACTTATCTGAAATAAGGAAGACCATAGACTACTCAAGGCGTAATTGTATGTTAAAAGGCTCAATTATTTAGAAATTCTAATGACTTATATGTTGTAGCAGTAATTAGTGATTAATTAATTAATTAATTAATTATTAGTATAATTATGATTGATAGCCTTAGATCAATACGTCCAGACAAAGCATTCGAAGAGAGGCTGGGGTCTAGACCCTTACAAGTACAAACAGGCAATATTTCCAGGTTAAAAATAAAGCAAAATCGAAGCCTAAAATGAACACAAGTCGCAAATTTTCTGCAAAGATGTTTGAAATTGGCTGAAATATGTCGATTATGGCAGTTTCTGGGTCATTTTAACGTTAACACTGATTCTTATGCCCAATTCAACGCAAAAAAGCTCTCTTGTTGATCTCTTTAAGATCGAGCTGCCCCTTTGACCGACCATGCTATGCAGTTATGACCATGCCGTTTATATCGTAAATAATTTCTACACTGACTTTCGTCGACATCTTTGTATGGTGACACACTTGCGGTGAACGGCAAAGTTGACTGCGGCGTTGCTAAAAAATATGGAATACGAATAAAAGAAAACTTGAGGAATAATATATAAATAAAACAAATGATCGTAATCAATAGAATAAAATAATATGCATAAAAACATTGCTAGTCGACAACTTTTTCCGGTAGATTTTCTGATGTCTTAAAGTGATGTACGAGTGGAATTCCTCCATCGTACGGCAAAACTGATTTAAATTATAAATTAGCGATGGCAAAATAAAACTTACTTCGCCGATCTCTATACGTTTATAATTTATTAATCACTGATACTGAATTCCAGTGTGCATGCCTGATTTGATGAGATCGAGATCCAGTACGTACATGTCTGCAAGTTTACGCTCGCTGAATGATGATAAAAAATAACGCTCTCTGCTCTACGATATATAGGAAAAGAAAAAAATTCGAAAAAGAAGCTGAATTTCCGAAAAATTGAAAGATATAAAACGGCACAAAAGAAGATTGGAGCTAAATTCTAAGCGACTCCTTTTTCGAAAGTTGTATTAAATACTCGTTTAAAGATAACTATCTAAAAATAGAACTGTGCCTCCTCGTTTGCGTATTTCAGACTCGCATAAAGGTTTCAGCTAGAAATTAAATGTACAAAAACATTACATTTTGTAGTACGCAGTGAAGTTGAATCGCCTGAATGGAATGAGGAAGCTGAGAATGGCGTTGTAGATTCCCTGAATACGCCAACTATCAAACCGTCTTGCGAAGCGGAAGATGCAGTTGCTAAAATTTATGCAGCGGTAACAAAGTTTGATTAGACACGATAGATAAATTTTTGAAAAATTAGGTGAAGAGTTTGGAAAATATTTGAGAAAGATTAAAATAAATTTAACAGAAAATCGGTTTTTGGAATCTTTGAAGCAAATAATGTTCCATAGCTAGCTCAGCTGATGGCTGAAATGCATTAAAACTCCGCTAACATACGTCCGAATTTACGGAAATAATGCTCACAGCAATGATGCCTATTTCTCACGAGCCGAGTATTTAAATTTTGTGATACAGCTTTTACTAGGTTTTACAAAGTTTCATTTGATTTATACAAAAATTGCGGATGTGGCGCTGGAATGAAATCCTTAATAAATACGTCGACGCCAATTTACGCAAATATTCCATTTGATTGAACCGAACAAAGTTTCTCAAATAGGTTCAAATAACGAACCAAAAAAGGAACGCACATTTCAAAACTTTGTTAGAATCACAAAAAGCAGGCAAGAAGGAACACGATTATTTCAATGGATTAGCTAAGCTTCTTTTTGAAATTTTTCTCTAGATAACAAGTGCTACTAACTAATTTAAATTCACGACATCTTGCATGAGTTTCGGATAAACTTTGCAAGTGATTGTTTTGGTACCTATTTAATTATATTATCTGATTTATATTTCTATTGCTAGTTGACCTTTAATTTAAGCGGGAATCACTTACCAGATGAAGATGACGAAGCAGCCGGGTACGTTATAGACGTATAAAACTCGCTAGTCTTATCTGTAGAAAGCACGATATTATTTGGAAATTTCTGTAATATTCCACATTTGAAAGAAGATGATTCAATTGAATTACTAAAGCGGATTATGAATCAATTTTGCATCCGTAATTAAAATTGATTTCTAAGTAAAGGAGATAAAGTGATGCTTCTAAACTGAAATGTGAATAGATTGTCCAAACATTCCGCTAAATTTTCAATTTAAATTATGGGGTCGGCGGTCTCAAATATTTAGTTGTAAATATGTGTAGAAATCAAGCAATATTGATTAAATTTAAGCACAACATATACCTACAGTAGTGTGCAAAAGTTCAGGTACACATAAAGAATTGTAATCATAATCAAATTGAAAACATTTCTGGATACATGAAACAAGAACTGCTAAAAATTAACTTTCATGCTCATTCCCGAGTCGAAATAGATGATAAAATAAAGGATATCTGACAGAAAATTGCGAAGAAAAAATGTAGTCGAATAATGAGAGCATGGCAAAGCGTATGAAACTTGTTATTAAGGTTAAAGGTTACGCAATAAAATTTTGAGTGTTAATACGAATAGGACTGATCTTTATGGATTTGTTCTTCTTTGTTGAAAATATTGTTTTAAATAAAAATAGTTAGAAACAGTTCAAAAATTCAACTCGCAATAAAATGTACTTAAACTTTTGCACATTATTGTATATACTTAAGTAGTCTCTGAAGGGAAACTGACTTATACAAGGATGAAGTGCCAGCCGAGTGTATTAATATTTGACAAAGACAAATGAGATAGCGAGCCAAGAAGGAGAGCTTTTCACTATTTCTTTTTGAAAAGATGAGATGTTTTTCAAAATGAATGCTATTTTGTATATTACCGGTATTTTATTACAATGGAGTACAATCTTCTTTATAAATATTTGATAATTTAACAAACTCTCATTGCTGTTCTAACTTATCTAAAATAAGGAAGACCATAGACTACTCAAAGCGTAATTGTATTTGTTCAGAGGCTCAATTATTTAAAAATTTTAATGAGTTATATGATGTAGCAGTAATTAGTCATTGATTAATTAATTAATTAATTAATTAATTCAGTATAATTATAGATTGATAGCTTTAGATCAATACGTCCAGATAAAGCACTTGAAGAGAGGCTGGGGTCTAGACCCTTAGAAGTACAAACAGGCAATATTTCCTGGTAAAAAACAAAGCAAAATCAAAGCCTAAAATGAAGACAATTCACAAATTTCCTGCAAAGATGTTTAGAAATTTGCTGGAATATGTCGATTGATGGCAGTTTCATGCGTCATTTTAACGTTTATACTGATTCTTATGCCCAATTTAAGGCTAAAAAGCTCCCCTGTTGATTCCTTCATGATCGAGCTGCCCCTTTAACCGACCATGCTATGCATTTATGACCGTGCCATTCATATCGTAAATAATTTCTACACTGACTTTCGTCGACATCTTTGTATGGTGACACACTTGCGGTGAACGGCAAAGTTGACTGCAGCGTTGCTAAAAAATATTGAAATACGAATAAAAGAAAACTTGAGGAATAATATATAAATAAAACAAATGATCGTAATCAATAGAATTAAATAATATGCATAAAAACATTGCTATTCGACAAATTTTTCCGGTAGATTTTCGGATGTCTTGAAGTGATGTACGAGTGAAATTCCACCATTGTACAGCAAAACTGATTTGAATTATTAAATTAGGGATGGCAAAATAAAACTAATTTCGCCGATCTCTATACGTTTATAATTTATTTATCACTAATACTGAATTTCAGTGTGCATGCCTGATTTGCTGAGTTCGAGATCCAGTCAAACGAATGTAACATATTAATGTTCACAACGTGGATATAATTCCAAGACGTACATGTCTGCAAGTTAACGCTTGCTGAATGATGATAAAAAATAAGGCTCTCTTCTCTACGATACAGAGGAAAAGAAAAAATTCGAACAATAAGCTGAATTTTAGAAAAATTCAAACATATAAAACGGCACAAAAGAAGATTGGGGCTGAATTCTAAGTGGGCCCCCTTTTCTGAAAGTTTTGTTAAATATTCGTTTAGAAATAATCATCTAGAAAATAGAAATGCGCCTCACTCCTTTGCTTATTTCAGACTCGCATAAACGTTTCAGCTAGAAATTAAATGTACAAAAGCATTACATCTCGTAGTACGCAGCGAAGTTGAATCGCCTGAACGGAATGAGGAAGCTGAAAATGGCGTCGTAGGTTCCCTGAATACGCCAACTATCAAACCTTCTTGCGAAGTGGAAGATGCAGTTGCTAAAATTTATGCAATGGTAACAAAGTTTGATTAAAGACGATAGATGATTTTTTGAAAAATTATGTGATGAGTTTGAAAAAGATTTGAGAAAGATTAAAATAATTTTTACAGGAAATCGGTTTTTGAAATCTTTGAAGCAAATAATGTTCCATAGTTAGCTACTTCAAAATAATTACGCAATGCTTACAATCATGTATGACTGAGGTAGATGATAAGATGGGCTGCTGAGTTGATAACCTGCTCCAAGTAGACGATGCATTCGTGCTTGCTGGTTTGGATGTTGACGAAATAACTGCAAAACAACCTTTCAGAACTGTCAATAATGATCTAAAAACTGTACAACAATTTCGCTAACCTTATCGTTTTAAAGCTTAGCCAAATCAAAAAAATCTTTCATTTACTCATTAATTTTTGCACATTGTTTTTGCTAACTGTTCGAAGTAGAGAGAGACAGTTACTACTTTTTTAAAGAATGCTCCTGAAAAAGAACTTCCCTAAGACTAGAGAATAGCTATAAATACTTAATAATTCAAGATGGATAATAAAAGCTATGAACTTCGGACATATTATAATGTCAACAGTCTCACAAATATATTGGAGGTCGGTCTTCTCCATAAATGCATATAATGATCGGTTTAGGGATCATTCAGTGAGTTTTTGACCAAAATAACCTTAAAAACTGATGTAAACGCTAAAATAGCGTCAAAGCTATGTTAACTCAAGAATTTTTCGTCAGTTTCGAACACTCTCGAAATAGTTTTCGTTTTCATTCATTTTAAACCTTGATTTTGCCTCATTTTTTAAATTTTTCCTCTCATTTCTCATTTTTCATCTTCAGGAGAGGGTTTACACTCCAGAAGCCTCTTCCACCACGTGCATGCCTTATGTCCTGACAATACGCTTATTTTTGAAAATAAAAAATAGTCCTCGAAAATCAGTGATTGCCACGCAATATGATTTGGCGCGCGCAAAGCGCCGAAAAATCGCTGCTTTGAACTACATACTGATATAAGCAGCGTAAAAACTATATTGATACACCGTTCCTGATTATTTTCAGGCACTTTACAGAAAAAATCGATTTTCATAAATTTTTGACACTAATTTTACTCTATTTTTCCAAAACTTTCTTCCCTTTCTCCTTACCCCCGATTCCCCCTAAATGCTTGTCTAATCAGATCTCCCAACTACATCCCCACGTAAATGCCTGGATTCCAAACTCACATCGAGCTATACATGTAGTTAATTTAAATACTGGTCTAAATTTAAATTTGATACCAGAATATGTGCTTGATTCACCGAAGTTCGATGGAGAAACTGCAGACAGCGTCGTATGCTCACTGAATACGCCGACTATTAGACCATCTTGCGAAATGGACGAAGCAGTAGAATCTAATTAATACAACCGCTTTGTCATCATAGAAATTAATTACTGAGCAGCAAATTATATATACTTAAGTGAGGTACCTAATAAGTTGATTGCTTGAAAATGAACAGATTAGTAATATGAAAGAGGCACTTTGCAAAGTCGTTTGAGATGAAGGTACTTGAAAAAGTTCATTTCAACGGATCATCCTATCAGTAACGAAATCAGTCTTGTAAAGCGAAGCAAGATAGCTTAAATATAAAGCAAAATTTTGAAATGCTTCATTTATTGCATCTGCTGGTACAGATATATTGCAGTTGTGTTTCGATATGATCGTGACTCAAAATCAGAATTTAAGCGAATTCGAGTGCACAAGAGAGCGACATGTTTCTGATTTTTAGGAGGTACATAAGTTTCATTTCTTCAGTTCTGAAACTTACAGACATACGAGTAACACACACGCAGATCACACCTAACATTCGATCACCTGCAAACAAAGGTTTAGTAGATGAAGAAACCACGACAGGTGACGTTGATAAAATCGACTGAGGAACACTTCGAGAAGCAACTGAAGAACTAACTGAAAACAAATAAAAACATTTATTACCAGGAAAAAATCTGGAGAAGGAAGAGCACCCAAAGGAAATTGATGAAAAATATTATGGGACGTTCTACACAACTTTAAATAAAAGTTGTACCGAGAAGTTCGATTCGGAAATTTTCACTTACATCTACAAGACATGGATAACAATATGGTGACATAATTTGTCTATAACGTAATTATGCTTATCAACATAGTTATTAGAATGTGTTCCGCCGTTCCTTCATGACATAACATATATTTATCGTATTGAGCTAAATGATTTACCACCTATGTCGATCATTTTGAGAGCAGAATGAAAGGTCTGAGTCTGCGGCAAGAAAGATTGAAAAATTTAATTCTGGTCACTATCAGTAGGAAAAAGTCCGGATAGAATGTAGCTTCTATTAAGACTTTTAGATACGCTTAACACAAAATACGTTATTATTGACGTCGTTTATTACCTGATGACGTAGACTGCGCAGCGGACGTCGATGAAGTAAGAACAGAGCTAACCGAAAAGGAGGCACCAGGCAAGGTTTGTGCTGAAAATTTCAGATCATGAGATGAAGTGGAAAAGCATTACATCAAGAAGCCAACCGCATTCAGTATCAAAATCTTTGTAGATTCAACACCAAAAGTTCATTTTTTGATCACCCTTGCTAGTGATCGACCGGGGCCCCGGCCCCGGCTATCCCTGGCCATTCTTGGCCTCCCCCGGCCCCGGCAAGTCTCAAAAATGGTCGGGGCCGGGGAAAATTTACCTGATTTTTTCAGTTCTTTCATAGTGTGATAACAACAGCGTCCTTTTCTATAAATAAACCCGATCAGTCATTTGCTTGCTTTAAATAATCATACGATAATAGTTCACTAGCTTAAGCTGGACATTGTTTGATTGCGTACGAAAGACTGAAACGGCTAATCTGTTTTTCTCAAGAATTTGGCGTACTTGTTCTAAGATATAGGTCTTTTAATCAATCAGTATCCTGAGTCAGCGTCAGTTGGCATTTGATTTGTCAATGCATATTCCCACAGGAGAATCAAGCAAATTGGGTCCTAGTTTGGAAAGCCTAAAGCGCAAGTACTATGGTCATATTTACGAGTATAAATCTGCTGAAAAACGCAAAGTTTCACGATTTTCTGCAATCATGTTACTATGCTAGAATTTTGTTCATTCAACGTGAACATTTGGACTGAAATGCAGCAAAAGAAAAAAAATTTAGACGAATCGCACACTCAGTCTTTCAAAAAAACGACATTTCACTCACCTTTTCATGGCTAAGTCTAAATATTGGATTAGTTTATATCAAAATTTAAATGTCTTCTCTTAAGCGTGGTCCTTTTCACCTAGGTGATAATGGTCAATATCGAGAAAAATTCGCTTAAAATTTCACCCTTTCAAAATTTAAAGCCAATAGATTAAATACCCTAGAATGATGGAAGCGATGACCTGCACAGTAAATCTTTCAGAATCAGAAAATATGTTTGAGAATCGTGAATAGTAACTAAAACGTAATTTAGCAATGCAGCTGAACTTGAGATGTATTAAACGCACACCAGGGCAATACCCCGTTTTGCCCGTTCATAGGAACCAAAACTTAGACGAAGAGAACGAATCGTTTGGACAGGGATACATCTTGTACTGTAAAGCCTAAAAATCCAATTTTCGAACCTAGACAACGATGTTTAAAGCTGAATAGCCACTTTCTTAGAACCAGGCGAACCCATTTTTGGACTTGGACAACCGTTTTCTGGGCCAAACCAACCAGTTTTTAGGAGCTGGATAATCATTTTTAAACAATGGGAGGCAATTTTCAGCTTGGTAACTGGACAACTACGTTTTGAACCAGGATAGCCACATTTCATTTGGGACGGGGGAACCATTGATCATTACTCACGTATGATTAAATGACAATAATTATTAACTGCTTGCTAAGCAAAATGCTACCGCATGTTGCCTGTCACTACACTATACACACCTGCTTAGTTTGCATATGTATTGTACGCTTACTATACTATGCTGAGTATACAAAATACTGATATACTCATACACTATAAAATATAGTATATTAAACACTGCACACCCCGGCCCCCAGCCCCGGCCAAGGATGGGGATTTTTTTCAGCACCGGCCCCGGCCAAAGAAGTCGCCCCGGTCGATCACTAACCATTGCTTAATGATTCATATTAAGATTCCTGATTCTCGATTATGCTTTCAAGAAAATTTTTTTGCGACTTACTTTCTATAGTACTCTTTGAATCACTTGATGAGGCACTATCCGTGAACAACCCGACAATCAAGCCTAAAGAAGAAAATTCTGAACAATGACACATAAATTTAAAAGGATTTCAGTTTTAATGCTAACGAATAGTTTTGAGCATTATAACGCTAAAGCATCATTATTGAAAAAAGAAAAGAAAATATTCTAAAAATTATGCGTCAAAAAGTTTTTTTTCATTTAGCAGGCAATAGTAGAGACAAACATATTTTTGTTTTGAATTTACGGTCATGCTGAAAACTTTGTACCATTAATCTACCAGTCCAAAAGGTGGCCAGCTTTCGAGCAACGAAAGTTTAATGACTGATGTGTTTGAAATCAATTATTCACATTTGATAATTATTTATGGTCTAATTCTAAATATTTATGTTTGATAAATAAACCTATGCATCGTAATCAGTATTACGTTTCTGGGAATGGATTTTAGTTTCCTAATCGAACTGCAATAAATTACTTTTATATTTACTACTGAATACTAAGTTCTTAAGTCTTAGACGTAAACCTGATTTTCACTCACACTAAACAATCTATTCCAAGAATCGAAGGCTAAATTAAAGTCCTAATTTATATAAAACATGGAATAAAAACGACTTCCGTTTTATAAAACTATTTTTTTCACCAGTATCGTTTAATATCCCTTCAGTCGAGCTTATAGTATAGCCAGTAGACGACGAACCATTTAATGCACTGTACAGTGCTTTCAGCTTTCTCTGCGATAAGGAGTGGTCTGTAGATGTGACAAGAGTAGTAATTTCTGAAATTAAAATTTACGATTAGTTGTATAACTTCTATTATTGTCTGTTTCACACAAGTTTGGACATAATCTTGAAAAACTATCATCGACAATAAGCCGACAGATTGCAATTATAGCGTTGATCTGACATATAATTATCGTAGTAGTAGCCTACTGTCGACAAAAATTATTAAAATTTACGCCCAAAGTTATACTTACATTTTAAACAATTAAAACAAGAAGACTTTACTTGTGCAAATGTTCAGACCACATTAATCAAAATCAGCGCATGTTACAATATTTTCTATTAATTTATAAGTTTATTCTCTTCGTTTAAGCAACTATGCTCGAATTTTTTCAGTATTAAATTTCTTTTTCGAGTCTGCCGCGAATTTAAAAGTATTAAATTTTTAAAGAAATTTTAGGTTTTAATTTTTGAACTTAAATTCTTTTTGCATCAGATTTGTTCAATAATGTATTTAATTTAGTTTCTGAAATGGTCTTGCCTGAAAAGTTTACAGGTTCGGCGAAAATTAGCGATGTTAAAATAAATCAGCGTCGAGTTAACCTTATTCATTGTGTCGCTTTGCTTTCTCGTAATATTTCATAAGAATACACATTCCAAAATTTAAAGATTATTTTCTTCCTCACCTTTTACTGTACTCTTCGGTTCAATCGACGAACTGCTATTCGTTAACAACCCAACAATCAGACCTAAAGAACAGAACATCCCAATCGATCATACGATAGTAGTAACTAGAAAAAGGGTTTCAGAACGCGAATCAGAACAATATCAATTTTTGCATATCAGATTTGCGATCTCACATGCATCGGAGGGAAATTTTTTCTCTTGGCAGCGTGCAAAGCCATCAGTTTCAGATGAGATGTGCCGGGGAAAATTGAAAATAGTGCTTTTGTTTGAGGGATGATAGAAAAGCTTTAAAGACGTTTGATTTACAAATATCACCTAGATCCTGAGACAAGAGATAACAGCCGTAAGTTTCAATTGATAAATCCAAGTTATGACACAAAACAAATTTAAAAAGAAAGTCGAGCTAAGTCAACTCAATGAGCTACCAGCAAATAAAAATGATTAGATTAGGACATAAATACGATTAATAGAGTTATATTCATTTACCAGAACCAGTTGGTGTTTCTTCAGCCGAACTAGTGGCATTGTGACTTGAAAATGAAATATTTAGAGTAGAAGGAACTGTAGACGATGAAATTCGAAGTGAAGACAGCTCCGATGTGAAGGGTGTAGCTGTTCCGGAAATAGCTGTTTCTGAAAAAACACTCGATTATCTTTACTGCATTATATTATATCATTATAGTGCATTTTATTACGATAATATATTCGCAATTCAGGTGCGCTGATTAGCCTAAACCAAGAACCTATTATATTGTTCTAGTCTAATCACTTACACCATGCTATACAAGATTGCGCTTTTTGTTCAAGTTTATACAGTAATATGCTTCGGCTGCAAAAAATAAGGTCAAAGCGTTGAAAAAAGCAAATCATAAATAATTGTTGATTTTACTGCAAGCAAAGATTCAAGATTCTTAAAGCAGATCAGCCTGCTTCTGCAAACCTAACTATTGCGGAAAATGTGCAATTCAGAAACAGATTTTTGCTGGATAGAATCATGTATGCACTTTAAAGGACTAATTTAAAAAAATAAGTATTTAAGTCTTCGAAGCTAGCATAAGACTGCTAGCAAGATACCAATTTTTATAAACACTGATCGATACTAACTGCAGATGGCCAATATCTGACTGCTGGGGTGATATTAGCGCAGTTCGAAGCTACTTTCCAGATTCAAGGACACCCTGAGGCAATTTAGAAAGAAAAGGGAAGAAAAACTTTATTAATCAAAATTTATGGATCGGTAAACGAATGTTTTTTGTGCGACACGTAGTCGTTTATCGATGTTTAAAAAAGATGACAATTAGTTCGACAAATTACACAGCCAATTTTTTTAGAAATATTTTGCTCGTAAGACGTACATACTTGTCGATTGCATTGGATTAAATTATTGGATTTATTCGTCAGATTTATCTTAAGTAAAAATAAAGCTCGCAAAACGAATGTAAAATGCAAGGAGGAAGCTTTAGACTACGGGACTAATTTTTACGATAATGCTTATTTAATCGTACTTTTACTACTTCTACGAGCTTGAAGCGTTGAAGCATTAGACTGTAAAGTGGATTCGTTGGAACCAGGGAACACACCGAGAATAAAACCTGAAATTAGGGATAGAATATAGTGAAGAGTAAAGGATGCCCAAACCTTAATGATAATTCAATTAGTAGATTAACAATTAAATAAAAATGAAAATAATTAGATGGTAAATAATTATAATAAGAATGATAATAATAAAAATGGACAAGCTGAATGATTAACAATTCATAAAAAGAAATGGAAATTGATTTAAAATGCGAAATTCCTTAGTAAGGCGTATTACGAATTTTCGATTAGGCTTTATTCATTAATTAGCAGCAGTGACTTACAGAATAAGAGGTTTTAACAAAAATATATGACGTTTCTGGCATGATTCGAAAGTTTGTCGCTCAAAAAATAAGCGTTAGTTCCATAATTAGAAAGAGGATCGGCTGTGTCAGTCACAAACCAACAAATTAAAAATCTGTCAAAAAATTAAAAATTAAAATTATTTTTGATGAATTAAGTACCGTCGCCGAAAGCCGCAGGGCTCTGACTTATGTCTGTTACTGATGTGCTTTGAACACCTCCATCCGAGTGAAAAACTGGAGACGTCGAAGTATCTAGCGGCGGTGTAGAAGGAAACGACGATATTCCTAAAACTGCAGCAGAAATGCGATAATTACAGCCTTCCAGAAAAGTAAAATAACTGGGCATTAAACATGTTAATAACGTAATCATAGAGACATACATACTCAAATACATATGTACATATTAACGATAAAATAAAATGAAAAACAGAAGGGTAAAGAGCACAAATTTTTAAGCCAAGACTAGTATTTTTCAATTCACAGTCCTTTTGATTCTCTGAAGTGCAAAAAAATGTAGCCTTTATTCTTCTGCGGAATAGCCGTATGTATGCAGCTCTTAAAAAACAGACGCATTACCCATTGGATATATACAACAGTCAATATTAATGCTAGAACAATTACTTACGATCGGCAGCCGCGCCAGGTGAAGATAATAAAAGAAGTGAGCTCGATGGACTAGCGCGCGAACCTGCAATTAATAAGATCAGAAGAGATGAAATTTGAGAATAAAATTAAAATTTAAAACATGAAATTCCCTGAATTCTGAAATATTGAAATATATTTTTTTAATTCTCTGCATATTGAAACTAAGTGTGAGTCGCTTTTGTTCATAATATCCGGTTATATTTTGTGTTTTATGAAAATTCACTCAAATGCTAGAAATAGTTTCAGGATTAAATTTATCAGGATCAGTGTTATTATCATTGTGAACTATGTAGCAGTTAACAGTCCACATGATCGGTTATTACTGAATGATGAAAATTGTAGCGTAACATCGAATTAATACTAATTTGAGTCGTGCTACGCAGCATATTGTGCAAATCATCATTTTATTTTGGTATTTTTTAATGAGTAATTTACAGAAATCTTGACAGCCTCAAGTAAGCATTTTGACTTTTTGCAACTATTTAAAATTTGTTTTCAATTTATATTTTAATTTATTTTTGTTTGACTATTCGCAAGCACATCCCTGCTTCGAGTGAAAATAATTATTTTTTACTATTTGCTGCCGGAAAGTATTTTTAAAATGAAATACTGCCTTCTCTTAATTTGCTGTTTTCGTGTGAAAATTGACATAGATAGGAACTGACATTTTTCAATACTTATGAACTTGTCGAACTATAAAACCCGACTTAGATCATCGTTAGCCCGAGCTTACGCTAGACAGTGACTAAGACAGCTTCACGAAACTGATTAGCTTAACCGTCCTACTTTTAACTGCTAAATAAGAAAAGAAACCGCCATCACTATTAGTCGGCCAAAATAGCCAGCTTAGTAATTTGATGAATGCGACTTGACAACATCAACTTCTTCATGACGTGTACCATTATTCAATTGTACCACAATTTGCAGAGGCGATTATGGTTAAAAAAGTTTATTTTTAAACCAAAATTTGACTATAAAATCTTGTGTACATTTATTAATAAAAGTCAAAGCCAGCCATGATAAGTTTTAAAATTTTTAGCCTACTTGATTCGAATGGCGAAGCATCTCGGACTGTTTGTGAGGAAACATCTGGTATAAAATCAGTCGTAACGGCGGTGATCGTTGTCAAAAAATCCACTGATGCTGATTGCGAGGAAACAATTGGTATAAAATCGGTCGTACTGGGGGTGATCGTTGTCAAATTATGCACGGAGGCTGAAATATTAATGGAATTTATTTCACGTGGAAGCGCAAAAAAGCCTGCAAGTCAGATAAAAACTATCAAACTACGGGAATTAAGTGAAGCAGTCGTGGAAAATGTACCCTACTAATCTCAACATAGATGGTAAAATGAGAAAAGAATAAAATATTGACACACACATACTCGCAAATGCGCTCAAATGACATTCTTCTTCTAAAGTGGAATCACAGCAGAATTGGATTCTCTTCTTCTGTTATCAAGAGTATTCTACAACACGGTAGTTTACAGAAAACTTTAAAAAGTACGGAAAATCCTCCGATGTTTGTAAAGCGTCATAAGAGGCATGAATAACAAGTTTTATTAGAAGCCGCCCATTATTTACTAAAAGTGGGTAATTTTACGACATTCGTGCACCTGTAGAGATTTTATTCTTTGAGAACCGTTCGCCAGTTTTTTTAATAATTAACTTTTTCAGGGAAATCATTATATCGAGATTTAGTATGCTAATCGTTTCTTTAGGAATGTATCATTTATTATGTAAACTGCAAAGTTCTATCCCGCGCATTTAAATCGATCAAAGTATCTTGACATTATTTTTAGAACTTTGAACGCTTTTTTGGAACTCATTTGCATGTCTGTTTCTCTAGCTAGATCAAAATAAGTCCGATTCAGATAAAAATTTTCCTTTCACTTTCCCTTCTAGCACGTTAAATGAGAAGTTACCTCAAAAAGAAATTCTATCCATTTTAACCAATTTTTAAAAGTTAGTCATGACCATAGGTGCACAGCATGACCGATCTAATGTGTCAGCCGATCTGAAGATGGGGGTCAGCCGGCCTGGGGGTCAAAAATTTAGCTTTTCCTGGGCCAAAATGACCTCAAAAACTGATATAAGCGAGCGTTAGAACTACGTTATTAAACAGTTTCCAGTCGATTTGGAGCTCTTTTGAAGAAAATTTTCAATTTTAATTCGTTTCTGGTCTTCATTTCGCTTCATTTTTCCATAAAATTTTTCATTTTTCTATTCTGGGGGTGAGGACCCCCAAGCCCCCACGTGCAAGTCTGGTCATGACATTATTTTAGTTCAACTTAAACATACGAGTACAGCAAAAATCACTTATTAGTTGCCGGATATCCAAAATAATTATCTATGGTTATTGAAGGATGAGAGTATCTAGCACAACGGGTACTTAATTAATTAGTTCAAAACACATATATCAAAAGTCAAAAATGGGTCGCTATCACACACGGGCGTGGGGAATGGGGGTTGCATCCCTTCTAATCTGAAAAAGCCCCAAAAATCGATAATCCAAGAATTAAATTTTTGGTACAATTTATGGCAATTTTCTCCTGTCTGACCCTTCATCCAGAGTTCGACTGCTGCCCGTGTATGGTCGCTATTCTTAGTCCATTCAAGCATGAAGGATCGGTAATGTCTCTGATCACGTAAGTTATCGCATCTATTCTGGGCTATAGCTTAATCAGATAAGAACTTTATTTCTCTAACCAGAAAATATTAAGCATGGATTCTGCCGAAAACGTTTTGAAATCCGAATATTGTTTAAAATGCAATTGGTGTTAAAATGCTTACCTACATTATAGTAAGCTACGTTTGAAATCTCACAAAGCAGCATTGTATACAGTGTTGCAAAACATTTGATCTATTGAGCCACGGCATGAACTGGGCTTACATTAGGTTAAAGAGTAGTGCCGAAAATGAAAGTGATTCTTCGAATTATTCACATTGCCTTAATGGCTACTGAAGCTTTTTCTTGATGGCTTACTATTGTTTTTTGAAATCGTCGGCGCCAAACTAACAGTAGAAAAATTTCGGTCGTCAGGAACGATTCCGATTGAAAGGCCTGTAGAGAAAGTCATGCTTTACGGAATAAAAATTAGTCGGTCAAATTGAATTCTCATGAATGTTATGAAAAATTAGGGCACAAGATCAAACGAATTTATGCAATACATTTGATTCAAAGATTAAGCTTTAGAAGCTATGTCGACAGTTAATACAATTACTTATTGAAAACCAGTGAACTATTACAGGCTGTCGGCGGAGTATGCGTAAAAAAGATTGTGCCCCGGTTCCTCGCGCGTCTCTTTTCCTTGCGCATCCCAATTCCTCGTGCGTCCCATTTCCTCGCGTGTCCCTTTTCTTCGAAAATCCCATTTCCTTGTGCGTCCCAGTTCCTCGCGTGTCCCATTTCATCGTGCGTCCCATTTCCTCGCGTGTCCCATTACTTCGAAAATCCCATATCCTCACGCTTCCAATCTCCCCAGAAGGCAAAGTATTCAACATAAAAACAGAAAACAACAAAAATACCCCTCCCAGAATTTAATTTTTTATAATTTTTGTTTTTTTTCGCAATCTTTTGATGCCAATGGATAGAGCTTGACGAAAAATGCCGAAAAATGATGTTTTTTCGCAATACCACCACTTTAAAATCCATTTCTTGGCTTCTAAAAATTTTACACCTCGCCCCCCCCCCCCACAGAATTCCGGTGCTGCCCACCTATGGGTGGATCGCATATGTACAGCATAGCCAATCTGGGGGTTCAGCCGATCTAGGGTGATAAAAAGAGCTTCTTGAGCCAGAGAATGACGTTAAAAATATGTATGTTAGGTTGCTGAAATAGCTTACAAACCATGTTCTCCGTTCAGGTCATTTTGAGCATTTTTGAAGAAAAGTTTTGATATCTAATTCACATCTTCCCAATTTTTCATTGAAAATTTCTCACTCTTTAATTTTGGAAGTCAAGAATATTCCCAATCCCTAATCTGCTTGTTTGGTCTTAACTGGACCCCCAGAAAGGAAAAAGGGAAAATTCTCTGCGAAATAAAAGACAGAATGAAGACAAAATATTGAAAATTAGAAAGTTCGATCGAAAGTGCTTGAGATTAAGCAGAAACTTATACCAATTTCTTTAAGTCATTTAGGCCATGAAAGCTGCAATTCTCTGCCTTTGCATTTTAAAGGGATGAATTTTTGATTTTTTTTGCGATCAGTGAAGTGTACCAGTTTCCAGGGTTTTTGATTTCTTAGTATTATATATGTTCGCCTGATGGAATACACCTCTACCATTTTTATTCCTTAGGAATAGTTCAATGCAGAAAAGCAAAATGAATTTATTCATTATTTAAAATTAAATTCTATGAATTCATGGTTGAGGTCAGAGATCCGCTCAATTGATGAAAGGTTGTTCAAAAATTCAGCTCTCATCTAGTAGAATCTTCTATCTTCGATAGATAAAATAATTCTCATGTGGTCAATTATCGATGTCTAATTCAAAATCGGCGGCACTGATCCGACATGAAAACTGCTAATTTAGAATAGAAATGAAAATGAAATGCATTCTGTTTTATGACTTTTTGTTACAATGATGTAATAAATAGCAAATGTACCAATCTGGGAAAGTAAATAAAGAAATCACGTGTTTTGGAACTTTAGTCCTGGTCCACGAATAAACAAAGTAAAAATTTATCCTAACAATTATTTTTACGTATTAAATTGCAAGTAAGCTGGATTAGAGGTACATATCACATAGGAAGGTGTCTTTTTCCATAAAAAGTTCCTCCGATAGTCATATTGTTGAATTTCAAGCAGGTAGGGACCCGCGAGAACACAGAAGAGGCGAAGAAATGGGACACCCGAAGAAGTGGGATACGCTTTCCTCCACGAGCATGAGTATTACCTGCCACTTCGTTATCATTTGTCGAGCAAGTGGGGACGCACGAGGAAATGGGATGCGCGAAGAAAAGGGACATGCGAGGAAACGGGACGCACGAAGAAATGGGATTGTCTACAGTAAATTAATTTTCACGTTATATCATTTGGCGAGGAAAATGGAACGCGCGAGGAAACGGGATAATACCGTAAAAAATAAGGCGCAGACTAATATTATCCATACTATAGGCCTTTCACATGAAACTCTGTGTCAGCAGATCAAATGCATGCAATTAGACTAATACAAATTATGGAAGGCAATGATAAATTACTTTAAGGGCTACAATGAAGTTTTTTGATAGAAAAAATGTGCATGCACGTGCAGAGCAGGCCCGCATCCAGTATTGACTCAATTTGGGAAAGGACCCGAGATACCTTAGCATAAAAACTGCATTTTTTTGACGTATTTCAACATGCTCTATACAATGAAACCCCAATTGAAATTTCTGAAGAAACGTTGTGCCGTTCCAGTACAACAGAAGTTAATTAATGGCAGCGTGATGCAGTGAGGTAATTTTTAAATTTAATAAAAGGTCATTCATTTTATGCTCAGATTTATGCATATGGTAAAAAGTCAAAATTCTCAAAGATTATCGCCAAAGAAGTATAATTTCTTGTCGTTAAGTTGTGAGTGTAGTTGCTCTTTAGTCGCGCTTGAGGCAAAGTCGTAGGAAACAGTTTACGTGTGACGTGAACCGCCGAAAAATTGATGTTTTTCTAATGAAGAGATGTGATGTTTGCATCTTCCATGCATATCTAAACATCCAAAACAAGTCGGCTAAGGAGATATCCGCTCACTCTTTCCATAATAGGAGATTACTTTTAGTGATAAGATGACTACAGAAAGCGGTTCTGTAAAGCAGCTGCATATATTTGTATATCCATTTGTTTATTTTCACGTTGTTTCTCTTATGCTTTGCAGTCAGTGTTCGACAAATTAATTTCATTCAGGCTCAAGGTATTGTAATGGACTGAGTTCATTTGAATAAAACGTTAGCTTTAATAAAATTTTATGCAGATATTATGAAAAATAGATATAAGATATTAACAATTAGGATTTAGATGTTATATAGTAGATGTATTGGAATTTCACTCATATCCTAAAAAGCAAGAATATCTGCTTTAAAGTCTGGAATTTCTTAAAAATGATGCTTAGTTCTGTTGAAAATGGTTTTGAAGTACAAATGTTCAGTAAATTTTCACCATTCCCTCGTGAAAATTACTAAGATCGAAACATGAATATAGGGTGAGAGACTGTCTGTACTGCTAACCAGGCATAACTATTTCTTTATTCTTATCATCTATTTGAATGAGATTTAGGAAGAATCAACGCATGATAAATAATAAACAGAGAATAAGTGTTTGAAATAAGATTTTTTAAGTTTTTTGCGATTTACCTTGGCACGCTGCCGTGCTAGAGTTCATATTGCAGCACAAATAACTGCCTTCCAAGTTCAAGCACCATGCGCCATCTTCCATTAAACAAGGACTAGGAGTGAGTTCGCATTCGTTTATATCTGCAACAGTCACTGTTTACTAAAATATACTAGTTTTTGACAATTCCTCTACATTTAGGCCAGCAAGTAAAAAAATTCAAATTTTCGTGAAAATATATGTTTTGAAGATAAAGCCCATTGTTGTCAATTAGGATGAATCGCATTATCGGAATAAGGTAGATAAAGCGAAAAAGACTTTTATACATAGAAGAAATGCTTTCATACATTTTAGGATGTCAGCCTAGCAATTTTGAATTACTATTAAATTATTATTTATTATTTCACTTATCATTATTTAGAATTATTTATCAAGTTATTACTATCATTATTATTACAATTTATCACATCGTCCATTTATTTAGAACATCTGAATTCATGGATTATCGAAAACCATATGCAGATTTAAGGGGTTGGGGGCCGCTCCTCCCATTGGCCAAAAATATTTGGCGAGATGTAGAATGGATATATGATTTGCAATGATTTCTGACCGTCAGTGATCATAATTTATCAAATTTTTTGGCGCTTTGCGCCGGGTAATACCAATTAATGACATTTATTTAATTTCTCAAAGGCCCGGAAGTTATATTTTTATTTTTACTCAGGGAATAGGTTTTAAAACGATTTCAAGAGCAGAAACCGCTTTTTCAGCATAGTTTTCTTCTATTTTGAAACGAAACTTTAAAAAAATTTTCGACGTTGCAAATATTACATATAGAGGTGATAGAGCAGTAATTCAAGCTTCTAAGCGTTCCTTCGCTTTAATTTCACAAAATTTCCGGTGCATTGCGCCCGATTGTCACTAAAACCGAAGAAAATTGTCGAAAATTTTGAAATTTTCCGAAAAAATGTTGCGCCAAAAGCGATTTTGAATAAAAGTAGACAACGATAAAAGTCGAAAAAACGCAATTTCACACGTGAAGAGCGAATTCACGGACCTGTTTCCGACTGTCTATGGAAAAGTTGGGGCACCGCTCCTTAGGAAAATCCTAGATTTGTCACTGCCGAAAACAGTAGGTTTTTGTTAATGAAAATTCATAAAAGATATGTTTAAGTTTCAAAACGAGCTGCAGGTGAAAAACGACAATGCTCGAACGAATTACGCCACAGTATCTTCAGTTTTCATATTATAGTCTATTCCATTCCAAAGGCCTATTTTCGCTGAAGTTTTATTAATGTATTAGTTTTTCATTGCACGAATGTCTTCTTCAATTATGCTCTCACAGCGGATGGTTGTTTTAAACTCTTCGTATTCATTTTTATTGTACTTTGCTTAACATTTGGCGCATCTAGCAGATTGCCGCAACAACTTGAAGCGTAAAATATTCTGTTACAGTAAAAACCGTAAAGCTAAAATAGGCCGTATGGAATGGAACAGACTATAGTCAGCATTCAGTCCGACATTTCAAACTTTTATGTCAATTTTTACTTGACAGAAACATTAAATGGCTTCTATTAATGTCTTACTACTAATGCTTTACGTGAAATTGAAAAAATTTGAATATCGAATGATTCAACATAGAAGCAGATATTATAAAATTCGATGTAATTCATTAAAAATTGCTAACATGTTTATTCACCTGTGCAAGAAGTAAATGCATCTCCTGTGAAGCCTGGTTTACAATGACATAGATTTAGCGCACACATCGCATTATTTCCGCAAGGCTTATCACAAACCAAGCCGCTTTCTAAATGGCAAAAGTAAAATCTTTACCAGATAACGTAGCTAAGAAAAAATGAAAATAGGTTAGCTTATTATTTTTCGTTAATCAATGCTTTATCCGAAAACTATTGTTGAGAGGATCATAAATCCAAGAAAAATTTGGAATTAGCATGCAAGCAAAATGGAAAAAATAGCAGTGGCGAATTAAAAATATTATTTTCATACAACATTTATTTCACAAATACCAGAAGATAACGGAATTAATTTTCACATATAAGTGCATCTTAATTTTATTTACATTGATAAAATTCATAAAAGGAATAGCGCCTACGAGTACATAAATTACTAGCAAAGAAAAATGTTCCGATAGAACAAAAAAGGTAAATATACTTGAATTTCTTCATTGTTAAGGATGTAAAAGGAGGGGACTAGGGAAAATCTCCCTATATGCGCAGAAGCCATAGGAATGTGCTAAACAGTTAGACTTCCCCAAACAATGCAAAAATCGGAGTATATTCTGCGGCCTGTGAAAAATGAGGGTGTAGTCACAAAACGTTCACAAGTGTTTCGCAAAAGAGCATTGAAGACACTTCCATGACTATTAATTAATCAATGTATTATTTATTTAATGAAATCTTGACCTTACACAATGCTCTGGGCGTAAAAGATAATAGTGTAAACTTTCCACCTACATGGCCAACTCAATAGTCTGCATGAAAACCACAAAAAATTTCTTTAAATCTTCTAAAATAAAGTAATCAAAATACTCGCCATCGTAATCGAAATTACTACGGAAAATCTGCAGAAACGCGCATTGGCCGCAGAATATACTTTGATTTTTGCGTTGTTAAGGGGAAGTCTGACTGTTTATCACATTCCTATGGCTTTTGCGCATATAGGGAAATTTTCTCTAGTCCCCTCCTTTTACATCCTTAACAATGAAGAAATTCAAGTATATTTACATTTTTTGTTCGATCAGAGCATTTTTCTTTGCTAGTTCCCTTCTTTTATTTAATATTTTAGTCCATATATCCATAGGTGGGCAGCGTCAAAATTCTGAGTGGTGTTTCTTCGTCTCCAACCCTTTACACTAAAAGGATCACAGATCAAGAAATATTGCATTAAAAGAGAAACAAGTTTGACCTTTTGAGATATTGTAGCCCTCTACATTATAAAACCAATCGGACTGCACAGAAACCAAAATTGAGTTAGATAAGCTTTAGGACACGCTAACAGTAAAAAAACCCGTATACTTTGCACTTTTGTGCAAGAACCATCAGGTGTAAAGAACTTTTAAGCTCAGATTCGTAATCTACAACTCAGGGGCAACATTTTTGAAAAAAGATGGCCCTCCGCAAATTCTTTGATACCCAATGCTCTGGACAGAAAAGTGCTTCTCAGTGTAAACTTTACACTTGTGCTAATAGCGCAATATTGGGTGTATAGAAACAAAATAATGTAGGATCTGTAACGCTAAGGTCAGGGCACATTTTAAGCATAATTAGCATGTTCCGCCTACTAAGCGGAGTAGTTGAAGAAATTTGGTTTTTCGTGTCGAAGCCTTTACACTAAAACGATCACAGATCGAGAAATATTGCGTTTAAAAAGAAAAAATTATACATTTTGAGATATTGTAACCCTCTACACTATAAAACCAATTGGACTGCGCAGAAACCAAAATTGAGTTAGATAAGCTTCAGGACACGCTAACAGTAAAAAACCCGTATACTTTACACTTTTTGTGCAACAACCATTGAGTGTAAAGAAATTTTAAGGTCAGATTCGTAATCTACAACTCGAGAGCAACATTTTTTAATAAAATTGGCCCTCCGCAAATTGTTTGATACCCAATGTTCTGGGCGGAAAAGTGCCTCATCAGTGTAAACTTTGCACTTGTGCTAATAACGCAATATTGGGTTTATAGAAACAAAATAAACTAGGACCTGTAACGCTAAGGTCAGGGCACATTTTCAAGCATAATTAGCATGTTCCGCCTACTTAGCGGAGTAGCTGAAGAAATGTCATTTTTCGTCTCGAACCCTTTACACTAAAACGATCACAGATCAAGAAATATTGCGTTAAAAGAGAAAAAAATTGGACTTTGAGATATCGTAACCCTCTACATTATAAAACCTATTGGACTGCACAGAAACCAAAATTGAGTTAGAAAAGCTGAAAACACGCAAAAGATCAAAAAACCCGTATACTTTACACTTTTGCGCAACAACCATTTAGTGTAAAGAAATTTTAAGGTGAGATTCGTAATCTACAACTCGAGGGCAACATTTTCAAAAAATTGGCCCTCCGCAAATTGTTTGGACCCAATGCTCTGGGCGGAAAAGTGCTTCTCAGTGTAAACTTTACACTTGTGCTTATAACGCAATATTGGATGTTATAGAAACAAAATAAACCAGGATCTGTAACGCTAAGGTCAGGGCACATTTCAAGCATAATTAGCATGTTGCGCCTACTTAGCGGAGTAGCTGAAGAAATTTCGTTTTCCGTCTCGAACCCTTTACACTAAAACGATCACAGATCGAGAAATATTGCGTTAAAAGGAAAAAATTTCACGTTTTGAGATATTGTAACCTTCTACATTATAAAACCAATTGGACTGCATAGAAACCGAAATTGAGATAGATAAGCTTTAGGACACGCCAAGAGTAAAAACCCGTATACTTTACACTTTTGTGCAACCACCATTGAGTGTAAAGAAATTTTAATGTCACATTCGTAATCTACAACTCGGGGGCAACATTTTCAAAACTAAAATTGGCCCTCCACAAATTATTCGATACCCAAAGCTCTGGGCGGAAAAGTGCTTCTCGGTGTAAACTTTACACTTGTGCTAATAAAGGCAATATTCGGGTTTATGGAGAAAAAATTGATCATAGATCAAGAAAATATTGCGATTAAAAGAGAAAAAATTGGACTTTGGAGATATTGTAACCCTCTACATTATAAAACCAATTGGACTGCACAGAAACCAAAATTGAGATAGATAAGCTTTAGGACACGCCAAGAGTAAGAAAACCCGTATACTTTACACTTTTGTGCAACAACCATTGAGTGTAAAGAAATTTTAATGTCACATTCGTAATCTACAACTCAGGGGCAACATTTTTAAAAATAAAATTGGCCCTCCGCAAATGGTTTGATACTCAATGCTCTGGGCGAAAAAGTGATTCTAAGTGTAAACTTTACACTTGTGCTAATAACGCAATATTCGGTGTATAGAAACAAAATAAACTAAGATCTGTAACGCTAAGGTCAAGGCACATTTTAAGCATAATTAGCATGTTCCGCCTACTTAGCGGAGTAGCTTAAGAAATTTCGTTTTTCGTCTCGAACCCTTTACACTAAAACGATCACAGATCAAGAAATATTGCCTTAAAAGAGAAAAAATTGGTCTTTGAGATATTGTAACCCTCTACATTATAAAACCAATTGGACTGCACAGAAACCAAAATTGAGTTAGATAAGCTGAAAACACGCAAAGAGTAAAAAACCCGTATACTTTACATTTTTGTGCAACAACCATTGAGTGTAAAGAAATTTTAAGGTCAGATTCTTCGTAATCTACAGCTCAGGGGCAACATTTTTAAAAAAATTGGCCTTTCGCAAATTATTTATTTTTTGGTTTACACTTTACACACTCATTGCTAACGCGACATTGAGTGTAAACAAAAGAAAAAATGGTACATCGAGTTTTTTAACTATCTATCGTTTAAAAAACCGCACCTCCCAGGTGTGTGCCGTTGTTGCTATGAGAGGGGGACACAAAATTAGCACTCGCTGTGATAAACATATAAGAAAAAAGGTGGCCAAGTATATTATTGGTTGCGCTATCGCGCTACCTATGATTTGTTCGATTAGGAGTTTAAAGTGACTTCGATTTCCGCAATTTTAAAAAAATAAGATTACATATGCCTAGTTTTGAACCTCGTTTACAATCATCCGCCGTCTGATTGGCTGAGCAACAGGCATAACTGCCCTCAAGATTTAAGCAAGTTTCGTTGTGCTCACAAACCGGCGGATTAACAGCACATTCGTTGTTATCTTAATGAAAAACGGAGGTTTATTACTTACCATCGACTACGAATAGAATATTTAATAAAATTAGAAATTAAAATTGAACAATTTATTCTTGCATGCATTTTGAGTGAACAAAATAATACGCGTAGAGAGCGACATTATAATCATAATAAGTTTAAAAGGAAGTTTTACCAGTAAGAGAAGAAACTATCAGATGTGTACCCAGGCATACAAAAGTTTCACATGGATAATCAACCCCATTTTGTAGAGAGTTCCTGATTTTTTCGAATAGGCCTAGACAACAATTTGGAATACCCACTTATGATTAAACAGAATTTGAAACATTTCGCCAAAGTGCACAATATGTTAAATCTTTTCTATCGTATTATTTGTTTTGTCTTCAAATGAAAATTGTACATTCCTGTAGTATACAGTACTGTATTGCAGTTCGTGCTAGTTTTCAACCGTTTAAGACAGGAGGGACAGCATCCCTTACCATAGCATATGATTCCGTCACCAATGTAGCCGGTTTGACAAAAGCAAGCTTTGAGATTAGGATCACACGCAGCCCGCTTGTCACAGACATTTGGATTTTTCGTGCAATCGGCTATCGCTTGAAAACAAAAATTAAGACGTTTCAATAAATGATGAGTTTATTGATCATTTACGCATTAATTTTACTAAATAAAGGATTGGAATCTAGCATATCCAAGACTAGCTAGAAAAAGTCCTTAAAAGCTTTATGACTAAACTTTGACATATTGTTTTTAAGCGTTTTTCTTAATCTGCTTTGAATAATTGGCAATTTCTGAATGGTTGCTTAAGTCAATTTCACGAAATCTTATGCACTTAAAATAATTGTTGAATCGGGGTGAATTGATAACAAAAGTGGTTCAATTTGAAGTGTGTCGACCACGATACTGTACACATTAATCAACGTTCGCATAAAATTATATTCGAGTTATTGTAAGTTGCCTAGAAATTGCTTTTGTAGCCGCTTCTTTATGTGCCGAAAATTGTTTACCAGTAGGACCGTAGAGATCTCTTTAGTCATAAAATTGCTTTTAGTATCAAGATAGTGCCTCAATTGCGAAAACCTCCAAATTTTTGACTTTTGGGCGCTTAGCGTCATGTTCAAATCATTTTTTATAATAGTTTAAAAAAGCATTATTTCGTGTTTCAAGAGTGGATTGCAGAAAACCATTGGTTTTTACTAAAAAATCAAGCTGAATTCAAATTTAATCGTATTTAGCAATGATTTATGAGCTTTTGATATTTATGACTACGTGAA
The DNA here is from genome assembly GCA_036768485.1 of Mermis nigrescens. Lineage (NCBI taxonomy): Eukaryota > Metazoa > Nematoda > Enoplea > Mermithida > Mermithidae > Mermis > Mermis nigrescens. The sequence continues at coordinate 3,018,878 of JAVLUZ010000056.1, forward strand.
TTACGCAAGAGTTCAGTCACAAAATGAATTAATTCATCAAGAAGGTCTAATTTTTTGGCGCTTCGCTCCTTGTTGCTCTTTCATGCTAAACGTGTTGAAAAAAGCTTGAAAAATTTTTATACGATGTTCTTGTTGGATAGGTAAACAAAAAGGATAGAATATAACCAATTCCAATATAATTCATGAATAAAATACGGAAACGTAAACATGTATAAACGCTACGTACGAAACGAGGAAATCTGATAAAAGCACCGATAATCCAATATTTATATGCATATGTAAATGCATGTTACGATAAACAATAATTAAATTCGATAGAATACGCCTCAGCGTAAATAAACAGTTAATTACTCGGCTTTAAAATCAAAGGATTGTTTACCATGATCTGTAATTACAGGAGGGCTAAAAAGCAGCCATTTTCAATTTCTAAACAATTTGGTTTTCAGAGTACCCTTGGTATTTACTATACTTATTGCAACGGTAAATACTACATCCGAAAACTAAAGCAAGTTAATAAACATGCTTGTGTATTCAACAGTATGACAATAAGCTCACGTGAGCACGTTTTGCCACTTCCGGAAAATCCAGCCACACACGAGCAGGTATAAGAAGCTCCAACGTTGGCACAAGTTGCTCTCGGATGACAATCATTATGTGCTTTGCAAGTGTTTATTTCTGAAAAAAACACAATAAAATCCTACTAAATGAGCAACATTATCGTAAATAGGTCATGTCCAAACGATGAAGATGGGGTAGAAGCTCAATTTTTCTCAAGAAAGTTAGAGATAATTCAGAAACGCCGCTGCATATGTGTAAAATGGCAATTTTTAGATTTTGTTGATAACATCATTTTTTGTGTGGTCCCTTTCAAAAAAATTTTTCACTTCTTCAGACTCTTCAAAAAAATAATCATGCTATCAAAAAATCATCAGAAATTATCTAAACGGATGAAGCGGCGATGACTCTCAAACATTGAGGTTGAAACTTGTAGCATGGTAAGGATAAGAAGATATGTTGATCCACTTTTGCATGTGGCCTTATCGTTGATAGTGATGGGGCTATAAAAATCTACATCTAAACGTTTATTGGAATTGTTGCTCAACATTTATAGTGTAACACACTTTGAATAATAAATTATTTAGAAACCAGTCTTGAAAAATTTTGAAAAAAGTGAGTCATTGCTTGTCATGAAACAACTTTGTTTTGCTCTTTGGTAAACGAAAGCTTCTATTTTATCCGAAAAAAATGTCAGAATATGACTAACCAATGCATTTTCCATCCCGCAGCTCAAAACCGGGTTTGCACTTTTCTAATGAGCATTCGTAAGAACCGGGTAGGTTGACACACGTTGTGTTGCTCGGACATTGGGCCGTGCCATCAGCACACTCGTCAATATCTATAAAAAACATATATGCAAAGACTAAAATAAGTATTTACAGCTCCAAAATCTTTTGTAGATCAAACTTTTAGTATCTTTCGACTTCACAGTTCAAGTTTTGAAAACTAAGTCCTTGAAAAGGTTAGATAATCAAGAAAAGAAATTAGTCTCCAGCATACATGTACAGCATGGAAATTCTGTGGGGTCAGGCCCGAAAATTTTTGTAAAAGTGCCTTTTCGGGCTAAAACACGATGGGTAAACATCAAAAACACTATTTCTGACGTTTCAGACAATGCTCGTTCTTTCTAGAACATAAAAACGTTTTAAAAAAATTTGAAAAAACTTGAGAAATTTGAACAAAATATGGTCCAAAAAATGTGTACATGGCGCGGAGCGCTCGAAAATTTGAGATTTTTGAGCCCGAAATGGGCTAAAAATGCTTAAAAAGGCACACTTGCTACAACTTTTACCAACTTTCAGCAAAAATCGATAATTCTGGAGGGTCGCAGCCATTTTGCGGGTGGTCAGTTGCCATTCTGGGGGGTCAAACCCCCTAACCCCCTAAGAATACGTCTGGTCTCAAGTATATTCATTTTCCATCTTGTTATTTCTTGTTGTTCGCCTCGCAGCAGTCTTAAATAGCTCCAAAAACACTTACAGTAAAAAAGGCAAAAATTTTATGATCCTAAATACTGATGTAAGGTAGGGGTGAAGGAAATCCTTCATGTTTCGACTTTAACAGGTAAGAGATTTTTTCTTGGCTTAACAACGAGCTTTGAGTATGAAGCCATCGAAAAAACAAATCTTATCGGATAAAAGTGTTTCGATTTTTATATTGCTCATTTTTTAGACAAGTTATATCTCGTCTTATGTCATAGCTGCGTAAGATGAAGTACTAAAGAACCGGAAAATCGATTTCAAAAATTAGCAAGAGAATGAATAAGATGCTATTGTGTACCAGGTGATCAACAGTCCCGAAAATCGACATAAAGTTCGAGCAAAAAGATCAAATTGTCAACCAAAGAAATTTTCATTGATCGGTTAGCAATTAGAATTCGTTTATTGCAGGCAAAATATATTGCAAAATTTGAGTTTATGAATTTTTAGCATTTTTATATAAAAACTTATGAACAGCTGCAAAAGGCACACTCTGTTGGAAAAGCTTGCTCGACTTGTAGTAAAGGGTCAGCATATGTAAGATGAAAAAGCTAAAAATGCTGGTTATTTCGGGAAGAGGATCAGATCTTCTTTTCATATACAAACACATGTCGTTCATCCGATATTATCGACTACTATGCTACTCGGTATCACACATAGACTTAGAAGGTTCTAGACCCTTTAGAAATTGAGAGACCCCCACAATCCGGCAGACTCCCCAGAATTAAATTTTTGGTGTTTTTCGCGATTTCGCTTCATCAGATACACAGAATTTAGTCGTTGCCCATGTTTGACCGATACTGTCGGTCAGCCAAATTTTTGATTAACAGACCTATTTATAATACCATACATAAGTGGAACCCAACTAACCGTTTGATTGAGCTGATCATTTTGATTGATTAGGGTACTTCAAGTTTTACTGCATTCAGACAAGCAGCTTTAGAAAAAATTGTCGAAAATGAATAGCAAATATACATTGAACTTACCGACACACGCAGCCAATGGCGATCCCTTGGGCATAAATCCTTCAGTGCAATTACAGAAGAAGGTTCCTGGTATATTGCAGCACTTTGAATTCGCAGGACACTTTGCCGAATACTTTGGATCATCGTTGGTACATTCGTCAATGTCTCAATTCAGCAAATCAGTCAAAACGCGTAAATCTAAGCTACCTAAGTTTTACAATTAAATTTAATAACGCTAAATTAACTAACTAGATCATGTCGTAACAGGAGCGATACTTTACGAGTACTTTTATCCAACGCACGAGTTTTTTAGCAGAGAACTTCTTTAGAAAACGTCGTGAATTGAAATGTCCTGGTGTTATACAAATAAAAATATCGAACATTAGCATTCTGCACTCGCAAACTGCCAGAGAGAAGGTTTTTTCGATTTTTAAGTCATTGCCTCCCTCTGAGAGGGTAATTCGCTGAATCAGTGAATAACCGTAATTGCGATCGGCTTAACGGAAATGTTGGATAGGCAGGGCCCTAACTTTTCCGTGATAATGCTAATTTTATTCGCTTTTTTAATTCTTTATCCACCTTAAGCGGTAGTAAGATTACTACAGAGTAACAGGCCAAGAATATCGCGTTTCGAAGTAAGAACATACCGGTGCAATTATATCCATCACCTTCGAAACCAGGCAGGCAAGTGCAAAAATGCGAATCAAATGTGTTAGTACATCGAGCCAACCAATGACAAGGCTTTTGGGAGCATTCATTGACAGCTAAAATGAGGAGAAGGAACGGAATAAGAAGAGGATTAATAGAATGAATAGTATAACAAATAAAATATATAATCAAGTAATATAGCTTAAATTGAATCTTACAAATCAGCACCTGATATATGTTTGACATATATATGTTGCTAGAAACATCATAGTAACGTTATAATATAAAGCTTAATAAAATCAGATAAATGGATGGAATACATTTTTTTGGCAATGAAGAAATGAACGTATGCGAATTTAGTTTTGCTTAAGTTTGGTATCACATTAAAGCAAACGATGCCATAACTGTAGTCTACTTCACAAAACCTTGAGCATGAAAATTAATTTTCAACGATAAACCAAATAGCTTTAGATTGTCGACATATTTACTGTCAATGAAATGAGTAGATAATTCTTCTAATGGTCTACTATTTCTATAGTCTTACTGACTTGACATAGAGAAAAGAACATACTACGAAATAAAATAATATAAAATAATGCGGACAGAAAGCATTGGCAAAGTCTACACTTATTCGCAAAATCTTATTGTTTTATAAACCGGTATTATTTGTATTTTCAGCGTGTGATGGCTTGCTCCGTAAAACAAATCGTAGTGCACACAATCACTAATCTAGGGGTCAGTCCAGTATGAGGGATCGACCAAAGAGATTCATCAAGATAAAATGGTCATACAGATCGGCATCAGCATACAAAAAGCATGAAAAGAACTTTAATTCATAGTTTCAATTTAAAGTAATTTTGCTAAATTATAATCTCGTCCTTTTCCATCGTAATTTTGTCTAATTCTTTCAGAATAAAACACTTCCAGAGAAAAGCTTATTGATTTATTCGTGTTTAAGGCTAGGGTCCTTTGATTTGAATTTCGTTATGCTGTATTAAGGAACAGCCGTCAATACAAATTTTCTTGAAATTCATAGCATGTAAACATAAGACTTGATTCTGTTAAATACTCGTATATGTTCAAATGTTAAATCCAAAAACTTTGCTTACTTGGTGCATCACACTTTTTGCCGCTAAATCCCTGGTCGCAATAGCAAGCACTTCTGCCAGCATCCATAAGACACGTTCCATGTTTACCGCATGGGAAGTGACATTTCTGTGCTAAAATTTTAGTTTTCATTAGATAAAAAATAGGTTATTCGTTAGCTTTAGTATTTGTGTATCCAGGAGCACGGAATCAGCAGTAATCAGAATTTTTTGATTAATTTCAAAGTCAACTTATTATTTTGATATTCAAAATATTATCAGTATATAAAGTTTGTTGAAATGTTGAAAGTACAGGGAGAACCAAAAACGACCTTGTTCAAATTTCATATCTTTGGTTTTTGTCGGAAAAATTAAACGAAATACATATGTATGACCACAATATGATTTAGTTATTAACACGTGTGCAGAGGCGTAGCCAGGATTCTGGTTCGGAGGGGGCATACACAAAAAATTTCTATGACTTCTTTTGCATTGAATGCTTTGATATGGTACAGTAACACGTTATGTTTAGTAAAACTGAGACTAGCTGATTTATGGGTTTCTGACGATCAAAAATACAAAAGGTGTGAAGCGTTACGAAGCGCCGAAAATTTTTGATATTTTCACCGTTTTGATATAGAATTTACGGCCTTTTATTGACAAACAGTTCGGAAATCATGAGTGGCTTAAAGCACCAAAAAATTTAGTCATTTTTTACCGCCCCTAACATTTTGTAGCTCTGTGAATACTGATAGTCTGACAGAGCAGAAAATTATCAAATTCGTACAAAACAATTTTGACATAATGCCATAAGATCAGGCTTCTAACAGGAAAACTGCGAATTTCTAACATAGTATGAAGCACTAGAATATTTTGACTAATTCAGGCTTTTAAACGCAATGCTAAATCTAATACTACCCTTTTTGTCCTCCCAAAGATCTTTTGTACACGTACAACGAGATTTTACGCCTGGGGGATCTGAGGTAGTGCGCTCAAGCGCTAAAGCGGGGTTCAGGGCAGAGCCCCGAAAAATTTTATAAACAAAGCACTTTAATGTTGAATAGTAACGTTAAAATTTTCGCAAAATCGATCAAATCATAATAATTAAGCCCAAAATCGACTCCTACATTGCACGAAACTTCTGAGCTTAAATGCGTTTTTTGACCTCTGCAAATTATATAGCGCAGCAACGGGTCGCTTCGCTGCCAATAAGATATAGAAAGATATATCAATGAAAATTTTGTTTTTAGACCCATTTGTGGCCTTCTTATAACAGGATTTAGTTCATAAAACAGAAAATGGGCCGAAACACAAGAAAATTTGGCCATTCGTTTCAATTACAATAGAATCATGTATCCTTTTAAAAAAGACATACAAATCAGAGAATGGCTGGTACGCTAGCATTTTTGCACTTTTACTATTATGCTCAACAAGCATGCGCAGTTTTCATTCAACGAACAGACGGTGCACTAAATCTCTAAAGTGACGTGAAGCGCTGGATTATTTTACATGATTGAAGCTTTGAAACTCGTGGATCTATATAAAAATAAATAATAATGACTCGGCGTAAAGCGCCAGAAGATTTTGACGGTTTTTGCCATTTTGAACTTAATTTTCTGAAAACAATTATTGCATCAGACAAATCAACAAAATTTCTGAGAAATTTCGGGAGGGGCATATGCCCCCTATGCCCCCATCCCTGGATATGCCCTTACACTTATTGTGTGAAAGTTTTATTGAATTTGTGATATACGTTCAAATAGTATATACAGACATATTTCCAGAGGCATAATTCCAAATTCTCCTCTGTCAAAAAGGTTTAAAATTCCGTTAATTATGCGTCAGAGTTTTCATTTTCCCTAACAAGTAAATAAATTTCTGATGTAAAATGTTTGTTTAAATAATTTTGAAAAATTAAAATTCTCCAGTGAAATAAAGCAGAGGGAGCTGTAGATTTTTTCAATAATTCATGTATAAGAAAAAATTCAGCAAATTCAGCATGGTTAAAGGGTAACTATAGTCTGTTTCACATCATAAGTTTGGGCATTAATTTTAAGAATTTTTTCGAAAGCAAGCTGACGGATTACGATGATTAATATATATATATATATATATATATATATATATATATATATATATATATATATATATATATATATATATATATATATATATATATATATATATATATATATATATATATATATATATATATATATATATATATATATATATATATATATATATATATATATATATATATATATATATATATATATATATATAACATCAATACTATAATCGCAATCTGTCAGCTTATTGTAGGACATAGTTTTTAAAATTCATGTCCAAACTTGTGTGAAAATTTTTTTAAATTCATGCCCTAATCTTGTGTGAAACAGACTATAATGTCTTCAACTAATGTAGAATTTTTTATTTCAGCTAAAAAAATTATAGCATATTGTATAAATTGCGATTTTTAACAGTTTTCAGTCGGAAAAATTCGTAAATTCCAGCCGGATAAAAATTTGTAAAATTATGACTCTGGCTAGAAATCGTTATTAAATATATATCCGGCCTTATGTCGCCAAGTGTCCTGGGCGGAGAGATGGGAGCGACCACCCTCTAAATCTGCGTCTTGATACTCTGACGTGACAATCGTTCATTGTGCAAACAATCATAATATTTATGCAAAGGTTTCATATTGCCCAGGTATGATTTCAACAATAAATTCGCAGAAGCGTGTTTTGTAGAACCTCGATTTATAAAAGCAAAGTCATTCATTTAATCCCGTACAAATAAAACTAAAATCAATATTTTTGAAATATAAATTCAAATCCGAGTTCAAACATTAGAATCTTAGTGATGGAGTATACTTTTTTAAGATGCCATAAAAACTGAATTTATAATAATAAAAATTTGCGCGAATCCAATGAAACTATTCAGGCTCAAAAAATGAGTTCCCCTAAATATCTGATGGAATGTGAATGCGCTGATGTAAGATATAATGAAATCAAGGTTAGACCACCCTGAAATATATCGCATACTTCGAGTGTCTAAATTTCTTTTAGGTCTATATTTCCCGCATGAAGGAGAAGGTCGCACGTCGCATATTAAGACGGCTGTGATCCAAAAGCAATATGGATGACAACTTATTCTTCAATGTAGCTCTAGATTATCTCAGTAAAGTTGAGAAATAAATAACTAATAATTGATGATTAATCGATGATCAGTTATTAATAAATAATTAATTTTTTGGGATATATTTACGTGTCGTATGTGCTACGTAATGGGAACCACTTACAACAATAAAGAAAGCTTTCATCATCCATTCCAGGGCTTTCAATGCAATTTCTTTTACCGTCGCACAGGACGGAAAGCGGGAAGATGGATAAACCATCCTGATCAGGCGTTGTCTGGCAGATCACTGAGGCGATATCAAAGTTGACTACGAAAGTGGGTCGATATGGACTACTTGAGTTTACAGAATTCCTTGACATTGCACCGACTAGAATCGTTTGCTCTTTTATTATAGCAAACGAGGAAAATAGTAGCAGCTGCATCAAAAATTAAATCTTACTAGATTAGGGTTGTTAATCGTTTTAATATCGTTAGTTGCCGGATAATGAAGCGTTTTCCTCGAAACTTTGGCCGAATGCTTTTCACAGTGGAAGAATGTTTTTACTTTTTCCGCCGACAAGAAAATTTGACATAACGTTAATTTCGTTTTTTGATCTTAGTATTAATGCCAGTGGGTTTAAACTGCATTTTTAGCTTCAGCACACAATTCTCTACAAGAATATTTAAAGGGCTTATGATTTTGGGTACACGCCGCCTATCATAAAATTGGTCCGATGAAGAACAATAGAGAGACGAACGTAAATACATTTAATTGGACGATTGGTTGACCTTACCGTCGCTTTGTATCGTCCTTTCGTTACCGTAAGCTAGTCAACTGGCGGTTCAAACTTTGAAATACTAAATCTGCGAATTTACTTTTTTGCGAAAAAATCTTAAATTTTTCAAACTCATGGATAAATTTCGAGTCGGAAGATATGTAATTTTATGTGATTTACTTTAGATTTAGACTGATAAAATAACTTTAAAATTAATTCCACTTAAGCATCCGAAATCCGTCTTTCTAGCTCATTTCTTTCGACAGTGATATTTTAAGGTGCTTCATTATTATTTATTATTAAGGCTTCTTAGTGAGTGCGGAAAATGAATTCAGAAATCAACGGCTTGGTTTGAATTGGTTTGGTACTTAGCAGAATACAGCTAAGATGGAAGCGACCCAGATGATCTCTTAAATTGTTTTCGTTTCATCATTTGTTTATCATTAAGTATCAGTGAATAACAAAAAGTAATCAAACTTGAATTCTCTTTTGGCATTCACTGAAGTTAGACACAAGTAATGATTAAGCAACTTAGAAGACCATTATTGAAAGAAAAAAGCTAGAAACATAGATGTTATAACCAAAATACGGAATATATTTTCAAAGGCATCTTGTCAGTCTAAAACTGAAATAAATCATGCAAAATTAGATATGTTCCGACTCGAAATTGAACGACGAGTTCGAAAATTTAAAAATTATTACGCAAAAAAAAAACTCGCAGACTTAGTATTTCAAAGTTTAAACCGCCAGTTGAATAATTTACGGTAACGAAAGAAAAGTAAACAAAGCGACGCTGAGGTCAACCAATCGTTCAATTAAATGCATTTATATTTGTCACTGTATTGTTCTCATTGGACCAATTTTATGATAAGCAGAGTGCTCCCCTAATGAGTTAACTTAAGCCATAAAGAATACAAAAATGTATAAAGAGTATGATGCTGAAAAATGCGTTTTGAAAATTCACTATATTTAACTAACGTTAACCTCTAACAATCCTTTAGTAGATACTTGAAATCATGAATGCCATTCTATATTTATTTTGATAGTTTTAATTTTGTTAAGGGAAGCATGTCACCTGCCACAACATGGTTTAATCATCAATTTGAACAATCATTTCCAGGAAGACATCATCATACGATTGCGTGGCGGGGGAGGAGGGGGTTTAGGGTATGCACCCCTCCCCCCAGAAGTCCGAATACCCTCCCAGAAACCAAAATACCCCCTTCTTTTGTTTTTTCGCAATTTTTGATGCCAATAGATAGTGCTCGATGAGAAACGTTGAAAAATGGTGCTTTTTTCGCCATACCACCATCTTTAAGACCATTTTTTGGCATTTGGAAAACCTTGCACCCTCAGAATTTCGGTGCCGCCCACCTATGGACACAATCGTCAACTGCTTTTGACTTTATACACGCCCCATTCGCCCTCTATCAAGCACCCTTGGGCTTCAAAAAATTGACGCCCAATAGTGGTTTGCGTTTGCTCCAGCTTAAAATCTAGTGAAAATTCTGTGAATTTTAAGGTTAAAATATTTGTTATCTTACTACAGGGCTTACTTTCCTTTATTTAGTCCAACAAAATGTCCGAATATCTTAAAAACCAAAGCTGTGAATTCTAATATTTCAAGCTTTATCAACTATTCCCCACTCATATCTTAGGAAGGACAGAATTGAGAGCATATTCGGATTCGCTTCCCGGTCTATTAAAACCTTGACCAGAAAGGAAGAATGAAAAGATAGTCAAAAATGCGTAAAAATAATATTCACGCAAGCAATGTGTTAAGGCATCGAGTTAAAACTAAAACTAGTCAAAAGATGAGATGTACTATGATTTCATGTTGTCCAAAATATTCAAAAAAAATGTATCATGCTTAGGGCGAAGACGACAATTGCTTTAATCATGAAACTCCTATCGATGAGCTGATTATTTATTAAAATTAATTTCTTGCTAACTACTATTCACAACAGGCGTAGCATGCATCCATTCAAATAACACTCAAGCCTCTAAAAATAAATTTAAGTAGCGTTCTTCAGTTATGCCATTCATTCATGTCTAATGCAGCAAAAATCACAATTTCGCCTTATTTTTTTCACAAAAATTTACATTTTGCTCTTCTGAGGGAGTCTACCCACAAACTCCTTACCTGGAAGTCTTCTGGTACACGCATAGTCACACTGACTTGATGACAGTAAAGATGTCGACTTATTAACGCTAAAAATGAATAAATGAAAATCGCAAATTATTGAGCTTAAAGGTGGATTTCCCACGCATTAAATTTAAAACTGAATAAGTTTTAGAATACCCTGAATCTTTTAGTTTCCAAAAAAAGTTCAAATTAAAGACATATTCTCTTGATTGCGCCTTACCATGCAAACCTGAGACAACAATCTGGCGCATTTAGCGCACAACTGAAGCGTCATCTTTGGCACCACTTTCCCTTATCAAAATTAAATAGGTACCCAATTTCGATGCAATTCTATAAAATGAAAAGTTCTTATTGAAGCATTGACGCTCTTGAGGTTAAGACAAACATAAAAATGTATATCGTGCCTACGGAGAACATGAAATTTCGCGCTGTCATTGCACTGTTTCGTGAGTTCGTTGGTCCTGACTTTTTTAAGTTATCATAGTTAATTTTTGAGACATTCTCAAAGGCATTAATCATGCGGTTAATGATCTCAGCAAAAAACTGTAACTCGTGCGCTTTGTATTTATGAAAAAACCACAAAGCGTAATATATATGTGCGTATTTAGTCTTGCATCAATTTTCTTGATCCGAAGCCAATGACTTGATTTTCGAAAATAGACGAATAAATGCCTTTTTAGAGAACCCGTCAAGAACTCAAGTCATTCACAATTTTCCTAATTTTCATTTACGAAATTATAAAGCGTATAATTATGCTGTCGCTCGAAAAAACCAGTATTCGAGTATCAGAACAAGTTATGAATGCATAACACTGTGCACAGGATAGCCCGTGGCAGAAAAAAACCTGTTAAGATACTTAAGATAGACCTTTCGTAGGGTCAAACCATGCGAGATTGCCAGACGTAAACAAGATGATTCGTTGTGAAGTAATCACGGATCATGCCCTAGCTTTCTGCTGAGACAATACTTTTGCCAAATCGATTGATAAATCTTAAGCATATGCTTTCAGGTCCTTAGATGATTTTGAACTAATCAGCTCCGCTAATGTATGCACTAACATTAAAGTTCAGCAGATTCGGGATTCAAATATAGCTTCTACGCTTTGAAACGATATATTGATTCGTTTGAAAGTCACCAAAATAAAAAAGAGATAGTGGCATATGTATTTAGCTTAAATTTCGATTTTCAAGCACGACATAGCCTGCTTTAAAAATTCATAGTTGCGAAATTAAGTGAAATCTGAATTAAATAATTTGTTTTGACTTCTGAGCTTTGCATTGCATATTATTTAAAATATGTTGTAGGCAGACGTACACAGCGGGAATTCTAGGAGGAAAGGAGGTGAAATTTCAAAGTGCATTTTTGGATCAAAAATGGTGGATACGCGTCAAAAACATCGTTTTTCGGCGTTTTGACGATGCTCTCTTTTCTAGAGCATAAAAATAAAGAAATTTCAAAAAATAAAAAGTCGGACAAATTGAACAAAATATAGTCAAAACATGAGTATACGGCGCAAAACGCCGAAAATTTGACACTTTTCAGCATAAAGATAGCTAAAAACGCCTAAAAAGGCACCTTTTCTACGAATTTTTAGGAAATTTTTGGAAACTTTTAGAAAACAGCGAATTCTGGTGCGGTGAAAATTTTTCTGAAAGTGAAACCCCCTCGAAACCCTCCTCATATCATGATATAAGCTGCGGAAGTTACAGCAAACAAGTTTTAATTAATGAACCATCAAAGCATGTACCTACCTGCTGCTCTTGCAGAACGTCCACGTATGTATGCTATGTGGTCGACGATTAATTTTATTCCACTTCGTTCAAAAGCAACGCTTTGTTAATGTATTTTCTGGCTTTAGGCGCTAAAGCTAAACTCTTGATAGCCATGGCTTATTTGCACAAGCATGACTCAATATTGCGTAAGTCCATAGCGAGGCAAGCAATTTCGCAACGCACACAGAATGAATTACCGTTTACCCGAAATTCGTCGACAAAAGCTCGAAAATGGCGGGCGTTTTGGGGTTAAATTTGCACTTGTTGCGTTATTTGTTGTGGGTGGTTATCTCATCACGAATCGCACTTTCATATACACGCGTTCCTCGCATAATTTCTTCAAACATTATTCACAGGTTTTGTTCCTTAGGTTTTCGGCGATCAATTCGCTATCCGGCGGAATACGAAGTTGCTGACACCAACCGTTTGACCTTGACAGCGGTCAACTTCATTCCAACTTGTCAACTCCTCGGCCCGCACTAAAATTTTATTGCGCTTTTTAACATATGCGTTTATAAATGAGCCGTGTTTACCGTAAGACGTTTTTCTTAGGGCGATAATTTACTCGAAAGATCGCGCATAACCCGAAAATATAATGTGCCATCAAGAACGAAAATTAGAAAACGAGTGATTTTCACTCGTAATACCTCTTGAAATGAAGCCTTTAATATTAGCAATATTATAAGCAACTATTACCAGTCAAAAAATAACTGCCTGAAGAATCGGACAACGATCGGTATATTTCACTCAGGTTGGAATTCGTGACCAAAATACCAAAATAAAGAAATAAAACATTCTAAGGTATACAAAATATTCTAAAACATTATAAAATTGCAAGGACAGATAAAAATTATTGAAAAGCGAGTTTCTGCTGTTTTAAAATCAACTGATTAAACAAATCGCCTAAACGATTGTTTACAATTATCATAAACTTTTTCAAACTAATTTCCTCTTCTGACGCGAATGTGTGTGTTCATGCATTTAGGCTGAAAAATTAGTTTATAGCTGGTTTTTTGGCTCAAGCGAAATAAACAAACTGAAAACCAATTTTTTCGTTCTGCGTACACCCAGTGATATGTAGAGAATCGTGTGAAACGTCAGAAAACGCTATTTTTATGCGCGTTATGACCGTATTCTCGTAGCATCAAGGCGCTAATGACTGAAATTAAGTTATTGACGATTTGGGAAATAAAATTTTATTTCGTCTTCTCTAGCTGAAAAACTTTCAGGGCGGCAGTAATATTGCTAAAATTGTCATGTCGATTCATTTTATCATGCTCTCGGGAATTTGAACAACATAATTGAATGAAACCTATATCTATAGTCTGTTTCACACAACTTCGGTCATCAATTTTTAAATTATCTCCGATAATAAGCTGACAGCTTGCGATTACAGCATTAATCTGATATATAATTATCGTAACACTCGGCTTAGTGTAGATAAAAATTCTTAGAATTTATGCACGAAGTTATGTGAAACAGACTATAATCTGTCGAGGGTAACATTCTAACTTTAAAGTGAGGAAACAACTGGACTAAATTTTCATTAATCGAATTGCAGTCTGTAAGTTTTAGATGCCAATTTGAGTTTGGTTGGCTCCTTGATTCAAGCAGGCACACACGGGGAGTTTATGAAAAAATCTTACAGAAAGAAAAGTTAAAGCTTCTCGAGAAAAAAGATAGCAACGTTAGGATTCAAAACGATGAAAATCTAATTCTTAGCACGAATAGATGAAGTGAGTCACAAAAAATTAAAATTACGATCAGTTTCTGCTATATTACGCTAACGTTCTTATTGAGCCAAGTGCCTTGATAAAGCTACATAGAAACACATCTTATTTCCGGCTTATCTTCAATAAAACGCTAGTTTATCATTGTTAATCATAAATTAATTCGTTGTTATTACTCATGTTAAAATTTATAATTAAAAATCTCATTTTCTGATTGATGGTCTTATACAAATACATAGATTAGAAAACACTGTGTTGAGGTCATCACAGTAGGTGACTAGTTTCTAAATCCTGGCTAAGTGACCTAAGGCCTTTTTCTTTTACATTTTTCAGGAGCAGTACGCCGGGACCTTTTACTTCGCATTTTTTTACAAACTGCTCGTTCCTTCGATCTGATTTAATTGCTGAAATTTCTGAAATTCCTCCTCGGTTCTGCCCGCGTTCTTGCCCACCCACTGCAAAATCATTCATATAGCTTGAATATTTAAAAATATTTCTTTCTTTTCATCTTTTGATATCATAGGTAGCGCGTACCTATAATATTGGGGCACTTCTGTATAGTGCGGTTTTTAAAAATAGATAATAAAAAATTATGCTCCCTTTTTTCTTTCTTTTCCACATTTTACCCGATTAGTAAAAAGCGTGTAAAGTTTTACTATAACGTTATAACATATATATTTTAAAATTTAGTCGGTCACACGACTTTTCTAACTCAGTTTAACATTCTGTTTAGTCTTGCTTTTTTGAATGTAGACAATTGATTAAGTTCAAAAGCATTATTTTATTTTTTTGAAAGTGACTTACTCCTGAAGTGGCAACGTACAGAGTAGGAAAATCTGGGGTTGAAAAAAAACATTTCAGTTGAATTTTCGACTTATTTATTTCTGCCAAATTCTTTGTGTAAGAGTCCTGTTAAAATCTATTTAAGGAAATGCACGACCGTTCAACGGCTACACGATGAATTTGACCGCGTTCGTATAAAGGCAATGCTAGTTAGTTCTGGTACTTTAAAGTTTACACTCTGGTAGTGGACAAAAAAGACGTTTTTACCTTCTGTTAGTTTGTCAACCGCTCTGCTTATAAATTGGGAAGTACAAAGTACTATTAAAATAAAGTACGTCTCAAGGGTTAAACATCACAGTTGGACACGTTTCTTTAAACTCAACACAAGTATACTTTTATAGGTGTAAAGTTTAAACTCAGAAGTAAAATAAATTTTAAACTCTGCGGTAAAAAACATGTCTTTGACCGTTTTTTGTCTGTTAACAACTGCAGTTATGAATTCCGAGAAATTCAATAGGAATTTACTATGACTCAGGGGCTACTTTCGGTTTAGCAGCAAACTTTTTTACACTTAAAACGGGGTTAGATATAATGGTTTAAAGTTTACAATCTAGTATATGGAGTAAACAACAGGTTTTGAATCAGGTTTCTTCGCCAACTTCTCCAGTTATTAGTTGGGACAAGTTGAATACAATAAAAATGAAGTACCTTTAAAGGGCTACGCGTCGCAGAAAACTGCGTTTAAAAACTCAATATTGGATTATTTCTGGAAGTATAAGGTTCGAAATCAGATGCGTAACATAAGGTGATAAAAACACGTTTTCTCCCCTTTTCTGATTGGCCAATAACTCCAGTAGGATGCAAAGCAAAATTTTTTTACACAGTTAATTCCATATTTTTGAAGTTTACAATCTGGTGGATGATGTACAAACGCGTTTTTGTCCTTTTTTTGTCCGCCAATTTCTCCTGTTAGAAGTCGAGATAAGTCGATAGAATAAAAAACCGTAAGTTCTAAGAGGTACACGTCACAGCAAATTATGTTTATTTACATCAATTTTGAGCTAATGCGAGACATGTAAAGTCAAACAACGGGGTGTAAAGCATGTTTCTGTCTTGTTTTTTCTGCTTGCTTCTACTGTTATGAGTCTGGACATGATCTTAAGCCTAAAAATGTACCAGAGGTACCTGAAAATGTACCTAAAAATGAACCGCATTTGTTTACATTTGATACTGGTGTAAAGTTATTTACATCTAATATTTATTCGTCTTCAGAACATTGTAGAGAGTTAATTTTTATCATAAATCTTGATCGTAATATCAGAATTACAAATTCTATTAAAAACTTCTTGACACTTGGTGGTTGTGTAGAATTTACATTGAAAATTAATTTTAGTCCTATAGAACATTGCGGAGGCTTAATTTTTCAAAATGTTTTATGTAACATCAGAATTACGAATCTGACTCACTAGGCTTAAAAAGCAGACTATAGTTTTGTCTACAACCAGTAGTTTTAAAACGTTTACACTAACATTTATTAATGATGGGCAAAAATTACATTGCAAATTTATTTTACTTCCAGAGCGTTGCAAAACGTAAATGTTTTTCCAAAATGTGTCTTTTAAGGTGAGGATTACGATTACAAAGAATTGAATTCGGTCTTTTATGGTTCGGCATAAGCAAAATTTGGCTTGAGCCTAAACATGTTGAAAACTCTTCAAGCTGATTGATTAATAATTAATATATTACTTAGCTAATGAATATATTGTAATTGGACCAGGACGTCATCTGCTAAAAGTTTTTAGAACAAATTTAAAAATACAACTGAGAAATTTTGAATTTACAGACTTTACTTTAAGCTTTTTTCTTCGCTCCAAGTTCGTATTAAAGCATCTTAACCGCGAATGGAGGATGTTCTAGATATAAAATATAAATTATTCAAATCATGTGTGAAGTTGTGCGCAATCCATACGAGCCGTTTACAGCATCTGTTTCTTTAGGTGCATTATATTTGGTATGCACACAAATCACAATTTCCTTCGAAATTTCGAGCATTTTACTTTCGAACCTGAAATTATGGTAGTCTACTTGTACGCGCTTTTTTGATCAAATTGTCACAGTGATATTCATTTTGGAAGCTTTATATTTTGCCAAAAGACTTTGAACTGTTGGCTTTAACATCGAGGTCAGGCAATTTCTTCCGATACGAAGTATTATGGCAATCTATGCACATTTAAGATTAACCCACTTTTATCCGCGTTACCTCAATTTGACTATATATTGTTAAATATTCTTGCCTGTAGTTGTATGTACAATGTGAATTCAGCCGGAGAAATAGTGAACACCGGACTCTTTTTTCCTCGTACCTATGAGATTGGCAAATATAATTCCTCAATGTAGTTTTAAATTCCTAACGTCTGTAAATACATGTATGTTTGTATTCTAAGTAGGGGAATGCGCATTGTCTAAAATTATTATTTAATAGGAAGTTTGATACTAATAGATTCAGTTTTTGAATTAACAAACCATATAAGTCAATTAACTAAATTTGTTCAAGCCAGCTGAAGCAGCACCGACCTGACATCATCGTCCGTAAGCCTTTTCATTTTCAAATGTTTTGGTCAGCTTTGTGCCTGGCTTCTTTCACTTGTTTTACAAGTTATCTAAATGCAGTCTAATAGCAGACGACTGTTTCAAGGAGGGTTCCTGCTCTCTTAAACCCATCTCTCGCACTTTCTTTTAATTTTGACGCATAATGCAATGATTTGAACACTAGTTTTCATTGGTGTAATTGCCCTGGCATTAGTCCCACTTCCTCGAATGTCCCATTTCTTTGTACGTCCCACCTCTTCGGACGTCTTAGGTGTTCGCAAAAAGATGTAGTATGAAATTCAGCTGCGACAGAAAACCCCACCTCATCAAATGTCCCACCTCTTCGAACGTCCTACCTCGTCGAATGACCTACTTATTCAAATAATGACACAAAATGGAAATAATTGTCTCAAAAAACCCACACCTCATCGCATGCCTTATCTCTCTGAATGTCCCACCTCTTCGAATGTCTTGTTCCTTCGAATATCACACCTCTTCGGGTGTACAAACTCTACGGACAGTGTACTACTTCAACTCGACATAATAAGAATTTATAAAAAGGAACGCGTAAATACCTCTGGTTCTAAAAAGATTTTGAGAGAAGTGTGACATCCGATGAGATAGGACATGTGATGAGATGGGCATTCGAAGAGGTATGAATTTCGAAAAGGTGGGGCAGTCGATGATATGGGACATAAAAGAAGTAGGACGCTCGAAGAGATGGGACATTTGAACAGGTGGGGCCCAATCATTTCTGTGAGGCCTGTTGCTAATCTTCCAGAATAGGGTCGCCTCGCCTCTGCTTTTGATATTTCAATATGGGGATTGTAACGGACGTCCGCATAAGGAAGAACCTATGGGAAAACTCAATTATGAAATTTTATTGATTGAAAAAATTCGTTTGAAAAGCACACGGGTAACGTTTAGGACATATTTCGCATAGTAAAATTCAATATTATTAAGCCTCCGTTCACCATAAGCTAGAACGGCGTTCCTAGCCAATCAGTTGATCAGCCTGATCTTTCTTAACTCTGTTTCTAGAACTTTATCTAGTCTCATTTTAGCTATAGTTACATCGGTTTTAATGCTTTAGTTCTGTGATGAAGTATTTAGCTGTGAAATGAGCGTTTTTTGGCATTTTCACAGTGATATCATGAAAACTTTAAGATGAGAAAAGATGTGTTAATGAAAAACTTAGTTGTTAATTCCTTTTCGGATCTATATTAGCATTCCATGGTTGTGATCAACAAAAACAGTAATCTAGTTTTTCTTCTTTTTGGCGTAGATGTCCACCAGGTGCCTATGCTTATACATTGTAGTAGTTTTTTGATCGTAACTTTTTAAAAATTATAATTGCCACAGTATGTAAAGCATAGATAAAGTTCAAGAGGCTAAAACAGCTCAATAGCATGGTACCATTTTCAACTAAAAACACAAAATCATGGTAAACGGAGAATTAATCGTATTTCTGCAATTCAATAATTCTATGCAATTTTAAAAAGATCGAAATTTTGCTCTGTAAACAAACTATATTCTAGTAGATTCAAGTCTTTGAGAAGAGGAAGCGCTCTAAGTGCTTGTGCAGATTAACGTCTTTCGAAATTCGATTTCTATTGCACTCGGAGGAATATAATTTCTGCGTCATGATGTCGGTCGCCCTAATTTTATTGATAGCCTTGATTAGTCCTCAAACAATCAGCGAAAATATTACCAGGGCATCGCGGGTCAATGCTGGACTACAATCAAATCATGATTTCCAAATAAATCAAACCAGGTCAGGCGCGCTTTTGCTTTCAACTGCGAATTCAAGTCAGCAAATTCAGAATGCAAAATCGTTTTCTCAATCAACGGCTCGTAAAGCGCTACTAGATTCGCCCGATTTCACTCAACCTCTTCAGCCAAGTTACGCATCAATTAGAGGCAAAGTTTACAGGATAACCTATGCGGATAAGGTCGCTGATAGTGGATTTTCGGCTAAACGTCCGCGGAGTTATGGCGACACTTTGCCGACAAACAATTGCTGTAAGCACACGTTGGCGTGGGGGTTGGGGGTTTGCACCCCGCCAAAAGTTTCAAAACACCCCTCAGATTACTGTAGACCTCCCAGAATTCTATTTTTAATAAATTTTTGGTGATTTTCAGCAATTTCACCCAATCGTATTCCCCTTTTCCAGAATTTTCTTGCTGCCCATCTATGGTTGTACATAAGTAACACTTATGCAATAAGTGATCTAATAGGTATGCGTTGCACGAATGAACAAACGCTAATCGAAATTTCTTTGGTAGTTGCTCGAAATCTAATCGAACGACTATCGGTTTTTTACTTGCCATTGATAGAATTTATATTGAAACTCATTTCTAGACAAGTAAGCTAAATGTTTAGATTACCTTTGTATAAGATTTCCGTAGATCTTGAGGAAAGCAATACATATAACTTAGAAAGATGAGCTTCGTGCACTTATACAGCTAGCCCTCTGAATTTGAAGAAACGAAAATTTTGAAATCGAATGTTTCGGCAACAAGAAAAGCGAAATTAATGGTTTTTTAGCCGAGGTTTATACTCGTACGCTGGAGAAGGAGAAAAATTGGAACAAAAATGAAGCAGATTCACTTTATTTCTATTACGAGTATATGAAAAATAGTTCCGGGTACTCACTCTTTATACTTTCTATTCTTGCTTTTGTTACTTACTGCCCGTCTTTTTTTTACTTCAGGTGGTTCAAGTAATCCAGCTATTCCAGATTGCTGCTCCGTTAAGCCGCTTGATATTAGTAATTCAAATTTCGGCGCTTCTGGGCCAAGTCAGTCATTCGATTATGCCCATTCCACGCAGATTCAGCAATCTGGTTCCGGGTACGCGAGCCTCGCTAAACCTGCTTCCAATTATCCGAATTTATTAAAAACAGGCGAAGCTTATTCGGCACCAGCTCAGCCAAGTGCACCGGCCTATTCTGGACCTTCGACCTATTCAGGATCAAGTCTACCAGCTGCTCCCGGATATCAAGGCCACCCAGCTCCTCCTAGCTATCCAAGTCCAGCTGGCGATGTGTGCTGCACCTTATCGCCCTTGTCGCCTTCCCAGCCCGACCCATGTTTCGTCAAATATGCCAACACTATGATTAGTACGTGAAAATGAACTTGTCGTATTACTAATTCCACTTGACTGATTTTTAACTCGCAAAATAATTTTTTTCGATATACTTGTGTAGTCATTGTATAATGGCTATTTTTGATCTACCGGAGCACTTCAATTTCAGCGCCGTCCTCATGTGTACAATGTTTCCGGTTAAAAATTTTTCAGTATTCGTTTTCGATACGTGGCACCTGAATCTTAAGTTATCTTAGGGAGTAACTTTTTCAGACTTAAAAGGCACTGTTGTGCTCCGCTAAGACTTAAAAAATTTCAACCATACATAAGGCTAACCGAATTAACCTAGCTTATATAATATTTTACTCATTCTTGTCTAATAATATTCAAAATGTTATGCAGTAGGTGTATAAGGTTTTATTGATAGCTTGCACCATCAATTTTTTTATTGTTTTCCAGCGAATGCACAGCCTTTTGAAAGACGTTCGCTTTTTACGTTGGAAATGTGCAAAGAATTGTGCCAATCGGGACCTAGCACTGCCTTGCCCTACAAATGCCGATCGTTCGTTTATCACGCAAATCGCCAATTATGTGACCTTTTCTCCCACTCTGGAAACCAGAATCCTGCGCGATTGAATCCCGTAAATGGTTTCGATTATTACCAAGCGAATTTCGAGAATCCTCAATGTCAACAAGGACCTGTGGTCAGTACTGAAACGCCTATTGGACCCATTGGACCTGTTCCGGGTAAAGTCGTAGGCTTTAATATGACTATGTTTTTTGCATTTATGATAAGAAGTATATTGAGTTATATGAAAGATGACAACTTTTCAGCGCTACTGAACTTTACGTTGAGTGAAAATCGCTTTTCATGCATATGGCCTTGAAACGTCCTACGAATTTATCTTAATTTCTCTATTCTTTAAACTCGTCGCGCTTCTTTTTTCTACTGCTCGTTTGGTAGCCGTTGCTCGTGTAAGTATTCGATACTTATATTGCGAAAAAAGCATAGCGATGGATAATTTAAAAAAGTCACACTAGTCTTCTAGTATTGTTTAATGTTTTAGAAAAATATCTTGACCACTAGCTTAAAAATTTGATCTTAAAGGGCGTGTGTAAGTGTAACGGGAGCAAATTTAAATATGCACAAAATATTCTATCGAACGATACAAATCATTTACTATTGTAAAAAAATCTTTTTTATAAAATTTTGATTCCTGATTCTGATTTTATAACACGGCAGCACCAATATTCTGGGGGGTGTGTGGGGGGGATGCAAGTTATTAAAAAGTCAACAAATGGTCTTAAAAATAATGGTATGGCGAAAAAACCCCCATTTTTAAACGTTCCTCATCGAGCACTATCCATTGGCATCAATGAATCGCGAAAAAAATTTCGAAAATCAAATTCTTGAGGGGCTATTTCGGTTTTTGGTGAGGGGAGTATTTGGCCTTCTAAGGGGTGCATCCCCCGAAGCCCCTCCCTCGCCCTGTGTCTGGCACCATAAATGAAGATAGGCAGACTTTTTCTGAAAATTCTAGTGGCCATAAAAGGCATGCCCGATAGTTGCGGTCTTCAAACCCTTTGCAGGATACTACCAGGCCCCCTTACACGCTTTTCCGAATAAAAAGTCTTACTGCCTATTAAATTTGTAACATTGATCAAAATTTTTCCGTTAATTATTTTAAGTTTTCGGAAAAATTGTGAAAAGCAAAGGAATAAAAATTCAGAAATTGCGGAAATTAAATAAAGGCAACTTTAGTTTTTTAGGGACTTTCAAATCAATGTTGCGAACTTTTACGCTATTAATGACAGTTGATTAGAATAAACGAATGATGAAACAATTTAGTCAAGGATCTCTAAAATTTAGATCATTCACTATCTATAAGTAAAACGTATTTTTAATACTATCCAGCTTTATCAAATCTAATATATTTTTGAAAGTTTGTTTGTTTGTATGTATGTTTGTGCCGGGTTGGCTCCGGCCCAATGAAATTTGGTGGGCTGATATTTTGGGCCGAGGTCGGTCCAATGGGGAAGGAGCCGTAGCGATCTTTAAATTTCGACAAACGCACCCATTGGCCCTGGGCAGGGAGGGAGCAGGGTTTGGCCCCTGTGCTATAAGCCTCCACGATTTCGGGAGATGCCGATTTTTTGCTATTTTTTTCAAAAATTAGTTTATACTGTTTGTATAGGGATACCCCGGCCAAGAGGAGCATGCCTGGCGACACTATGTACATTGTTATATGTTATAGCATTGGTCGGCACTGTGAAACATCAAAATACGGGTTTAACCAAATGATGCTTTAACATAGGCAAATTTATAAGATAGGCATGGTATGAGATACTATGTGCAACAAGATAAGCAATGCTATAAGATAGGACGTGATATAAGATACTCTGTGCTACAGGATAGGCAATACTATAAGATAGGACGTGATATAAGACACCCCGTGCTACAAGATAGGCAATGCTATAAGATGGAACGTTATAAAAGATACCCCGTGCTACAAGATAGGCAATGCTATAAGATAGGAAGTGATATAAGATACCCCGAGCTGCAAGATAGGCAATGTTATAAGATAGTATGGGATATAAGATACCCTGTGCTACGAGATAGGCAATGCTATAAGATAGGTTTGGTATAGATACCCTGTCTGTGCCATAACATGCAGTGATATAAGATAGGAGATACCATCAGCTATAACATATCACGTGATATATGACACCCTTTGCAACAACAAACAAAAAATTTTTAAAACATCAAAAATATGGTTTGACCGAAAAAATTTCTCAAAACATCCTAAAACATCAAAAATATGGTTTGACGAAAAAAATTTTCCAAAACATCCCAAAACATCAAAAATATGGGTTTGATTAAAAAAATTTTCCAAAACATCCTAAAACATCAAAAATATGGTTTGACGAAAAAAATTTTCCAAAACATCCCAAAACATCAACAATATGGGTTTTATTAAAAAATTTCCAGAACACCCCGGAACATCAAAAATATGATTATGGCTAAACAATTTTCAAAACCATTCTGTAACGTCAAAAATATGGATTTGATCAAAAAAATGGTTGACAAAAGACATTTTAAAAAAATCCAAAAAATAAAATATGGTTTGTACCAACAATTTTTTTAGGAATATCCCAAAAACATCAAAAGTCTTGAAAAATAAAAAATACAAGAGACATATTAATTCCATATAGCTATCAGGCCTAAGTTCAGCCCGGGCAACGCCGGGCAGCTCAACTAGTAAGTTAATAATTTTGCTTGTAGTCAATTTACTAAATGCTTTTCCGGCTTCATGCCCAGCAGGTCAAACAGTCTGGTATTACAAAGCGACCGGTTTCCAATTCACTGGTTCAGCGCCAGTCCTAACCCTGAATAGCTTATCGGAAGATCAATGCGTGCAGATATGCACGGCTAACCAGGTTAGTATTGTCGAGCAAAGTTGCTTCGAACTCCTGAAAACTAGACTGCCAAAATTCAATATAAACCATTCCATGAACTCATTGACCGATATGTTTTGCTCTGAAATCTCGCTCATTAAAAAGTTTGCTCAAGTGATAACGAATTAAGTGCTAAAAATCGGCAATGCTAAATCTGAGGTCCACTTTGACCGAAAAGAAGGTATGAAAGAGCTAACTAATAACGTGATATAATTTTTGTGCGCATAACGCATACTAGGAGATAGTTTGAGATAATTGATAAAAAAATCTGCTATCCATGAATTTGGAGAGATAGAGAAAAAGTACGTCGCTTTTCCTGACATCTTGTAAATATTGATTACTGGGTTACGTGAGCCACACTGAATGCTGCGGCAAACTTCCGATACTTCACGTAGCTGTCCTTCAGTGAATGCCAAATGTGGCACAAGAAATCGTGTTTTGGAGCGGCTATAGCGTTTTCTAGAAAAACATAGCAAATATCTTTACATTTACGTGTTTGTCGTTATTTATTGAGCGTTGTGTGCCTTGTAAAAGTAGGGATTTTTGCAGATTAGCAATGCTTTTTGATTTAGCAATCTACCATTATTGCTTAAGTGCACTGTGCTTCGTAGGAGCTTCTTTGTGAATGTACAAAGATTTCAGGAAAAGTTTTTAAACGAGTGAAAACTTTTTGCACAAATAATAAATAAGAAATAAATAAATAAATAAATAAATAAATAAATAAATATAAATAAATAAACACAAATAAATACGTTTCTGAAATATTACGAGCTTGTAGTATGCGACCCACTTGCTCAGTATTATTTCGTCCTAAATTCTGATGATAATAGTCCAACGCGAAGCGCAGAAATTTTCATGAGTTTTCAGCCAAATTTACATGTAAACAGCACTCAGAAAGCTAAGA
The DNA here is from genome assembly GCA_036768485.1 of Mermis nigrescens. Lineage (NCBI taxonomy): Eukaryota > Metazoa > Nematoda > Enoplea > Mermithida > Mermithidae > Mermis > Mermis nigrescens. The sequence continues at coordinate 3,043,976 of JAVLUZ010000056.1, forward strand.
AAATTTGTATTACAGGATCAAAAATGATACTGCGATGGCAATATTCCGATTGAATCTCTTTATAAACACCATTGCGCTTATGTACCATAAAAACAAAGAAGTTAATTTTATCTTCAGACAGCAGAAAACTATATTAAGTTGTCAAGCAGCTCTTACTTTCGACATTAAATCATTAAAAAACGGGAGATAGATGCAAAAAGTGTTTTATTATGTACAAAGATGTTTGAAATTGCACAAAGATTGATTTTGGAGTGTCTAATGCTTGGGTTTTTTCGAGATTTTGTGAAAAAATGCGCAAAAAGCAGTAAAATTTTTATTGTTCTGCAACAAAAAGTCTTTGTACCTTGTTCGAAGACGTTTCTAAAATCTTTCTATGATCCTCAAAATCTTTATTTTGTACAAAAAACAAACATATTAATTGTCTAGGCGCTAAGCTCGTACTTTATTCTGCGAGTTTTTTCAGTGAAATTTTTATTTTCAGTGCTCTACCAAACTGAACAAATTTAATTTACCTGTAATCCGAGGCATTAAACATTTAAAACTAATTACATTGAAAAGCCGCTAAATTACATGAAAACAAATTTTGTCGACTTTTATACATTTCCAGCGCAACACTGTAGGATATTCGTCATTTTTAATTTCTTTAGAGTTGTAAAGTTTTAAGAAAACAGACTGCACATTATTTTTTAAATGTGATTTAAAGGCCAAAATTTAATGAGGCGTGGATGGGCGGGGATCTGAGGTGAACAGCATGGCCAGGCCAGTCACATGGGTCGGCCAACCTATCGGGGATTGTTCAGAGAGATAAACTGAGCTGCTATATTGAAAATTGATAGTCATTAAAATTGAGCAAAAACAACTTTAAAGTGTCTCGTTTTGTTAATTATCATACAGAAATCGTCGGAGCAATGGTGATTAATCGAGAAAAGCCGTAGCTAATATAATTGACTATCAACGATTTGAATCAGTGTTTAATTTACATATTAAAAAAATGATTATAGAAAGTGAGCAGTCAGTAGTTCGGTTTTAATTCTTTATAGAAGATTTCTTCTTTAAGGCACAAGGCGGCAACACGTTTGCGTGCAATGCCGTAAATTATAATCCAACGATGCAACTATGCGAAATTTTTAATGTTGCCCCCGAAAGGCAGAACTTAGTCGCTAGCGACAAGTATAATAATTTTGAAAAGATCTGCGTCGATAGTGAGTATAATTAAAATTTCAAACATTCGTACGTATATACACCAGGTTTCAATATGTGAGGATTAACCAGACTTAAACCTGAGTTCGGTGTTTAAAGATATGTATATGACCAGTTTAGGCCTGGCTTTCAAGCTGCTCTATGCCTAGCTTAAGCCAGATAATATTGAAATCGGAGGCTGGATTTTTGATTGACCTTCAAAGTGGAATCAAATGATTTGCTCATAATCTTTAATATACAGCATAAGAGTCAGGGTTAGCCTCGAGGATTTGTTTGAATTGCCTTAACCTTAAAAAGAATAATACGCGTACACGTGGCAAACGCCATTCTCCGACGTTTCTGATGAGGCTTTCATTATGTATATAACATGTAAAAATAAAATTTCCAAAAAATGTGTCGAAGGAAATACTGATACTTTTTAGCATGAAGATGGCTAAAACGCTTAAAGCTGTTTATTTCTTTAAATTTACTTTAATAAATTTATAATTTTGGGGTCAGTAGTCATCCAGGAGGATAAAAATTTACCCCAAAGAACATGTATGATTATTACAATTATTATCTATTTTTCTTGAAGTTTGACTATGACGACATAAACTTGTAAATAAATGATCGATCATGTTTGTTTCGGAAATCACTCTATATGCATAAAACAGCTAAAACAGAATCATTCCATCTTACTTCCATATGTGAATTTGAACTATTCCCTCGTTTTCTGAAACCAGCTTGGGATTTTTAGACACCAAAGTTACATAGCTTCTCTTTGGAACAAATCAGAGAAAAAATTTAATTCAATCTGATAATGTCAGATGGACAAACCATCAAACGTGGGCGTGGGGGAGTGTTTAGGTGGGATTTTGACCCCCGTTAATTCGGTAGACCCCTAGAAAACCAATGGAGTTTTACACCAATGATTCAAACCAGACTCTTTTACATTTGCATTTTTAAATCACAGGCAATCTGATTGCGAATTGTCCAAACAGTTTGATGCGTTTCCCACAAAAAGTTTTGGTTGGATTAGCGGAAGTTGTAACCGATGCTGATACGTTCGACGATTGTATCGGGAAATGTCTAAATTCTGTGCGTCTATTCGGCATGCAATGCGTTTCGGGAAATTATTTCTACGATGCTGTGAGTCACACGATAAAAAACTGCATCTACTACACATGCATACAACTTTTAGCGAATGAATGGCATCTTAGATTTGCACTCACGACTTCTACTAATAATATCATATTCTCTTTTTTAGTGTTTTTATTTTCAGCAGATAAATTCAACTACTCTCTCACTCGTACTGTGTCTTACATCATTGTTCAGCTTTGATTTTCAAGCAGGTTTTGCTAATAAGATTTTTATACTATTTGTAATGACACGAATTCTACAATAATTTATTACAATTATTTTGTGTTTCGAATGCACTGAATATGTTTTCCATTGAATACATTCGACTCGACTTCTACAGAAAGGCCTTAACGAAATTCGAATTTTTTTAATTTAATTATTGAATGATAGGTCTATAAAACGTCAAATGTCTAAATCATCTCCAGGGCACGCAGACATTAGAGCGCACGACGTTAGAGCGCGCGACTTTAGAGCGCAACGATATTAGAGCGCAGCGACATCAGAGTGCGGGACATTAGAGCGCCGATATTAAAGCGCAGTTACAATGGTGTGTCATGGAGGCAGACATAGACTTTTCCTTTCTCACGAAAAAATTTGTAACTTTTTGTTTCTAAAAATTGGTGTACAAAAATATAACTAGCATACATTACGAAAATCAGTTAAATTTCTTCTTTGGTTAAGAAGTGGCTGGTAAGTGAGATAAATGCTCTGCAAAACAGTGTCTCCAAACGACCCCTTGCTATGCTAGTTTTAAAGTTGTAGGTGTTACTTATTTAAAAAATCTTTGACGTTAATTCAAACATCTTTTGTGCAATGGAGTAGAATGATCTGTGTTCTGACACATATAGCTCTAAAACTACGGTAGTAAGGGTGTCATTTTAGCACATTATTTTCTAGCTTTTCATGCACTTTCTAATAGAACTATACCCTTTTCACTTGTTTTCTTGACACAGAAATGCAGGATAAGTTTACACTAATTCTGATCTTTTGCTTATTTACTGCAGTTTTATGATTGTTTACTGCAGCAATGAATTTCACGCTTGATTTGCACAACTTACAGTAAATGTGTACAATTAAAAAAAATTGTGAAAATGAATTCCGTAATCTGTGTCAAGAAAATAAGTGAAAAGGGTATAATGGCGTTACACAAAACCTACTGCTTCAAAAGTTACTGTCCTTTTTCCAAGGGTAAGTAAATAAGTCAAAATTTTTACTTTCGTACATCCACCTATTCAACCAGTGTACAACTTAAGCAGAAAATAAAAAAAGAATTCAAAAGTCTGTTCATTGCTTTACAAAACGAAAGAAACCGCATGCATTTATCACTACCTGATACCGAGATATTCATGCGTAGGTACTTAACTTTGCCCCGTTAGCATAAAAGTTTTGTAAAGTTGCGTGAAAAAACATATATTATGACTGCGCTCTAATGTCGCGCGCTCTAATGTCGTGCGTTCTGATGTCGCTGCGCTCTAATGTCGTGCGCTCTAATGTCAGCTGGGATCGCGGTCGCAAAATGCGGTTGGGATAAAAAACTGCAGCTCTTTAATTTAGATACAAATAACTATAGCTTCGAAATAGTTTTATTCTATAAGCAGAATTTTTTCGACTATTTCGATCGCGAGAGTTGAAATCCTGTGAAGCATGCAGGAAATAAAACGTCGTAATAAATTCTAACCAATCGGAAAACTAAGAACTATCGTCTTTTTTCACGATACACTGTATTTTCTTGTCAGTCTCGGAAAAACAGTTGGGGATAAGAACCTGAAATGTTTAGCTTTCTCCTCTTTGTGGACTCTTAGTTTAAAAAATGATTTCTATCAATCTTTGTTCCTTATTTATTTCAATTTCCCCAAGAATTTTCACTTTTCTCCTTGCAATGCTTCTAGATACTAAAAACCTTCCAGCATGCATATCTGTCAAAATCTATGCTTAAAATTTCATATTGAGCTTCAAAGAGTCTATCTTACGAAATGAGGTTGAATTCACGGTATGTTTGAATGAGAAATGGTCATGTTAAACCAAATCAGTCCCTTTAAGTTAATTCAGTAATTTTATTTCTAGAATGGTCAGCAAAGCTGTATTTTGAACGTAATGTCGAGGAAAAACAGACCCGATTTATTTGTTCCGGCGTTTTCTAGCGACATTGTAGATTACTTTGAAACTGGATGCGTTGATGGCAGTAATGGAAGACTGGCTCTACTAAAAAGTGCATCTTCGAAAGTATTCGCCAGAGGTAATAAAACAGTGCAGAATGGCAAAATATAATAGCGTTATATTCAGTAACAATATATACAATATACAGGATATCACCAGCCATTAATAAAATTATCATGTGGCAAATAGTGTAGCTGCTCAAACTTTGATTGGAATCGCGGAGTGTTTCTATGCATTCTTCTAATTAGTTCACGATAAAATTTTTCCAAAGAAGCAACGCTGCAGTTGAAACAAGCTGCTTGGAACCCACTTATTTCTTTTAATGCGAAAAATGAAGATTCTGCGCTTCCACAAATTTGTAATAGCCACGAAAACATGATATATGTAAATTTTTTCAGTAAAAGTTCGATTTTTATTGTTACTTGGAAATGCGTACCTACTTATTTATGCATATACGACATCTAATGTTCGAAAAAATGCTAATTTAGATATTCGAAAGCCAAATTATTAAGACTAAAAAATTTTCCCACCCTATTCTAGATACTAAGACTGGAGCTAGGGCCTACAAACATGCCTTATAATTTGGTCATATGACCTCCCCATGCAAGCATTTGTTATTTAATGTGTCCAGCTCTTATTCGTCAATATTAAAAATGATTTAACTTACACGCATAGCACCTTACTCAAGGTTAGATCATATTCAGTTGAAAACTTTTCATTTTCAGAGTGAATGCTCATAACTTATTTACGATTGTATTGAAACTTTCTTCACTTAGTTTTTTAACTTTTCAATTAAGTTATTAAGTGCTCTTGAAATTAAAATGACGCGCTCAAGAATTGCATGAAACATTTATATGAAAATAATATAATTCCAAACTATGGATTTATACAACGATATATGCTCGTATATTGAATTTCTCCTGTAGAGCTGCAATCAGACGTGCACGTTGGGTTGACAAAAAAGGGCAAATTTTCTGGAGGAAATATGATAAGATTGACCAGAAACGGAAAAAAGTCAAGGCTTTTTCGCAAAAGTGATTGAAATCGAGTGAAACCTGAGTATTAATGTAGTTATTACGCTTTTTAAACCTTTCTACCCATTTTTAAAATCATTTTAGCTCGAAAAAGCTCTTTGACCCCCAGACCAGGCTAATCCCAGACCAGCCAATGCAATGTAACTGTAGCTGACAGCTATAATTTGATAACTTTCAGCAATGATTGTTGTTAGGTGCAAAATTGGCTTGATTCATGATTGATTGAAATCATTTGAAGTCCATAAGTCTTAATGTCTCATAAGAATTAAATGCACTTACTTAGCTAACATCTATAAAGAAATAAAAGTGTGACTAATGGAACTGCCTCAGTTCTCGCTATTATCTGAGTGCTAAATTAATCAATCAAGGCAGCAATTGATATCTAGCAATAATATTAAAATTTTCAGGTCTCGGTGCCTATGCCCCATTCATGGAGGCCGGGGCCAGGCCTCGATACAGCTCTACACGGGGGGAGAGGGTTTAGACCCCGAGAATCCGGTAGACCCCAAAAAATTGATAGACCACCCAGAATTAAATTTTTGTCATATATTTTGGGATTTTTGCCAGTTTCGCACTTCCCAGACCCCCCGGACTCTGGTCACTATCCATGTATGTACAGCTCTACTATTCAAGTGGATCTAATTTGCAAGTTATTATTTAGTTGATACTGTTAATCCTTTGAGCTTAAAAGCTGACGCAAATAATTTGCTTTGTACTTAATTTTGGAATTTTCATTCTACACTTACATACATCTTTAAAATTCTAATATGTCTGCTAACATCCAATTTATATTGTGAAGCGTGTGTGGCAAGAGCAGTTTTAACTAAATTTATTAATCAGTTTTCACAAGAATATATAATTGCTTATTAAAATGGTCATTATTGATTGATTTGTTCTCAGAAGATAGTCTACCGAAGAAGCAAGAAAAGAATCGCAAGTCATCCTTTAATGGCTTTAAAGAAAAACCAAAATCACGACTTCTGGTCGATAACCGGCGACAGGACACAGCAGATAATCCAAAAAATCGTTCTATTCATGATCGGAAGCCAGAAAAGCGCGGTGAATGGACTGAATGGAGTTTGTGTGAAGGTGACAACGGTGATCGACGAATCCGTTATCGTGATTGCGGACAAATACCCGTGCAAACTTGCCCATTAGAATCGGAACCATGCCAACATATCCTAGATGATAGTAAGAAGCCCCGCTGCGTTTTCACCCTGTCTAAACTGAACTGGAATTTATAATCCCAATATTCATTTTAAGGGTAAGTAAGTACTGTCCAAGGTGGCCGTCCATCGTCTGGCTGCTCCTCCAGGGTAACCGCCCGTTCAGCCTGTCCGTCCATTCAGGGTGACCGCCATAGGTGGGCGGCACCAATGTTCTTGGGGGGAGTGCAAGATTTTTTCATAGGTCAAAAAAATGGCCTTAAAAATGGTGGTATGGCGGAAAAACGCCATTTTTTAACGTTTCTCATCGAGCACTATCCATTGGCATCAAAAAATTTCGAAAAAAAAACAAAAAAATCAAATATTGAATTCTGGGGGATATTTTGGTTTCTGGGGGGTATTTTAATTTCTGGGGGGTGCATACTCATTTTTTCAAGGTGGCCGTCCATCCAGGCTGGCCATCCATACAGTGTAGACACATGTTGTCGCGGTTTTTCGAACTGTTCGAATGCGCTGATTCCATCGGTGACTTTTAAATAATTTAGCGCTTAAGCGAGTAAAGCGTGATAAAAAGTACTTATCTACTTCATTTGAAATTTTTGCAAAGGGGTTGGTACCTGCATACTCAAAGTATTTGTCATTCATGAGCGAGGCTGTTAGGTTGTATTTCTTCCAAGACTGTATTTCAAGATGCCTGATCCTCGCTTAGGCTTAGAGAGTGTGGAAAGAGAAGCCGTTATGTAATCTATTTTTAGATTTTTGTGGTTATGTGATGGATTTTGTGGCTTAAGGTTCAGTTATTTATGTGCATTCATGATTGAGATTTTACTTAAATGACGCGTATTTCTGTACCAATGCGCGTAAAAACAGTAATAAATCTCTTCCTGCATTATCGTAATGAACCAGCACTCGTCGAGTGGTAAAGCCACACCTGCGCAATAGCCCATCGGGCCCGTCCCATGAACGGGCTGACGCAAAAGCTGAACGGGTTTAAGGGTCCATTTGGATGGACTGATTTTAAAAAATGCGAAAAAAGGGAAAAAACTTAATTCTTTTTTAACCTATTTTCAGCCTAACTAGAGGAGCAATCAACCTTTGAGATATATAGTTTGACGGGCTGAACCTTTGGCTGTTGTCCAGGTACCTGTGCTTAAGACGTCGGACTTTTTAGTCAAGAGGTACACGGTTCGAGTCCAGTAGACAGCAGTTTTCTATTCCCTCATCTAACGAAGTCTGGCATATGTGCATATGTGGGCGGCCACTCTAGACGGGCAGCTAGTCTGGATGGACGGCTAAGTTGGATGGGCGACCATTTCGAGAAATTTAAGCCATAATTGTGCACTCATACAGATTGGGGCGGCAACCCCGGAAATGCGGCCAGACTGGATGGGCGGTCAAGTTAGACGGGCGGTCCCGGCTACCCTGAGCACAAAGCACAATCGTTTTAAGCAGGAGTAAGTCAAAATCAGCATGGTCTAGGCTGAGTTCAGGTAAAGAGAATGTCCGATTTCGTTTTGTATATCTGCGTAATGTTTTCAGATTTTACTTTGCGTTTTTCCTTCTAGAATAATTGAAGTGAGAGAGTTATTAGGCAGATGTATCATTTTGATATTTTGATTAGCATTCAAGCAGAGAACGGCTATGGGGGTCAACTATATATGTAGGTCTGCAAGTGCTTAATATAGTAAAATCGATGTCAGGGATGGACAAAAGTCAAAATCTATTTATACTCAAGCTTCAGATTTGTTTAGCTACCTCTTGCTAAACTCTATAGTCTGTTTCATTTATTCGAGAGCTTTTTAGTCAATTCTTTTAAGAGGCCACAGTAAGCGAAACAAGACGATTTACTGTAATTGGGCAAATCAGCTCAGTGAGGCCGAGTGGCTGGAATTCTTTCATTTTTGATGCATTAATCATTCCATTTAAATTTAATTTAGGCATTTATTCAGCGCTGGGACATACTACAGTAAGTGCGCTAAATAAAAAGCTGTCGGCTGGAATCGAACCCGGGTTGCTTCGACGACAAGCGGATGTTCTACCACTGAGCTATGCGGGAGTTCGCGGCGTTCCTTAGCATCTTAGCCTATTGTCTTTAAAGTGTCAACTTAGGATGAGCTGAATGCGTGATTTTATCTGCAAGTTGTTTGATCTGCTGGAAGACCATAATTAATTATGCCGCAAAAATGTAATTGAAAAACCCTTCTTTGCTAAGTAGCTACAATGAGATCTAGCGAACTACAGTAAATAAGAAAAAAGGGTTACTGTAGCCTCCGAAAACATTTACTGAAAAAGCTCTCGGATAAATGAAATAGACTATAGGTTGTTTTGCGTCATTGTAGCATTTGCAGCCTGCATCTTTTTCCGAGTCATTTTAGGTGATAAATCTGGTAGTTTTTTCTTTTCCGTCATTCTGCTAACCCATAAGACGTTCTATATTTTCTGAATACACATGCATTTTAAAAACCCTGGGTCCGGTTTCTATAAAGTGTGGCTTAAGCCAGGCTTAAAGCTGTACATAATAAACGCAGAAAGTGTTCAATTTTGTTTTCGTATGTTCCAACATCGTCACTGGTTTAAACCTAGCTTAAGCCTGCTATTATGGGAACCGGCCTAAGTCAGGCTTAAACCTGACCGCTTATCTTTAAACATTAAAGTGTGGCTTAAGCCACAACTTATAGAAAGCGGACCCTGCATTTCTTCGTGACAGATTTAGCTATTCTCAAGAGTACATTCTGTACTGAAGTATCTGTCTTGATTGATTAGGGGCATCTTGCTTCAGAGCCTTGCGAAATCTGAAAGTATAATTAGAAATTCAAATTATTACAACTGACGTTTGAAATTTATTTCTAATTATTGACTCAATCTGGCCTATGGAATGGATGGCAAGTCCGCATGGGTGTTGAGTGGTTTAGACCCACCCCGAGAATTCAGAATATCTCCACAGATTTCGGTAGACTCTCAAAATGGGATTTTCCGCATCTCTTTTTTATGGTTTTTGCCGGTTTTGCCCATCCAGACCCCCCAAAATTCGGTTGCTGCCCATGTACAATAGTAAATGCCGAATCTTGTGCTCTAAAGAATGTTATACCATCCAATAATTATTGCATGATCATACATGATCATGGGGGTTTGAAGAAGGAATTCAGGCTCAGAAAATTTTTCACTCCCCATAATTCGCGATTTATGAAAAGTTACCAGAAATTTTCCGAAAATTCGCAGAAAAGGTGATTTTTAAGCGTTTTTAGCTATCTATTTGCTCAAAAGTGTCAAATTTTCCGCGCTTCGGGCCATATATTCATGTTTTAATTATATTTTGTTTTTAATTCATTTGACTTTTTTGATTTTATTTCGAAATTTTTTTTGTGTTTTTATGCTCTAGAAAGATACAGAATCGTAAGAAACGCCGAAAACGAGACGCGTATCCACGATTTGTAGGCCCGTAAAAGGCACTTCAAAATGAAACCCTCCAGAATTCCCATGCTGTGCATGTCTGTGCACGACTATTATTCGACTCAAAATTTTAGATCTGCCAATTTCATCTAACGAACTGAAAAAACGACGTCGGGACTTCGCGCATCTTCAAAATCACGCTTTGACTAAACCATCGATTGACTCAAATTTGGATTTAAAATCTAGTTCCAGATTCACAGCCGATGACTATCAATTACTGCATACTAGTGCCAAAGTGTGCCCGAAAAACGTTTGTTGTAAAACATTCAATAATTGTCGCTTTGGTACAAAACGCTTGACCGATGGATCGGTGACCTGGTGTTCAAGTCCTTGCAGACCAATTTTCACACGCAAAGCCGATGGACTCGTAAATAATGGTGCTAATATAACAGGCGCTGGAAATTTTGTCAACCTTTGACAATGTATGCGTAAAATCTGTCATACTGCGGTTTAGTTAGTAGATTCCAAAAATCAAAGAAAACTCCAACATAGTGATTAGGTAATCGAAAACAAGCGCGCAGCTTGGCAGATATGGGGAGTCAGACAAAGATGTATTTTATGCTATAATTCCATGCCTTTAAAGGTCGGTGTGGACACTAGCGCTAATTCGATCAAAATGGGCATTTACAGTCAATTTCAAGTGCCTACTTTCGCGATAAAATTAGCCTTTTCCTTCGTTCGTAGAAATTTAAAAATTGTTTAAAAATCATTTATTTCTAAAAATTTTCAGGTTATGTCCTTCTAGCCTCTCACGTCATTTTCAGCGCACAATGAACATTTTTGAAGGTTCTTTTGACTTTCCTAAAAGAAGTTAAGTTATATTAGAGCATGGGACACAAACTGACTGGAAAGAGCATAAAATTTTCTAGATATTTACTGAAAAAGTAATAGAATATGTTGAAATCCTAAAAAATTATAGATGAAATATCTTAAATTGCAGTATTTCTCCAATATGGCGGCGTACATGCCATATCGAAAAATGTGAATTATTTGCCATAACGGAACCGGTACACCATTTTTCCCCAGACAGTCAAGAACAGCTAAGAAAATTTGTTACTTACATGATTTTTAGACGTCTAAGTTTAGACAGAATCATTTATGACATAGAAAAACTGTCAATAAAAATGTGGAATGTTTGAAAATTTTGTTTAAAACTTGCTTACGTCATACAAATGTATCATTTATCTGAGCTTGAATCCGGCCGGAAGCGACAGATTTCTAGAATCTCCAGATCTGATATACTGCACACATATGGATCATTGCACTTTAAGCTTCACGAATCTCTGCAGGAGCCACTAAATCTTCGTTGCCAACAATACATTGTTCCTTAAACAAAAAATTGAGAAATTACTATAAACAATAGTCAATATTTTAAAAATCAACCCATTCTTTACCCTGTTAACTATGTTGGCCAATACGCAGGGGCGGCCTCCTTCACCACAGCCATAGTCTGTTTCATATAACTTCGTGCATAAATTCTAAGAATTTTCAACGACAGTAAGGCGAGGGTTACGATAATTATGTATAAGATATAATCGCAATCTGTCAGCTTATTGTCGGAGATAGTTTTAAAATTTATGACCAAAGTTGCGTGAAACAGACTATAAAAGCTTGTTCCAGAATGAAAATATAATCACATAGCTTAATTCCTTAAATGATTAATCTATATGCACCTACATTTCATATTAAAAGTCTAAATTCGAGGTTTGCCTCACTTGCGTACTTCTTTTGTTATGCGCATATTGCACGCTCATATAGAGAAAGAGATAACAACCAATAGTTAACATCTTGAAATACAGCATTGCTAAAATGAGAAAACAAAATTTACAAAAAAATTAATTAAAGACAGGTCAAAGAAGACGGCCATGATAAATTAAATCTAATAATTTTTAGACTTAATGCTAAAGTTCAGTTTTTCAAGTATGAGTAAATTTCGTAGACTTCCTGATGTTTGTTTTACATAGGTGTCTCTGTGTCGATTACGTAGATATAGGGCACCCCTGTATTTATACATAAAACATTTTCAAAAAATTAAGCTTCTGCAACGCTCTCAAACTAAATTTAATTTTCAGTGTAAACTTTACATATAACTGCTGGGTGTGAAGAAAATATACAGTCAGATTCGTAATCCTTACCTTACGGAACATATTTTGAAAAATTACGTTTTGCAACGCTCTGGCAGTAAAATAAACTTGTAGTGTAAAATACACGCAAACAATAAATGAATAGTGCAAAGTTTACACATCTAATGGGAGTAAAGAAGACTAACAGTCAGATTAGTAAGTCTGACGCTTCGTAGATTATCTTGAAAAAATTAAGCTTCCGTAAGGCTCTAAAGCTAGAGTTATTTTGCTGTGTAAACTTTACATAACTAATGGGTGTAAAGAAAAATACAGTCAGATTAGTAATTTTGACCTTACGGAGTATATTTTTAAAAACAATTACGTTTTGCAACGCTCTGGAAGTGAAATGAATATGTAGTGTAAATACACGTAACAATAAATGAGTAGTGCAAACTTTACACAACTACTGGATGTGGAAAAACTAACAGTCAGATTCGTAATTCTGACGTTACGTAGGACATTTTTAAAAAATCAAGCTTCCGCAAGGTTCTAGAACTGAAATTAATTTGCAGTGTAAACTTTAAACAACCATAGAGCGTGAAAAAGATTTTAGTCGGATTCGTAATTCCGATATTACTCTGATATCACAATCAACATTTATGAAAAAATTAAGTCTCCACAATGGCCCGAAGACAAATAAATATTAGTTGTAAACCATTTTTTACCACTGTTGAGTGTAAACAAAAGCGCCCAACTGGCGTATCACGTTTGATTTCTAGTACATTTTTATACTTGAGATCATGTCCAGAGTCATAACCGGAGAAGTTGACAGAAAAAAACAAGATAGAAACACGTTTGACACCCCAATTTTTGACTTTACACCTCGAAAAAGCTAAATCTTGATGTAAATAAACGCAATTTGCTGTGACGTGTACCCCTTAGTAAGTGCTTTATTTTTATTCTATTCGACCTTTCCTTACTTCTAAACGGAGAAAGTATCAAACAAAAGGAGGGACAAAAACGTATTTTTCCATTATCCACCACATTTTACACTTTAAAAATCTGAACCAAAGTTTACATTAATGTAAACAAGTCGATTTGTGCCAGTTTGTTGCCTTCGAATCTTAGTACGATTGTATGTGGAAAAATTCTGCTCAGCAAAATATTTGAGATATTTACCAATCAAAATAAGGGAAAAAACGTGTTTTTTTGCCTATTTTACACCCCTAATTTCGGACATTACATCCCCATAAATAGCTCAATATTGCGGTTTTTAAACGCGGTTTGCTGCGACGTGTAGCCCGTAAAATGCACTGCATTTCTATTTTATTCAATTTATCCCGACTTATCAGCAGAAAAGTTGGCAGAGAAATCTTAGACAAAATCTGTTTTTTACACCGTCCACTAGAATGTAAAGTTTAAGCACCTAGATCTAACTCGGTATTGAGTGTACAAAAGTTGACTGGCAAGCAGAATGTAGTCCTTGAGTCGTAGTGATTTCTATTGGTATAAATTTTTTAAAACTTGAAACCGGAGTTGTTGGCAGACATAAACAAGTCAAAAACCCGAGCAAAACGTGTTTTTTCACCCCTTGATTTTCACACTCTTTACACTCCCATTCGAGAAGTAATGCGAAATTCAGAAACCAAGAAATTGTCATCTGGAGCATTCCTTTCTCTACAATTCAAAAACCATTAAATTGTTTAAGGCATTAATACTAAGTTGTTCACAAGCTGCGGAAAAAGAGCATCAAAATTCGCTCTATGTTATAACGTTACGCCAAAACTTTACACGCTCATTACAAACTCGGTACTGAGTGCAAACAAAAAAGCCAGCAAAATATTTTTTAATTATCTATCTTTTAAAAAAACCGCACCTCTCAGAAATGTCCCATTCTTGCTATAGGGGGTACTCATATGTTAGGGGGTACCCAAGAATTTTAGAGGTACGCGCTAACGCGCCTAAGATAGCGTAACAGTAAAATGGGTTAGTGTTACATTTTATTGCCGTCAATCTGCCCCGCTTAGCTATGCTGTAAACTTTCTTTCGTTCTTTTGACATTATCTTTCGTTAAATCCTTCTTTCATGTAATTTTTTATTGCATTTTCTACGGTAGTAATTGGCTAATAAATATTATTATTATTATTAATACTCATAAAAAAATAGCGATTTAGGTCGATGCAGCAGTTTGTTACAGTCTGTTTCACATAACTTCGTGCATGAATTCTAAGAATTCTCATCGACAGTAAGCCGAGGATTACGACTTACGATAATTATATATCAGATCAATGCTATAATCACAATCTGTCAGCTTATTGTCGGAGATGGTTTCAAAATTTATGACGGAAGTTGTGTGAAACAGACTATAGGTGCGCTGCATGTTAAGCAAAGCACATTAAACATCAATAAGAAGACTTTAAAGCAACCATACGCTACGAGAGCACAAATGCAGAATCCATTTTTGCAGTGAAAACTTAAACTTTAGGAAAAATGGGCCGTTTGGAATGGAACAGACTATACTAACTACAAAAGAAAAATTATAATTATAGTCTGTTTCATTAGGAATGATTTTTCAATAAAATTTATGGCATAATTTATTCTCGTCTTCTAGCAGATCATGCAATATGCGGATGGAATTCGCGCATGTAGCTTAAATCGACCATTAAACACAATAGACTAGCATTTATTTTATAGAACATCGCCGAAAACTTTCGCTTAGTGTAATGATAGGACGTCTGATTGTCGTTGAAACATCACGGTTTCGATCCCTACTGCAAGACTTTTATTTAGCGCACTTACTGTAGTATGTCACAGCACTGTTAGATGCTTAATTTAAGTCTATGTGGAGGGTTTAGTGCATTGAAAATGAAAGAATGGGGGCCGCTCGCCCCCACTCAACTTTTCTATCGAGTTACAGTAAATCACCTAGTTAAGCATACTGTAGCCTTCAAAAAAAATTAATTGAAAAAGCTCTCAAATAAATGAAACAGACTATAATTATGAACAGTTACTGAATGAGACAGAATAGATTTATTGAAAAAAATAGATTTTGATGAAAATGTGCACACGCTTTTGTCCTTTCAAGTTATAAAACAGTGTAAGATATTTTTGCTCCCGGTCTTCTTACTGTATAGATATGAAGCGAAAAAGACATATAGTACACTTGAAAAATTGATTTGGCATGTTCTCGCTGAAACGCAATTTTCTGTGAAAGTTTTAAAGCCTTTTGACCAACATTTTTCAAACGAAAGAGAAATGAATACCGCATCTGCTTTTGCGGTATTAAATCGTGCTGAAAACTTTTTTGTTCAATATACCATTTGTTTGTCAAACAGATTTTTAAACAACACTTTTCATTTACTAATACTGAGCTTACATTTCTGAAGGGAGGAGACTAAAGATACACTTCTCAGAATTCTGAATAGCAGCGGGATCGGTCTGTGGCACTTTTTTGACCATTCTGGGGTCGAGTAGGTAGGTACAGCAGGATTTGCGATTCCCAATCATAGATACACAGCATGACCGACTTGGAGGCCACCCATTCTGGGAGGTCATGAATTGAGCTTCTGTGTGCAAAACTGACGTCAAAAACTGGTATAAGTGTAAGGTACTGTCAAATGTACCTTCCACTATCGTCGGCGATGGCTATTTGCTTACACCTACGTTTTAAACCATGGTTTTTGCATTGTCTGTTATTATTGAGCATTTGATAGTTTTTTTGACAACATCTCCAGTGGAAAACAAATTATTAGCATATTGGCTGAAATCTAGAGTGGGTAATACTTCCTACTAAATGCATGAACTGCTAAATATCGTCGAGAGGGTAAGCAAATTGATGACATAACCGAAAGTTTTTGGGGGTTAAAACAACGTCGATGTAGGGTGTAAAACAAATAGCCGTCGCGCTCGAACCGCTGACAGATAACCAAAATTTTCTAGACGAATTAAAAAACAAGGACATTTTTATATATCTATTGAAATTTAACATTAAATTTCTATTCACAATTACCCAATTACCGAAGTTATGGCCAGTCACATTTGAGTGTAGCCTTTTTCTGGCCCACCTTGTATATTGCGCTGCGAGTCTTGGGAGGATGATGATGAATTCAGCCTGGCGTTTCAAAGTAAATCTAAGACATTTTCTCGCACTTTTAATGGAAATATACTAAAATACCAAAGCATTGCTATATTTCCGACGATTACGTGTTAATGAAAAACGCAATACTGAAACAACAATAGTCAAAATGCGCCCACTTTGAACATATAAAATACAAACCAATTTCAGAAAGATGTAAATAAGTAGGTACCATTATTTCGCAGATTTTAAGAAAAGTGATCACATTTCGAAGCGCTTATTAAAATCGCTAATTATATTAATCTCATTTTGTCGTCGTCCCTACGCCGGCCCCCAGCAAGCGGTTCAATGAGTGATAAGGGACCAGCACCGGACGTCGTTGGCATATTAGAGCGACCCACGGGCGGCGACGAAATATTACGCCGTGGGGGCGGTTGTTCCGTCGCGACCATCGATGCCAAACCGCACGGCGGCCTTGATCGACCCGGCGGATAATCTAAGCTTTGCGTTTTGGATATAGAAGAGTGTAATGGGCGTCTAAGACCGTAATATGCGAGTAACTTTGAAAAACTAAAGGCGTTTTTAAGAAAAAGGACAAGACTTATAATATAAACTTTATAGAGCAAAAGATCTCGAAATTCATAACATAGAAGCAGTGTAAACCGATATGATAAGCATCTATTTTGGGTACATTTTTGTTTTGACGTTACTAGACTGTAACAACTCTCGATATCATAAAAACATTTAGAAATATAGCTCGGTCTCCAAAGTTTCTATCACAATGATACAGATATGAATAGCAAAATGTAGATCTAAAATCGTATTGAACTTCTGATATGGCGTAGACTTTTCTCCCTATTCCAAGTGAAATAGCAGATCGAAACAGCATCGTAGTCACGAACAACACTTAAATATCAAAACTAAAAATATTCATTATTGAAATATTGATAAAATATCAGGATTTAAAAAGAAAAGAGATATGAGAATTTCCGATTATTATTTTTGAATAAAGTTTTCTTTTCAAATCCTAGTTCCAATGAATTCTTATTTACGTAGTGCTTTTTTTATTGAAGATGCTTGCTTCACAATTTATGGGGGAAATAGACGCCACATTTACTGCAATAAGCGAGTAAGACTTCTGCAGTCAGTAGCGGATTTGAGGGGGGAGCGACTGCCCCATCGGTCCAACATAGTTGACGAAATGAAGAATATTGAATTTCGGCCATCGACACAGTCACTTCTTAAATTATTCCAGTGCTTCGCGCCAGACAATGCCTATTCATTTTTGTAATCCACTTCTCTGGTGCACGGATGCCATGATTTTGTAGTTTCCTCCATTTTTAGCATAAATTCTGAAAATTTTAAGCACTTCGCGTTAAATGCTTAAATCTCTTAGCGTCTTTCTGCCAAAACTTCATTAATTTTACGGTGCTTCTCGCCGATTATCAGCTGAAATTATTGAAATTCAGCACTTTTTTGCATTAAAAAGCCGATAATTGTTAAATCTTTCGAAAACTGTTTTCACCAAGACTAATCTTTTAATAAAAAAATATACAATGAAAGACGGCGAAAAATGCTATTACGCACGCGAATAGCGGATTCTTGGATATTTTTGCCTGTTTCGGGAAAAGTGGGAGTACCGCTATCCCTCACGAAAATCCTGTATCCGCCACAGACTACATTTAACTTCATTCACCTCACCTTGTTTCGACCGTCGTTGAAGTTCTCGGACGAGGCATAGACGACATTTCAATGAATTCGCCGCTCGAACCAGCAAATTCTAAAACAAGATACACTGTGCACAGCGCTAAACATGAATAAAGTATAGTTTTGCAAACAGAGCAATGCATCGAAAATTCCTATTTTGTTGCTAACAAAGCACAATAAATAATCATAATACTCGTACAGTCATAAATTACGAAGAATGTAATCTGCCCAGAACAGCGCATCACATCGAATTTACCATAATTGTATTAAATTAGTAAATAATTATGATAATTACAATTAATTTTATCTTATTTCGTCAAAAAATTATCAATTTTTCCTTCTAGGTTCCAAATCTCAGAAGCCTCACATGCATGTCTGTTTACTGTTTAGGGGTCCGAGAGATAAGGACTTTGGTGCCGAAAGGAAGAAAAACCTGTTGAGGCAGAGTCTCACGTATAGAAATAATGCATGCAATTAAACTTTGATTCGGCCGAAATATTATAAAAAACACATACGATCGCGATACTGTAATAGCCACTGAATTGAAGACACTAGAATATCTGTAAACCTCTTAGTAATCGATAATGTATATTATAGTTGACAACAGGCTGTAAAAACAGAAATACCCGTAAATCAGTTTACAGAAGGAAATCCATAAAAAACGAATTTAGTTGGTTCTTGGTATTTCACAGGCATTAAAACAAAATAGAATATCTGCCCGCAGAAAATTATTAAGAGCATAAATATAGGTTTGCTGACCAAAGTACATGTAGCCAAAATAAAGTTCTGATTATATACGCTGCGATTTTATCACAAACTCATCAGAATTGAAGAAAGGACTGCAGGATTTTTCAAGAGCTTGCATAAAGACGATAAATCAAATAGACTGATTTTATCTATTAATATCCCATTTCACATAAGTTTGTGCAATTTTTCAGCAGATTGATGCATGTTCTTCAACTCATTGAAAATCGCGAGAAGCAGCAAAATGCCGGCTTGCTGCCGACTAAAGTAATTACTAAGGAGCGGGAACTTCACGTGAACCAGCAATTGAGCGGAATGCACAGTAATCAATGTACAAATAGCAAACTACCGGACATGCCAGCCTAAAAGTTCTCGGGATCAGCCTCGAAATTCTCTTTCTAAACAATCTTTTTGGCTCAAAAACGATGGATATCAAAAACTACATTTTTGACGTTTCAGATAAAGTGCTTTCGTTCTATAAAGCATAGAAGTAGGGAATTTTCGCAAAAATTCAGCGAAATCAAACAAGTGATGGTTAAAAATGATTAGCTGGCGCCGAAAAATTGATACTCTGAGCGCGAAGATCATTAAATAGCTGAAAATAGTACATTTTCCAAGTTTGTTTGAAAATCAAAAATTCTGAGGGGCAACACGGCCATCCTGAGGGAGTTCAAATCCCCCACAATCATACATGTAACGGCTCGAAATGTTGGGTGGGGAAGTCTCCGGCCACTTGGGGGATAAATAATCTCCAAAAAAATACGTAAAACGGCCAAAAAACTCACTTTTTTTCCAAAAATCGGGGGCGGGGGAACGGGTCACAAATTTTCTGACTTCGAGGGGAGGGGGCGACTGACTTTGGATCTTTGGGCGACTGACTTTGGATGGGTATCCCCCTCTCTCCCCTGTTGCATGTATGCTCACAATAATCATAGGTAGCGCGTTAGCGCGTACCTATAATATACTTGGGTACCCCTAACACCTGTGCACCCCCTACAGCTATGATAGGACACATCTAGAAGGTGCGCTTCTTTTTAAAGATAGATTATAAAAAAATTCGCTGCCGTTTCTCTTGAAACTCAAAACTGGCTGTGTAAAGAAGGTGTAAAGTTTTTGTGTAACGTCATAACATAGGATAAATTTTTGGAGGGTTTTTAGGCGGCATGTGGACAACTCAGTATTGACTCCTCAAATAAATTAATGGCACAGATTTGTAGAGGAAGGGATGCTCCAAATTAACTTTTTTTGTTTGTTGAAATTCGCATTACTTCTCGAATGGGAGTGTAAAGAGTGCGAAAATCTGGGGGGTGAAAAAGCATATTTTGGTCGAGTTTTCAACTGGTTTATGTCTGATACTAACTCCGGTTATGAGTTTTTAAAAATGTTTTCTGACAGAAATGTAGAGCGGATCAAGGGCTACAATCTGCTTACAAGCAGACTTTTCTACGCTCAATAGGGAGTTAGGTCCTGGCGTTTAAAGTTTACACTCTAGTCGATGGTGTAAAAAACAGATTTTAACTAAGAATTCTCTGCCAGCTTTTTCCGCTTCTGAGTCGAGCTAACATGAGTATAACAGTAATCAAGCAGCTTTTAGGGGCTACACGTCGTAGCAAACCGCGTTCAAAAAAACGCAATATTAAGTTATTTATGGGGGTATAAAGTTCGAAATCAGACGTGAAAAATGGGCGAAAAAACACGTTTTTTCCCCAATTTAGATTGGTAAATCATATCAAATACTTTTGTTACAGAATTTTTGCACATAGAAACGTACTACGACTCGAAAGCTACAAACTGTACCAAACCGAATTTCTTTACACTCAATGGGGAATACGGTACGGATTTTTAAAGTTCACAATGTTCTGAATGATGGAAAATATGTCTTTGTTTGGGTTTTGTTCGCCACTTTCTCCTTTCAGAAGTCAGGATAGATCCAATAGAATAAAAATAAAGTGCCTCATATGGGATGTATGTCATAGCGAATCGCGTATGTCTAAACCAATATTAAGCGAGTGTTAAGTCAAGAATGGGGTGCTTTAAACAGGTTTCTGTCGTGTTTCTTTCTGCCAGCTTCTCCGGTTATGAGTCAGGGACATGATTATCAAGTCTGTAAATGAACCTGAAACCAAATTCGATACGCAATTTTGGCGCGTATGTTTACACTCAACAGTTCAGTAAAGTGGTTTAAACCAATGTTAATTTATCCTTAGGACATTATGGAGACTTACTATCTTCATATAAGTTGGTCGTAATATCGAAGCAATATTAAAATTACGATTCTGACTAAAATCTTTTTTACACTAGGTGTTAACATATCGTTTACACTATATATTAATCTTCGTTTTAGAGCCTTGCGGAAACCTAATTTTTTCCTTATGACTAGAAATTTTTAAGGAATCAAGTGTGAGAAGTCGGTTAGACACATTTTTTTACACAACAGTGGTGTAAACTGTTTTACACCTAATGTTAATTTCTCATCAGACCATTGTTGAGACGTGATGTCTTTATAAATGTTGATTGTAATATCCGCGTAATATCAGATTTACGAATCCTACTAAAATCTTCTGTGCATTCTGTGTATGTAAGTAAACATTGCATATTAACTTTTGACCTAGAGCCTTGCAAAAACATAATATTTTTCTTAAATTCAAAAAAACAATAAATCAAGTGTGAGATGCCAGTTAGGCGCGTTTGTTTACAATGACGCTTTTCAAAAAGTGGTCTTATAACGATTAGAACATAGGTTTTGGCTTACTGTTGATGCTACAGTCTTATGTATTTCATGTAATTCTGTGCATGAGAATCCATTTTCAGCTCGTTATCAAGTGACCACAGAAGTGATTGAAAAATTGCCTACAGTAATATAGTTTTGAAAAGTAAACATTCATGTGTCATGTAATTGTTAAGTACCATATTATGATTGTTGCTTCAGCTAAAGTCACTTCAGTTTTTTGAGTACAGTGATTCAAAAATTGTTATTCATGCATGTTGCTCTGCATTCATAATGGTTTGCCTTATAAATTGTTATAAGTGTTGGTTACGTTATCATACATGTGTAAATTTATCATAAATGCTTTGATCCGCAGGTAATTGATTTGTCGTTCTTCAGAAATTTCCTAAACAAAGAAAAAATGAAAGTAAGTAAATCAAAGAAAAAACCTACCTGTGCCTAAAACTGCAAGATCTGCTAAAAATCAGACTATTTCTAAGCAACGCAAAAATCGAGGTATATTCTGCGGCCTCTGAAAAAATAGGTGAACCTTCTCATATTGTCCACCATACAGTGGGCGGTTCTAAAATTCTGAGGGGGGGTTTTCAAATTGGAATATTGGCCTTAAAAATAGTGCTATGGCAAAGAAAACACCATTTTTGAACGTTTCTTGTCGAGCTCTATCTATTGGTACCTACCAGGAAAACCCAAAAAGAGCAGAAAGATTTAAAAAACATTGAATTCTGGAGGTATTGTTGGGTATTTGCGTTTTCTTGTTGAGTATTTTGCCTTGGGGTGCATACTCCCCAAACCCCCTACGTCTAGGTATGGCATCCAATGCTTAATATAAAGCTTATAAAATAAATCTCAAATCTGCGTTTTTGCTAATCACTTGCAACGTTAATTTATTCAATATTGTGGCTAGATAAATATTACAAAAAGTTATATCCTATGATTATGTGCGATACCGAAGCGAAAGACTGTGATTTCTATATAATGCATGCGTCCATTCAATACTCTACTGGCGTTTAATCCCACCAGACCACCCGGATTTCATTCCTGCCCATGTAAACTGATAACCATTAGGCATAGGAGGTTAGGGGTATGCACCAGTGTTCAATCAGAAACGTCGAAAATTGCCGTTTTTCCAATATACCATAATAACTATTTTTTGACCCAGAAAAATATTGCAACATGGCGCTGCTCAGCTATGGCGATATCTGCTTTTGCAGAGTGAGTGGTTCAGTTATCTAGCCCAATGTTTTATCTTTGTTCGACAGGATGCTGCTTTCTTCTGCAGGCCGCAGAATATACTTCGATTTTTGCGTTGCTTAGAAAAAGTCTGATTTTTAGCAGATCTTGCAGTTTTAGGCACAGGTAGGTTTTTTCTTTGATTTACTTACTTTCATTTTTTCTTTGTTTAGGAAATTTCTGAGTTTTAGCAAATTTTGTGACATTTGTAGATAGGAGCTTTTTCTAGTCCCCTCCTTTTACGTCCTTGATAATTCTTTGTTCCAAGTATATTCTACCTTTTTTGTTCCATCGGAGCATTTTTCTTGCTATACGTATATGCTTACCACTGGTGGTAGCATTGCGTGCTTTGTTCAAGGAATGCCTATGGTGGCGATGGGAACCACGTTGCAAGCGTATCGTTGTGCGGCGTCGCAAGAGCGAAGTTGCTGCTGTGGTCAGCCCCGCTTGACCGCGGGAAGAATCGTCAGCCGGAACATCGTTGATCGTTGGCGGCGCAACGCCGCCGGAGCAGCTGGGCAAGCTAACATCTGTTTCAGTTTCTTCCAAAATTGTACACTCATCGATGGCGCTAGACTGCATAGATTCTTGCGGCGAAGTGCCTAAATAATAAGAATTTTATTCAATAGATGAAAATATCAAGATGTCAACCCATTTTTTTCTGCACTAGAAAATTTTACTAACTATAAATTGGGTAAGTTGGTTTCGACGCCGTTTTTTTGTACAAGGTCCCTTTGTACATGTACAAAGATAGTCCCCAAAATTCTTTATACATTTTGTACATGAAAATTTCTGGGTTCTATAATCTGGTACAATAGCGATTTTAGTATGGTAAAACAGGGTTTTTCGACCTTTGGTAGTGTATTTTAGCTAATTTCTGGGTTTCTGACGCCAAAAATTAGTGGAAATTGTCTCAAAACGGCGTGAAGCCCCGAAAAATTTGACGGTTTTCCATCCTGAATGCAAATTCTGCAATTATAAAGATATATAGGACAAACAATTACTCATTTCGGCGCGAAATTTTCGGGAATTCAACACCTTTTTACAATTTTTGTCTGCACAAAAATCTTTGTACATGTATATATAGACGGTCTCGAAAAGTCTTTGTACATCGAGTAAAGTCTTTGCCAAATACAAAAAACCGTAGTTCGACGTAGCTGTAAAAACGATTGAAAGGAGAGAATGAACTTATTAACAAAAATATGGATGAAGTGTACAAGTCATTAATTGGTTTGAGAAATAGAACAGACAGTTTTTAACGATCGATTTATTGCTTGTATTAAATACAAAATTTTCTGGCGACGTTTTTCTTTGAGAAGTGAAATGTTCAACTACTATAAGCAAAAATTTACATAAACTTTTATACTGTTCTCAACGCAGCAAAGTATGCACTATGCTGTTATTCGAGTGGATCATCTCTGAAAAGTGAAGTAAATATTTAGTGCATAGATTAAAGAAAAGAAAACGCTGAAAGGAGCTGCAAGTGCTTTTTTCACTCTATCGGAATAAAAATGCAGTGGGCTATATATAATGCTTGCGCTTGGAAGCTGAGACCTTGTCTAAAAACAGCCGGACTTCGGCAAAAAAGCACTTGAACGCTAAGAACGTATAAAGACTGTTTCACAAGGTCATTTTAGCATTAAATGGAACACTTGATACCAAAATATCATAGGTAGCGCGTTAGCGCGTACCTATAATATACTTGGGTACCCCTAACACCTGTAAATGGTAAAATGGTAAAATCCCGTAGCAAGAAGTTACTTGATTCACCTCTGCTGTAGGTGCGGGTGCCTATTTTTCCCGATACACAGCCCTAGGCCAGCGTGTCTGATTAGACCGAGTCTGGGTCACGGGGCCAGTGTGACTGCGCAGAACGCTGTTACCATCCGCCACACAAGTGCAGCTTCCCATTTATCGACCCCGGAGGGATGAAAGGCTGGGTTGGCCTGCCGAAAAGAACTGCGTCAACGTGGATTCGAACCTAGAACCTTGCGATTCGTAGGTTTAACTGTTAACCACTCGGCGTCTCTCCTAACACCTGTGCACCCCTACAGCTATAACGGGACACTTCTGGAAGGTGCGGTTTTCTTTAAAAGAAAGATAATAAAAAAATTCGCTGCCCGTGTTTTTTTGTTTTTCTTGAAACTCAAAATTGACTGTGTAAAGAAGGTGTAAAGTTTTTGTGTAACGTTATAACATAGGACAAATTTTGGGACATTTATAATGCGGCATGTGGACAACTGAGTATTGATGACTCGAAGAATTGAACAGCATAGAATAATAGAGGGATGAATTCTACAGATGGCACTTTTTTTTGTTTTTTGAAATTCGCATTAGTTATCGAATGGCAGTGTAAAGAGTGCGAAAATCTGGGGGTGAAAAAGCACTTTTTGGTTGAGTTTTCAACCTGCTTATGTCTGATACTGACTCCGGTTATGAGTTTTTTGAAATGTTTTCTGACAGAAATGTAGAGCGGATCAAGGGCTACATTTTGCATATAAGCAAAGTCTTCTACGCTCCATGGTGAGTTATATCCTGGGGTTTAAAGTTTACACTCTAGTGGATGGTGTAAAAGACTGATTTTAAGTAAGATTTCTCTGCCAAATTTTTTCGCTTTCGAGTCAGGATAAATTGAATACAGCAGTAATAAAGTGCCTCTCAGGGGCTACACATCGCAGCAAACTGCATTTAAAAAACGCAATATTGAGTTATTTATGTGGGTGTAAAGTTCGAAATCAGAGGTAAAAAATGGGCGAAAAAACACGTTTTTTCCGAATTTTGATTAATAAATCATACCAAAAAATTTTTGCAAGAGAATTTTGGCACACAGGAATGTACTACGATTTAAAAGCTACAAATTGTACCAAACCGAATTTCTTTAAACTCAATGGGGAGTTCGGTACGGAATTTTAAAGTTTACAGTGTTCTAAATGATGCAAAATACATTTTTATTGCGTTTTTTGTTCGCCACTTTCTCCGTCCAGAAGTCGGGATAAGTCCAATAGAATAAAAATAAAGTGCTTTATATCGGGTGCATGTCAAAGCAAATTGTCTATACATTAATATTTAGCGAGTGTAAAGTCAAAAATTTGGTGTTTAAAATGCGTTTCTGTCTTGTTTTTTCTGCCTGCTTCTCCGGTTATGAGTCAGGGACACGATTATCAAGTCTAGAAATGGACCAGGAACCGAATTTGATATGTCAGTCTGGCGCATATGTTTACACTCTACAGTGTTGTAAAGTGGTGTACACCTATTGTTAGTTTGCCCATAGAACATTATGGAGACTTAATTTTTTTCATAAATATTAATCGTTATATCGGAACAATATCAAAATTACGAATCTGACCAAAATCTTCTTTACACTAGGTGTTTACATGAAGTTTACACTACATATGTATTTATCTTCGTTTTTGAGCATTCCAGAAACCTAATTTTTTCCTGGAGTCTAGAAATTTTCAAAGAATCAAATGTGAGACGTCACGTAGGCGCGTTTGTTTACATCCAACAGTGATGTAAAGTAGTTTACACTCATTGTTTATTTGTCCTCAGACCATTGTAGACATGCAATTTTTTGATAAATGTTGATAATAATATCCGAGTAATATCAGATTTACAAATCGGAATAAAATCCTCTTTACACTAGGCGGTTGTGTAAAGTTTACACTGCTAATTAATCTTCGTTCTAGAGTTGCGAAAACCTGAATTTTTTGCCGAAATCTGAAAATTTACATGGAATCAAATAAGGGACGTCAGCTGGGCGCGTTTGTTTACACTCAACAGTGATGTAAAGTGGTTTATCTTCGTTCTAGAGCTCTGCAAAACCTAAATTTTTTGCCGAAATCTGAAAATTTACATGGAATCAAATAAGGGACGTCAGCTGGGCGCGTTTGTTTACACTAAACAGTGATGTAAAGTGGTTTACATCTGTGTCTATTTGTCATTAAACCGTTATGGAGGCGTAATTTTTTTATGAATGTCGATCGTAATATCCGAGTAATATCGAATTTACAAATCCGACTAAAATCTTTTTTACACTCGTTGCTAGTGTAAAGTTTACACTATATAATAAGCTTCATTCTAGAGCCTCACGGTAACTTATTTTTTCTTTAAAGTCGTAAAATATATATATGGAAACAGATGTGATACGTCTGCTAGGGGCGCATGAAGAGTAGTGTAAAGTGATTAACACCTAATGTTAATTTGTTCTTAGAACATTATACAGGTTTTATTTCTTAATAAATGCTGATCGTTATATCAGAGCAATATCGAAATTATTAATCCCACTAAAATTCTTTACACTCTTGTGTAAAGTTTAAAATGTAAATTAAGTTGAGCTCTAGAAAGTTTTGGAAGCATATTTCTCCACAGGATGTTCTACGTAACATAAGAATTACTAATCAGAATGTTTGTTTCTTCTACAACTAGTAGCTTTGTAAAGTTTAAACCATTCAATTATTAGAAGAACCGCACAGTAAATGAAATCTAGTATTGTATTTCCAAATCTTGCTAATTAAAAGTGGGGTACTAGCAAAGAAAAATGCTCCGATGGAACAAAAAAGGGGAATATACTTGGGATTGTGAATTATCGAGGATGTAAAAGGAGGGGACTAGGAAAAATCTCCCTATGTTATATGCCAAGAATCGCAAAATATGTAAAAAATCAGACTTTCTCCAAACAATGCAAAAAATCGAAGTATATTCTGCGGCCTTTGAAAAATGTAAAAGTTTAGTAAACAATTGCTGTAGACATGTGTAAAAGAGTATCTACATAAGGTCTGTTGCATGTCAGCTTCCGTGTTTCCTACTGCTTTGAACCAACAATATCATCGATTGTCTTGAATGCATCGATATGTACTATTTCATTCAATTCGCTTAGCTACTGCATTGCTAATTCGCTGCTTTTTCCAATCAATTTTTTGGGAATTTGAATATTGCTTGCACTTTGACACTTAGAATGGCTGTATCTGCTAAGTGACATGCTTAGTAATAATGAAATACGAACAACTTAATTATGATTTGTTAACAGCATTTCACTTTCAGTCACATTATTAAGCAACTCAAAGTTGAATGAAGTCTGCAAAAAGTTGCATTACGTAATATGCTTTTAAGATATTATGTCAATCAGAAAAAATTATTTTAAAATAATACGTTTTTTCAGAGACCGCAGAATATACATCGATTTTTCGCATTGTTTAGAGAAAGTCTGATTTTTTACATATTTTGCGATTTTAGGCATATAACAGGGAGATTTTTCTTAGTCCCCTCCTTTTACATCCTCGATAATTCACAATCCCAAGTATATTCCCCTTTTTTGTTCCATCGGAGCATTTTTCTTTGCTAGTATAGATTTATATTCGATATTCGTCATGATTTTGTAAGATGATCTTTAAAAAATTCTCCTTAGCTTCTCCGAGTGCTTAGGACTTTTGAGTACTACATGCGAGTTTGGCTTTGATTTATAGACGAAGTCAGAAATTTTGCAATAAAGCTAGTATATAAATCCAGAAAAAACAAACAAAATGAATATCTCATCAAGAGAAGAAAAACATAAAATTTGAATCGTATGTCCTAGTCAGAATTTCTAAGGTGGTCGACAGAGGGATGTCTCTTCCAGCCGTTTAAGTCCTCCCTTAGCCACTAAAAATCGAAAAAATCTATATTTTGTCTAGCTCTAAACTAGAGCGTACAATTTGGATAATGACATTTCAAAAAGAACGAACCAGCTTTTCCACCAGCAGTAGCCGATGGTGACAAGCGCGACGTTTTCGAACTGCCGAATGACGATACGCGGCGCATGTCAGATGATGTGCGGCGCAGGTCTGATTGGCGCTGCTGACCTCCTGCAGACTGCATACTTCCCGAATCGCTATGCAAGTCAGCCATGATAGTGGGCGTCCGGGAATGATTGCCTCAAATTACAAAATAAATAGAATAAAATAAAATAAATAAAACAAAATAAAAACAAAACAAAATCAAATGCCCATAGCCAGTCGCTTATTGTCTGTTTCACACAAGTTCGGCCATAAATTTCGAAACTAAGCTGACAGATTGCGATTATAGCATTGATCTAATATATAATTATCGTGTCCCTCGGCTTATTGTCGATGAAATTTCCTAGGATTAACTCACAAAGTTATGTGAAACAGACTATAATAAGCTAGCGATTAATGCTACACTTGTATGTTGTTTGAAGCCTTGGAGAAGAATCTTTACAAAACGAATTTCAATCAGCCAGTATTCAAGGATTTTTTGGAGTATTTTTCGCAATTTTTCAAGTTAATTCGACCGAGCAATGTAGATATTCAAAGTCAGTTTCTTAATTTGCTAATTTTTGAATTATGCCCGAATGGGTCTATATGTACAGCATGGGGATTCCGGGGAGCCAGCGCCAAAAAAATTTTTAAAAATTGAGCAATTTGAACAAAATATAGTTAAAAAATGAATATATGGCGCGGAGCGCCTTAAATTAGACACTTTTGTGCTAGACCAAAGCTAAAAACGCATTAAAAAGCACACTTTCTACGATTTTTTGAAGAAAAATCGAGAATCCTTGGAACATCAGCTATTCTGGGGGTCAAAGCCCCAAACCCGTGGAAACGTATCAAATGCACATTTATTATCAGTACTTCACTGCCTGTCATTTCAGTCAAGGCAGAATAGATTCAAAAAAATAAAAGTTAAAGAGTCGGAATAAAAATCAAAGTTTAGAACGTTTTGAATTAAATTCGTCTACTTGACATTCTACGACATTACTAAATGAATAAGTCTTCATTATTAGTTCTAACGACTATTAGAGACAATAAATGCAGACTGAATAATTTATGATCCTAACGGCTATTAGAGATAATAAAAGTCAACTAAATAATTGATTTTCTAGACCGTTCTCAGAGTAAACTGTTTTATACTCGCATATTGGATATTTAATGTAGAAATAAGAGTAGAAAATAAGGTAGGTCTGATTAAATGGAAAGCTTGAGAAAGCACTGCTTTCTCAAATATTAAAACATGGAGCCAATCAAAACGTACCCAACGACCTAGTCGACAAATCCTCCTTCAAGTTTCTTAACTCGATAGCTAAATCAAGTAGGCAAACATTGTTGCAACGACCGCTAATATTGCCACTGATAAACTGAGACGGATCTGATAAACGTTCACGTAAGAATCCCATCCAAGAAGATTCTTGATCCGATTGAGGTTTAGCAGCCAGAAACTAGAAAACAAATCAATCGGCAAGTAAAAATCCGAGACAATGGAGAAAGTTAGTAACACGAATCATAAAATTTTGATGATTAGTAGAAAGTTATTCCAAAAAAGTTTTTCCTTATGACCAAATACACAAAAAACTGGTCTCACGATGAAAAGTAGAAGACAACAAATATTACACATTTTAATTTGTTGATTTCGTTTGAAACCTTCATAAATAATCATTTTGTATAATTACTCTTACGTCAAACAAGCATAGTTCAATTCAACACCCTAATTTTGGTTATATAAAAATGAAGAAAAGTTTGAAATAGGCACAGTTTTTATATTTTTCACATTTTTGATTTATACTTTATGATCCAAAAATGGCAGCAGCAATATTCGCAAGGGTGTAACGGTGGTCAGCGCGAAATCCAGAAATTGCCAATATGCCGTACCACCTGCTCTTTTGAGTCCCAAATCTTTGATGACGCGCACAATTCGCACCCACTCGGAAGCCAGCTTCTTTTCGTAGCTCAAACAGAACATTTTAAGGGCTAAAAAGACAGTCTGATAGATGGATTCGCGAATGGAATGTGAAGACATAGTTGAACCAGCAAATTGCGGAATTGCGGTTCCAGTTGCGCTAACAACTTGCGGGCCCACAACTCCCACCGCACCGATTGGCCGTTCAGACGGTCCAGCAACAGAAACAGAGCCTTGACGAGCACTTTCAGTGGCTGAAAATTATGTAGAATTTAAAATTTCGCACATAATTCAGAATCTAGAATTATAATTTAGAATTTGTAATCAGAATAAAAGATTTAGTTAACTTAAAAAGCGTGAAATTCTGCAAAAACAATGATAGTACTAAGGAATTAGAAATATAAAAAAATACCTCATTTTGTGCATTTGAATGATAGTAATCGATTCAGGCAAAGCACAGGGCTTGATTTTATGACATAATATTAATATGTGGCTAAAATAAAAACAAAATTTTCGTATTACGAAAAGAATATACATTTTTACTTCCATAAGTAAATAAATATTAGCATTCAGTCATATATTTAACAATATAATGAATGACGGATTGCCATTAGCTACACTATTCTCAGTTGGTGATTTAGTTTTCGAATGAATTTTTCAAAAATTCGGAAAGGGCTATGTATGAGAATCATTCGCAATACTGCTTTCCCATTTGTATTTCTGATAAAATTCTCTAACATTAGTGATCATTCTAAAACACGTATAATTTGAAGGAAGAATGGCTTCCACTTACATCTTTGTGCAGCGTAGGCAGTCAAGGAACTAGCCGGACCTAATGTCGACTTTTGTACAGACGGATTGATTGCACTTAGCATAAGGTTCAGGCAGAAAGTCAGATCACGGCGGCTAAGACGAGGATGATCTACAGAAAGCAGAAGTGTGGCATTTGAAGCATATAAAAAATTTCACATCCGTCAGTATTTCAATTAACAACGGGCCTAATCGATTAATTATTCACGTAATAGGAAAAAATGTAAATTTACGCTATCCCTGAGTCTGAAATTCTTTGTCTGTTTTGTTAAAATTATGCATTAGATGAGCCATATTTTGAAACAAGTATAACGATCAATTTTTTATCAGCCGTAGCTACACATGTATTTACTACGGTGCAATTTCAATAAGGGATGCAAAAATAATATGAATTAACCACAATAATCGCTGATTAATAATCTACCTTAATCAAAAAATATTATTATGCACACACATAATACAATGAGGTACCTTTTGATGGAGAAGCGGACTTCAGAAAAATCGGCATAAGGATATGGCACAGAACAGCTTCAATGCGTTCATTCAGGCAGCCTAGCGATTCTGAACCACAAATGTATTCCAGGGAAAACGACTGTTCCTAAATGCAACATCTTGAGTACCAGAAAAAGTGTATTAATCTGATTAATTAATTATGTGAAGATTGTGCGAATAAAAAATGCTTCAAAGCGCAATAAATAAAAAACAAAGTATTTATCAATTTGTTACTAGATTTAAGTCAAAAATATATCCACGCAAGCTCGATAATTTGAAAACGTTGCGATATTTACTCGAAATATCTTTTAAAGCAGCCTATTAATGATAAAAAACATGTTCTGAATAAAAACTGATAAAAAGAGAAAATTAAATATAATATCTATAAAAACAATCAAAAAGCATAATACAATGAGTGACCAGAGCAACACTAAGGACACTGCGAAAGGAAGTGTTGCTGGTGAATAAAATGCAGTATCCTTGATTTTATTCTCCTTCTGAATTCAATGTAGTTCTGTCAATTTTGATTTAAATGTTGTCTGAATGTATCAAAATTCTAACGTTTTGGTGACTTACACCCAGTGCTTGCATTAGCAGGCAGGTTAACTTGATAACGGCGGCGCTAAAATAGCTAGGCGGTGAAAATGAGCATAAAACCGTTGCTGGTACACTGTGAGCCACTGAAGTTGAACTTTCGTCGCCGCCACCCAATGCGATCGGATCACCGATCAAGATTTTTAAGCACATTTGAACACTTGTCTACGAATTTCATTTAACCTCATCGAATCAACAGCATAAGAAAAGAATACAGAAGATTTTAAAAAACTCATTAAATTAATCATGAAGAATTTAAAATTTCGAAAATTATTCTTCGCCCGTCTAAAAATATTGCTACCATATCTAAATAATCAGAAGTCGTTAATATGACAAGATGAAAAGAGAGAAAGAAAGACAAGGAAGAATGGAAAAACTAATAAAAAGTTTTAATGAATAATAGATTAAATAAATAAATAAAATATATAGATACATTTGACTAAATTATAAAAAAATGAACTAAATAAATAAAACAAAAAGAAAAAAGTAAAAGAGAAGCATGCTTATAGTATACAGAAAGCAAAAAGACACGAGAAATTTCATAAGCGTAAGTAGTTAGCCTTAGTAGCCAATTATGAGAAATTACAGGGTTTTTGAGCAATATTTTGGTTTTGATATACGACCCAAAAACTAGGCTTAAGAGAAAGAGATTACATTCTGCTTTTTGTTTCGAAAGTTAAATAAATCCCATAAATAAATCGGTCATTTTTATGAGTTTCGATAATCGATCGCATTTAAAGATCGTTTGGCACGAGCTACACATATCATTGCGTCGAGCAGAATTTACTGTCCACGGAACGATAGCCCTCGGAGCGAACAAAGAAAGAAAATATGTCAATTTGTCAATTTAGTGTATTCTACCGACAAAGCAAATCTAAACACAATGTAAAAGCTCAGACTGACCTTCGAATGTTTTGATTGCATTCAGCAAACTACTAAAAATTCTTCTTAGATTTTCATCGAAGTTTTAAAAAATCACACTCTTACTAAAAATATATTATTCGGGAATTTTGGGGTAATTACGATTAATTCATTTTTGACTGACACCATATTTTCGTAGTGAACATCTAGCAGAATTAGCCATTGCTGAATCTGAATTAACGCCTAACACGGTAATCTGAAACAGATTAGACAAAATTAAATGTAAACTGAAGATTGTAGCTTCAATTAATCAATATTAAATTTTGCGAGAAACCCAATAGCTGCGAGATTCGTCTGGGTTTTTGAATAGATTATTGTAGCAAAATTACGAAGGATTAAGCCGAACTTTACATTTCAAAATGAATTATTCTCATCAAACCCAAATTTGAGGGTCTAAATCAATGTATGCATTCAAAGGTTGAAATTATGCGATTGAGGCCAACATTGCTAAAGTCGTACCAGTTCGAGATGCCAGACTGGTTAGGTGCAAGCAAATGAGTAAAAAAGCATACTAAAGCAAAAAGAAAATTAAGGAAGAAAAACAAAGTTAAAAATAAAATATTTAAGAATGTTAAGAGCAAAAATGCAACAAAAAATTATCAAGAATAGGAGTAAAAGAATGCCAAGTAATAACATGAAAGCAATACTTAAAAAATTAGTTGACTAATGTACCTTGAAGAAATGTAAATGCGCTAGGTATGGAAAATTGTTCAGTGTAGAATGAAGACCTTCTAGCCAGTTGCTCAGTGCTTCCCAGTTTACGAAACGCTGAAAATGGTGAACATCAAACGATAAAAATTGATTTTTCTTTCATTTACAAATAAGGTTTATTATTAGTATGGCAAAAAGTTCAATTGCAGACGTAAGATGTGGGAAGAAAGAATACGCTTCCTCACTCTCATGCTGCTCTTCTTCACAGCCTTAGCAAGCGTTTTATCAAATCGACGCAAAATAAAATTCAACGTAGTCCTGTTTTGTTCAACTGACCAGTCGGTTAAGGGCATGATGTCCAAAAAATACCTTAAAAAGGGTTTATGGATCATTTGAATAATTTTGAGTCAGGATGACAGGCAATTGAATTATCAGTGAAATATAATCACTGAATATACCGAAAAAATTTGAAAATGTTCCTTCCCTTCGATAAAAAAGTAATTATCTCGGCTATCGTGATTTAGGCCGATAATCAGTTCAGGGATCAAGGGCGTAGCTAAGGGGGCTCAGGGGCATGACCCCTGAAAAATTTTCAGAAACTTTTTTGATTTGTATGGTGCTATATTACGTGACCAAAATTGAATTCAAAAAGGCGGAACGCCAAAAAATTAGGCCATTATTATTTTTTAGTGATTCACTGCACAATTTGTCTGATGAATACAACTCAATGCTTGTTGAACTTCATGATAAAAGTGTGAAAATCATTTTGTGCTAGTTTGGTGATCTTCAGTTCCATTCGTTTTTCATATTATTTATAAGGACAGGAGAATGGCCAAATTTTGCTGTTAAGCGCAAATTATTTTCTGAATTAATACCTATTAATTATTAATTTTAATAATATATAGTCGACCCGGAAACTTTATGAAAAAAAATTTCCATTGATAAAGTTTTTATATCTTATTGACAGCGACCGGTTACAGCACAAGTAGAAAAACGCATTCAGCTCAGAACGTACTTCATATTTATTAATGGCAAACACTAGAAGTTTTGTGCATAAGAGTTGAGAAGATTTACTTTTTTAAGCTAAATTCAGAACAATGAATCGGCCGCATATTTGGTGAAAATTTTAACATTACGATTGAACATTAAAGTGCTCTTTTTACACCATTTTATCCAGCCGTAAAAGGATTTTCTACCAATTGACCGACCAACCCGATCCTACAACTTTCTCGTTCAGGTGGCACAAACCAAAACATAACAAACAGAAGCAGGTAATGCAAAAGAGTCTTGAAAAAAATTTATGTGCACCTCCCCAAACCAAAATCCTGAATACGCCTCGGTCGCGGACAGGTACTTGTCAAAATGACGGACTTAACGCTCTTAAAAGTCGACACTTAAGCACTCTCAGAAGTCAATAGTCTAATCATTCGCACGGCCATCTGAGACCATACTGTAGAAATGAAATGTAGCTAAAAAATTTTAAATAAACTCAAGCAATGGCATGCTACTTGCAGCGTAGTAAACAAGTGCAAGCAGAGTCAACTGAAACCGCCTTGCATTTGACACGTGCATTATTTATTATTAGCCTTTCATGACAAGAAGTCATAAACTTCATTATTAAGTATTAGCTAACCTTTGTAAGCCTTCGCACGCAAGAGTATTCGGATCATATGGAGCCAATTTCAATAACGCATGGGCAACTTCGGATAACTTCTGAAAAATCTTCAAATAAAGTATAGCAATGCCGTAGTGATGCGGCTAAAACTTTTCTTTTGAACATTGCATGAAATCTGTGTGCGGCTGCTCATCAAAGATGAAAATTCTGTCTATGTTACAATGAAGTTAAAAAAATTAATTTTCTTAAAAGTTATTTCGCATTATACAAAATGGGTTGTTTTCATATATAATTACTACTAAGCGATCAGTAAAATTCTTGTTTGTGTCAGCTGATAGAATAATCATTATTTATGTGCTTGCTTGTCGCAGTTTTCATCGAAAAACAGTAAAAATGCGAAGCAGGTACGTACGAAGTAGCACTTTTGATCAATGTTGTCCGGAAATTTTCCATGATCCGTCGTCAGAGATTTGCTGAGCTCCTTATTTCTGGCCAAAGACGTTTTGAAGAAAACAGCTGTCAGTGATAATAAAGCATCACGTGGACGCCTAAACGTTTCTCTCTGCATATCCATTCCTTCATTTGTTTCCCAATTTGAGGCTCCGGTTTTCCTACCGTCCGCCCTGAATATAACGTACAATATTTTATTCGAAATTTATTCAGAAAATTTTTCTTTTTTCTCTCGTGAGAATAGGCTTGTTAAGTTTTAAGTCTAATTAACTAGTCGCTGAAACGTCGTACTTTACGATTATAGTTTCTTCGCGTTCAAAAACTTGAGGAGATTCACAAGCGACTGATCGCATTCGTCCACTGGACACTCCTATGCCAATATCCATTGTTCGCTGTGGTCCACTGAAGTTTCTGACATTAAAAAACGGCGGCATTAAAATCTTAATCGCCGGTATAAGCTTTATGTCGGAGAAATAAATAGGAAAAATCCTTATTATTTTATGAAAAGCAATGATCGAAGGCTAGGCTTATCTGTGATAGAAAAAAATCCATTTGTATTAATTATTTTCTAGGTAAGGAAACAAATAATACGAGTATAAAAGTCAAATTGAATTTTTGAGGATGATGTCAGAATCACAGAGGGCGATCGAATTCACAGTACTTTGCAAATTTTATTCCAGTCTACCATTCATTATTTTAATTTTCTCAGTACCTAAATAAAGATAGCAACTGTCATCTAGAAATCAGATATTAAACGTTGTGTTGAACGAATATGGATTTGTGAAACACATGTAAAGACAGAACAATCTGGAATTGCAGATCCATGCATGACAAGTCAATTTCGCCAACATAAATCGAAAAGTCTGAAGATGTGCGATGGTTTGCTGAGAATATCATTCACATATAAATGATGGAAATAAAAATAGAATATTATATATACGAAATAGACTTTCTAATACAATCAATGAAAAAATGATAAAGTAAGCACCTTGATAGGACGTCGCAGCAGTTGATCAGTACCTTTATCTGAACCATTAGAGAAGTTAAAGCATGAAATTCGTGCTTTAGGGCAGAAACAGGGGTTTGAGATTGTCTAGATTCATCCTGGAGTCGCTTCATGTAATGTGGAATCAATGCCTGCATTATCATCTGGATAAAAAGAGATGAAACGCTAATAGCTGACCTAGTGCCGTACAAATCCTAATCTATGTACTTACTTGAACTGAAAGATGCTTCGATAAAACAAAAAAAGTAAACTGTTGATAATGCAGGAATAAGCATATTCTCGCTCCAACGCCGAAAAGAAAGTCAATACATGTTGTTAGAAGTAATATAATTTGAGAAATTATGATAAACAATAGTTTAAAATCGTCTAAACAGTGCATATCCATTCTTTATTTTGCAAAATACGTTGGGTCAATAGGGGCGGCTCCTAACTTTTTAAATTCGCTTTAGATTGAAAAAAGTTAAGGGATAAAATGTAAAGAATGTGTACAATTTAAATTTTGACAACTCCGATTCAATTTACTCTGAAAATTTTAATTTTCTTCCGGCTACTTATAGTCTCTAATGCTAAGTGGCCTGCCTAGAGTGAGAGCCAGGGGCGGAATGTAGGGAAGAAGGGCGGGGAGGGGGCGGCTACCCTATTGGCCTAAAATAGCTGGCAATATAAAGGTAGGATTGTGCTTTGCAATGATTTTTGGCCATCAACCATCATATTTTCACAAATTTTTCCGGCGCCTCGTACCGAATAATATGTATTTACTTTATTTATTTACTTTCCTGACGGCCTTTAAGCCATTTTTTCGTAGTTTTCTTTCATTTTTTAGCACAAATTCTAGAAAAACTTTGCGCCACGCTCATTAACTAAAATTGACAATATAAATAGCGAACAAACGCTATTTTGCTCGTGATTATCGGGTTTTTCGGATCTATTTTTGACTATTTAAAAAAAGTTAGGGTATCGCCTAACAACCCTACGAAAATCATAGATCTGCCATCGATGAGAGTAGTAGGTAAGATACATAGGTCCTCCTAATTAAAATCATCATCATTTGATAGCATCGCTTTGAATCAGGCGCATAGGCGCAAATTGTAACACAGCTGGCGACCGCATCGGTCAGAATACAAAATGTATCAGGGTCGTCCTTGTAACACATGTCAACGGACTTAAGCGGCTTATCTATTTGAACCAAGCTTAAGATCTCCAACACATCCTTTTGATTTTCCATGTTTTCGATTGAGCAAAGCAATTTGAATAAGTGGCTGCCTTTGACCTAAAAAATGAATAAAAAGCTCAAATTGATATGTGTATGTAGATTTTTAGGAGTAATTTCCGAGAAATTCGAATAATCCGATTTCAATTTGAAATATTGCGGAACAACTAGTGAAGAACTCCAGCTTTATAAATACTTGGGATTTTTTGAATAATACGACAATTAGGCAGAATTTCACTAAGCAACCAACTGTGAAATACTGCTTTAATCGCACTTACTAAACAACAAATTGAAGGACAATGTAATTTATAAAAGCATTAATTGACTCTAAAATAAAAGCTTTGTGAAATAAAAAATAATGTGCACGTTTAAAAACAGATATATACATGAGTCAAAAGAAATTCGTTACCCGAGCTGGATCAAAGTCTAATTCATCGTCACTCAAATCAAGAATATTTGCGATTGACCCAAAGGTCTGAAAATGAACGAAACAATGCATAGCAAAAACATGATCACATTATTATTCTCAGCGTGAAATTTCCTAAGCAATTAGTGCAAAACAAGTTTTAATTTTATGAAATAAAATCTAATTTAGATTAAAATAATTTAAATTAATTGAAGTCTCAATTCAATGTGGATAAATTCTTTTCAGTCTCCCCGGCTTTTGAATCACGGTCGCTCTAAAGATAAACAAAGATAAAGATAAATCTTCTCACATAGGTTGTTTTATTCAGCTTTGAGGCTTCGTAATTTTTTAAAATTACATTAAATCAATTCCGATTGATTTACAGTAATTGCTGAATTAAAATTATAACTACGTGAATGAATAGTGTCGCTCATTCATAATTAAAATGAGCCAGAACGCCGCCGCATTGAAATAAGTTTATCCTAAAAATGCCGTGTCTGTGAATAAAAGAGTTTTATATACATAATTGGGAATGTAAGAGGGGGAATGTCTTACGTTTCGTATCCTTAAACATTTTTTGTCATTTCAAATTGAAAGTGAAACGATTCAATCTAAAAAATGAAACAACGAGCATTACATAAACATGCCTGTAATAAAAATGGTTTCCGATGCAGTAGGTAAAGCTGCTTGCAAGTGAACTCGATAACTTCACAAAGCATGAAATTGACTTGATGTTGCGAATAACATCGTAAAATAAATGGCATTATAAGGAAGAACCTGAAAAAAACGCAATCGTAAGGAGAAAATTTGTCAGATATTTTATAAAGCAAAAATATAATATATAAAATATAAACAACAAACATCTTTCTTCAAATCAAAGTTCTTTTAGAAACGAAGCTAAAAGAAGTATTTCTACGTATGATTTTATACAATCCACAAAAATTTTGTTCTAAGCGATTTTCTGAATCATTTCGTTCTATCACAAAGAAGGGTATCAGCATAATTCTCTGCTGTCAGATTAAAAAGATATTAGCGAGCAAAAATACGTACTAACATAAAAAGCAAAAAATACAAGTAATATCTACAGTACTGAATCTAAAATTCGCCAGAAAAACGCGATAGAGTAGCGAAAAAATGACATTTGAACCGAATGCAGACAGAGAGTATGAGTAATCTCTGAAGCAGGGTCAGCCATCAGCCAGGGAGCTTTGAACCAAAATAGGCTCGGAAACTGATATAAATGATAAAATTACGTGAAAACTACATTAGTTCACCGTCTCTAATCATTTACGACTGATTTTGCAAGAAAATTTGATTTTCATAAATTTTCCGCCTTCATTTCACCTTACTTTCCCCGAAAATTCCTCATTTTTCTATTCTGGTGGTCTAGATCCCAAACTATCCCGTACATGTTTGGTAATGAATGAACACCCTTTTCTATATCATAAACAAGATTATCTTTTAAAGGATGAAGATCCATGCAGAACACAAAGGCAGAGAAGCACATAATTACCCATTAGTAGAAAAAACTGCCTTAAAATGGAAGCTTAATTCAATGTACGTAGCCATACAATGACGCAGTATTGCCGAATCTTCGCAATGCAATATCAATACCCCATTGATAACGTTAATAAATAAATGCAAATCGCCAAATAAATAAGGGTTTTCCATACTGCGCAACATAGTCGTAACAAGCTAAAGAAAGAAAAAAGCTTTTGTGAACAATATGCCACTCATGTAGTGTCACAGAAGAAGGACAACAAATTCTGCAATGAGAAAAATTAAATAAAGCGTAAAACTTTAGACTTTGTTTTAAAATAAAAAGTAGAAAATCATTCGTCCTATATATATTCTGTGTTGTTGCAGTAATGCGTATTTCTATCTCTTT
This sequence comes from Mermis nigrescens, assembly GCA_036768485.1. Classification (NCBI taxonomy): domain Eukaryota; kingdom Metazoa; phylum Nematoda; class Enoplea; order Mermithida; family Mermithidae; genus Mermis; species Mermis nigrescens. The sequence continues at coordinate 3,084,360 of JAVLUZ010000056.1, forward strand.
TTATTTCTGTTACGATTGCTTTTCATAAAGTCTCAAAAAAGCACAGTCGGCAAGAATTACCTTTGACCATGCTAATTTATGTAACATGTCCGCTCCGTACAATTCTTTGCCCCACATTTGATAATGCATACCAAAGCATGTCTCCAGTGCCTTACGAGGGAACGCCGGCAGATGCGTAAGCTCTTCGTGCAGAAAATATATCCTTTGAGGAACCTAAAATACTACTTTGAAAAATAGTTGATTTTTCAAAGTTATGATACTAAGCATTGAATAAAATTAGCTCTAAAAGTATTCTAAGCATTCATAACAGTAAAGTTCAACAATCGGTAAAAATATGAAGTTAGCAACTACGTTCAATATTAAGAAACTGCTGCAACTGCTAAGAAATTAATTTTTTAGCGTTATATGGTTTTTCATTTTCGTACTAAAACTTTTAAAGGTTCTTGAAGACGCATTGGGTGTCGTCCCATTTTTAAATCGCTTATATCACCCCAAATAATAAAATAGAAATCGACTACATGCTCATTCAGCAATTTAACTATCAAAAACGATAATTGTATGACAAACAATCAGAGAAAAATTTTTAAAAATAACGGACGATATACTCGAAGAAGATAAATATTCAATCATATAAGCTTGATTATTTAATACTGAACTCAAATCTGGTGAACCTTAAATTTGGAAAACACTTTGTAGCTCCTCCTTCCAATAATGTAAAGACTTATATAGATGACTTACAATATTCTCTGGCGCAGACTTCAAAATATTGTAACTCAACAAAACGCGTCCCAATTCAGCAAACTTGATGAAAAACGCCTAATCGGATAAAATGAACTGCAAATGTGCAAATGGGGTCTTTGAAGAACTTAATTAAATATTTTACCATGCGCTTCATCTTTGCATTGCCTTCATCGATATCCATTTGTACAAGATTTAATTGCGGATAAAATGAACGACGAAAGAAATAAAAATCTCGCACATAAGAAATCGGCATATGTACAAATCCTAAAAAGCGCGGCGATGAAGGCACATGAAAATTCCATGCATGAAAAAATATTGTAGATGAAACAAAATAAGCGCAAATTGGCATTAACGACAACTAACTATTTAATAAATAGAACCAGGAAATTTAGCATAACTTTCAGCTTTCTTTAGAGCACTATTAGTGTAAATTCAAAGCTCAAGCATGAAGGAAAACAAAATATTGATTTAGAAAGAAAAACTAAGATGAAGAAATAAAACGCATGAATGTCTGATGCATTAGACTTTCATAATTTCATTGCTTTCAGATGCATATCTATTCGTTTTTGATTGGTCAAAAAGACTTCTGCAAGAAATTTTACGTGAACGAATTTCCTAATTATTATGTGTTTCTTGCATATTTTCTGTTGACAAGCTTACTGATACTTATGGACATTTTTCTTTTTGCGAAAAAAAAATCGAAGTGTGGAAACACTTTACCGGTCTTCGCATCGACCAAAAAGTAACTCTCAGCTTCATCACCGGGGATACTGAAATATTCTAAACTATCGCACAATATTTGACTGAATTGCGTGTCCTTAAAGAAAAAATAAATTTAAATAATGATCCCAATATTATTGTATTTCAAAGAAAGTCATAAGGAACAAACTCATGCGGAATATGTTTTGAAAAAAAGAGCGACAATTAGCTTAATTAATGTCTGGAAAAATCAAAAGATCCGGCAACAAGCCAGACGATAAACCATATTTTTGCACGCCAATTAATAAAAGTAATTGCTTTCGGTCTTCAAAAATAGCTTAGCTAAAAGTATTTCTATGCAATTTGAAATAGGTTATGTATGGTGCATTTCTCACGGTACATTTCGCCGAGTCATCTTAATTCATTGTCTCGTTATCATTACTGCAATTGACCAAATAAATTAACAAGCTGATATATAGTAATGGACAGATTTAAGAAATAAATCGATTCGGTTAAAAGTGATCACTTGCTCAGACGAAGGAGCAATCAAGAGGCAAAGATGGATCTTCCCACAAAACTCAGAAAATAATCCCTAATTAATAATAGTCCGTGCGTAATGGAAAATCAACAACTACTTCTTTATTGTTAAACATAAGATTCGAAATAATGCACGCACAATACGATTAATATAAGGTTTATAAAATAAACAAAAAATTAGACGAAGTATTAAACAAGATTAAGATTTACACGAAGTATACACGGATTCAGTTCTTGGTTGGTTTTTGTTGTAGTCGAATGCATGGTCGCTACTGAACAAAAGTTTGACCACAAAAAGGAATCGTTCCTTTTAGGATGCCTTATTTTCAGAGTGAAAGTGAAAATTTACAAATCGCAATACTTTGCTAAATCTATCCGCATAATCGAAAGTGAGGATAAAAATATTTTGTCTCCCTGTCTAACAACATATCGAATTAACACATATCTGCACAAAAAACTGACTTGATGATTTTACTAGCTTACGCTTTTTTGTGCCATTAAATCGTAGTGGTTTGTTTTTCCAAAGTGAATTTTAAACATTTTCTACAATATAGGATATGTATAATGCACCAGGAGGCGCTAGAAAGATTAAATACATCTGAATTTATACCTTTTAAACCATAGGTACCAAAATGCTTGCGGTTTTCGCATGTCAAATATTTAGAAAAAGTGCTTACTTCCAAAATATTGAACTGAGTTGGTATGCTGCCATTTTCGGGTCCTTGGACAATGACTTTCTTCGCCATAGGCACATTAGCTGTTATCATCAAGGCTGCCTGATGTACAATTACGATATATTATTAAAAAATCGATTTCTTTACACTAAAAACATGAAATAAAGAACAGAAAGATACTGACTTCATTTTGACAATAACTTTATCTCAATCAGTGAAGCATTAAAATAAAACATTGTAGCTTAAGTAGAACTTAAGCGACTATATATCAATATAAGGCTAACTGATTTTTAAATTTAAGTTCAAAGAACAGTAAGTCGCTTAACGCTGTTATTTTATCCTTCAGTAAATAACATGCTACGTACCAAGAGACTCTAATATTACGTTAAAGCGATTATGCTAATATCGTAAAAATTCAAAAAATATGCGATCGTATAGGATTAGGATATAATTCGGAATAATAAGTCAAACTGTAATTTATGAAAGTCTGATTCCAATTAATGATACCGGCACTTACATCGCATTGCTCCTTTTTTAAGGTCTGCTTGACATCCTTAAAGTAAAGTCCTTGAACGGAAGGAACAACCTGAAAGATACCTTAATTTTTATCGCAATAAGCTCAAGAAGTAACAATAACATACCGTCCAAATGAAACTTAGAGCCATACCAATTGCTTCATTACCACCTTCGCTCGGTGCCCTTACGTTGTACATTATAAACCCAATCTTAAAAAAACCGGTAAAATATAAAAAATCTAAAAAATTAAGATTTCGATTCAGACTACCAAAACACGAGTAATCTGAATTTGTTTGAGTGATGAATAAGTAACAGTTAGCAGATATTACGCTTACCATGTAATTCAATAAAGTATAGGCTGCTTGTGGCGGCAATTGTCCCATGTGAACAATTTTTCGTAATAAGCTGAACAGTTCCTCCTGAATTACAAATGACTTGGCAAATTGCTACAAATCGAGACTTTAATGGCCTCCCCATTTAGAACTTTGATGCGGACTAAATTTGTGCATATTGTCAAGATTTGCTTTCCACAAAAGGATTTTCAATAACAGAAAAGATTGAGATGCTCACACAACCTATAATAACATATCACCGTGATAGCCTATCAGAATAGGATATTTGAAAGCCATTTTAAAAGCAACTATTTTTCGTAAATGCAAGCAAGCGAGTCTATGTAGCGTTGTATGAGATAAATTATAAAAACCTCGCACGAATTCTAGACATAAGGTCAGGCTTGGAAACAGCATAGATACTAGACTAATAAATTTTACGATATTCTATACTACTGCGAACGGATGAAAAATAGTCTCGAAAAATTGCATCGAATGCCTTGTTGATTATTTTTAACGATAAACATAAAAGGAGATCATTCAGAATCAAGAAATGTGATGCATATTAGTTTTTCGTTCCGTTTATTGAGCAAGAGACGCATGAAAAGGCTATTATTTAACATTTCCGATAAATTGTTTCTCAGATTAGAATTTTGTAATCAAACGAGCTTTGAAAATGCTTCTGCTGAAATATAAGACCCTTAATAACTGAACTGAGGTTTTTCTAATATAATAAGACTTAAATTCAGCACTGACCTGTTTATCTTTCACCGTCAGCTTTTCTAGGAAATATCGAATAAATAAAGCGCAGTCTTCGGTCAGACAAGACCAAACAACCTTTCTTACCACTTCGCTAACTGTAAAATCAATTTGGATTATAGACTAAAAAGTTGCGAACAATGGCATTGATTTTCAAGAAAAGAATCAAGTAATTAGGAGCAGAAAATCCACATAGAATATAGGTTTTTGAAAACTTGAAAGATGATGACTTTTTACGCAAGCCTAACGCTTCCAAATCTAGTTTATTATGTGCAGGAAAAAAATTTTGTCGATCAAAGTGCAAATAAAATAAATTGAAACGTTTCCAAGCAAACATTCATAAAATACGAAGAGATCATAAAACAAGATTAAGTAACCTAAGGTTACGCAAATGGATTGAAAGATTCACATCTTTTCTGAAAAATAACTTCAATAAATCTACGAGTGTCAAGAAATTTAATTAGTTACAAAAGTAACGAAAATGTACCAGCTATTCCATCGTGGTTAACCTCAGAGTCCTCCAACATTTGCAACATTAAGGGCACCACTGAGCAAAGCCAAGATGGAAACAGAGGTTGTGCAACTGGAACAAGCTGCTTTATAGTTTGATGGCCGTCTATTTCTTCATCTTCAAGTGTTACTCCCACAACAGGCTAATAATCAAAAATACTTAATAAACTGTAAAACCTAGTAATTTGATATCCTAAAAAGTAAGTTCAATTCCTTTTTTCCCTTCCTAAATAATCGCACTCTCACAGTGTGTCAAACTAATTTTTAGAAAAGGATTTATATCACTGTCATCTTGATTTGTCCGAAATTATTCATTTATTGAAGTGCAGATGCGTTGAATATAATGAATGATTTAAGATAAAAAGGCCTCAAGCGTCTATGCTTATCTTTTAATATAGGTACTCCAGTTTGATATGATGCGGAACTTGTAATCAGAGTGTTTAGAAAAAGTAAATTAATCATCGAATGTAAAAATTCAGCAAAATTGAGTCTTTTAAACAAAATTGTAGAAAAACATCGCCTTTTACCAACAGAAACGAATATTTATCATTAAGAATAAGACAGTTCACTATTAAAAACACTGGTACTGTTAACAGTGACACAAACCATTCCAAAGCTAAAAATACCTAAATCTCGCTTAAATTTGAAAATGTGTTGTTTTGCAAATAGACTCCCTCCTCTTTGGAATAATTTACCAGAAGAAGTTGTAAAGGCCCCGAACTTTCCCTCCTTCAGCAGTCGTTTAGAGAAAATTGGTTTTACCTTAGACTATAAGTAAGTGCAAACCGCCTTTATAGTCCTTGCGCAGGTTATTGATATTATATTTCATTGCATTGACGACATTTTAGTGTATTTACTCTGATTCTTTCTTTTTTTTTAATTTGACCAAATTTGTATTGTTTCAATTCCGTCTCTGTCGCAATAAAGTATTTCAAAACGACATAAACATAATACAAATTTATTTTTTACAGCGAGGAATTCCTTATTTCTCTAACGTTTTCGGGCTGCCGCCATACATTATCTTGAGGGAAGGGTTCGGGTACCCCGCAAAAAATTTTCACCTCCTTTGAATTAGCGATTTTTTAAAAGTTCCCAAAAATTTTCGAAAAATTTTTAAAACATGCTTTTTTAAGCGTTTTTAGCTATCTATTCGCTCAAAAGTGCCAAATTTTCGGCGCTTCGCGCCAATATACTTATGTCTTGACCACTACATTTTGTTTAAATTTGTTCCGACTTTTCTGATTTTTTCGAAATTTTTGATGTTTTTATGCCCTAGAAGGATAGATCATCGTCAGAAATGCTGAAAAACGATATTTTTGACGGGTACCTACTGTTTTTGAACCCAAAAAGTCACTTTATAATTTCACCCTCCCCAGAATTCCCATGCTGTGTATGTATGGCTGCCATGATCCACTTCAAAGAATTTCAGTGCTAACCACTGATGCGTTTAGATATTAAAATGACTTATAACTTAATTCCCGTTTCCGAAATCTGTCTTGTCTGTTTTAATAAGAATGAATGCACGATTTTCCGCTAAAATACATATTTAAAGGATAGTTAGTAAGTTGAAAAATGCAAAAAATAAATCAATATATGTACTAATGCTCTAAACTAGCTCTGGAATCATAGGTGCACAAGGTCAGGGTCGGCAGAGGGGGAGGGGGTGGAATCCTAAAAATTCAAAACACGCTTTTTGAGTAAAAGAATACTCAAAAACATTAATCTGTCGCGAAGCGCCGGAAAAAATTTGACGTTTTTACTGCTTTTGACCTCAAAAATAATGCAAAAAACGTTCCATCGGCTCAAAATCGCCCGACAGCATTGGCGGATCCAGGAATGTCCTAAGGGGGCGGAACCCTGATTTGGGCGGAAAAATTAGCCGTTTTAACCCGACAATCGCTAAAAATCGCTCAAAAATCCTTAATTTTGCACACTATTTTGGGCCAATGGGGGGCGGCCGCCCCCCCCCCCCACTTCCCGCCTGAATCCGCCCCTGCCCGACAGTACTTGTCCGGCTGACCCTTCAGGGGTAATACCCTCCTCACCCCTACGTGCATGTATGTCTGGAACAATCGTTAATAATTTCAAAACTGTATTGAATAAAGAAGAGATGCTCTGCGAGACAAAACAAATGAAGAAAAAGTCTTTTTTAAACTAGTTTACTCATGTGACTAGATATCATAGTAGATGCTTGAAAGGGCCGGTCAAAAAATTCAAGCCGGTCCAGGGGTCAAGCAGAGAACTTGACTGAAAAAGGGTTTTGAAAATTGGTTTAAGAAGTATATATAACGACGCAAACACTACGTTAACTCACACTTTGTATCGGCGATTTCAAGCAATTCGCAAAGCGTGTTGATTTTTGTCCGTAAAGACATCATCTTTGTCTAATTTTCCCTAGCTTTTCCGTTCCTCCTTCAGAGAATCTAGCCCCTTACGCGATGTGCATGTCAACGAATCATTGTTGTGCATAAACATTTAATGAAATAAACACTTGATCCCATTCTGTGCGATTATTTGATTTAGGTCTTGGATCATTGAACGTTAGATAAATTCTCACTTCAATCGCATAAAAGAATTTTTTGAAATGAAAGTTATTTAATGAGAGACTAATTCAAACGACGATATTCTTTTCAATAAAGTGTTGTGTTATTTTTAGGGCTATTGCTCCTACTTCGTAACAAAACAAAATATGAATATCCTGAGATAAAAACTTGCGAAAAAATTTCGAAAAATCGCTTAATTTCATGTTTTTTATGCATTTCGAGCATCGGTAGGTTTTCTGCTTACGAAATTTTACCGTCTGGAATAAGGCCGGTTCATAAGCCGCTTGCATTTGAACTGGCGTGGACAAAAAGAAGTACTGCTGCCTCTCCACGCCTTTTCTCTCTTCTGCTTGTTCTAAGGCCCGTTTGAGTATTTCTTGTTTTTGCTTCCGACGAGTTTTCGTCATCGTCATAATCGTCTGACTCTAACACAAAAACGCGTACCTACATCAAGATATGATCAATAACGGTAATAAAAGCTGATAAAAAAATTTAAAACAGAGGTACTTTCACCTTAACATTTTTATGTTAAACAGTCATTAACTATATTTTCAAAACAGCTCAACTTACTGATGATTCCAGCCCAAAATTATTATTCGACTTCTGATGATTGAAATATTAATACACGAATCAACCATAGCCAACTTTCAACTGGCACATACATTTAAAATCATTAAAAACTTTAATGAACGCAGTTTTATATGACAAAGTCGGTCAATCATTTCCAAAATGGCATTGCAAATTTGTAATTTTTATGCTTTCAAAATGCGACATTAAGAGATTTGGCAAATTCGTACGGAGTGGCTGAATAATAAAACGAAAGCAACCTGCCTTTCTCTTAGTTATGATGTCTCTTTACTTAATATTGTTAATGAAAAATCTGCCAGCTGAAAGTGCTCAAAGAGCATTCAAGGGAAACAATTTTCAAAATCATATTTCTTGAATTTTTCAGTGTCAATTATCACCGTGGAATCCTCTTCTTCCTTCAATGTCAGCTCTTGAACTTTAGTTTTCATGTGAGGCATCCATGGAGGATCAACCACGGATACTTGCGATTGACCAATAGGAGGAGACGGCAGCGTAAAATCAATACTTGGGGGAGGTACCTGATAAACGACATTAAAATGAATACGCATTGCAGAATTTCGCGCTGTCAGGACAAAAAATAATAGAACAAATCGGATAAACAAAGCGCCACTTTTTAGAAAAAAGCATTAAGATAGTAAGTTATTTTTGTAATAAGTGGTCCGTGGATATGCTTCTTAATAATAAATTTCGAAATTTAAAATTTGTAAAGTTTAATTAAATTTAAATTGTTTCAAACTAATGATTTAGATTAAATTTAAATTTTTTGGCCCACGAAGAAAATATCGCACATACTGTTTCAAAGTCAACATGTAGATAGGTATTCAAATCGGTAAAGATTTTCTAAAGGACAATCAGAGAAGCGGATGAAAAAGAGCGGAGATGCCTGGCCCGTCCTATTGACTCACTATATTTTGCGATACAAAGAACAAAATATAACAAAAAATTCAAAATTTTTTTATGAAAATCTTCGCTAAGAAATTATTCAAACTAGAATATGAAACCTAAAAACAGCTAAAAACAATAAGTTTCACGCAAATAATAGTGAGCTATCTGTGACTGTTATGGGAAATTTCGACAAACTATTAAATACGGAAAGACAAGCATACGCAAATTCGGAATGGGTCATTAACAGTGGACATTATGCTTTAAATTTTTCCCGGAAAATCTCCCTACCTTTTGAAAATGATTAAACCTGCGAATTAGCTTACACATATTCAACTTTGGAAACATGCAGATATGCTAAAAATTTCAATTGTTCCTAAAGGCAGTTTCTGCATTTCAGATTAGCGTCAGATGTCATCTGAAAAAGATAAGATTTGAAATGTTTGCTAAGAGCTTTCTGCTGTTCTAGTCAGAAAAGCGGCCGATCATTACGAATGATTTTATTCAATTGATAATCCAAAAAGTCCTAATGTACTTTGAACACCGACTGTGCACCATCTTCCATCTTCAACCAGCAGTGATATCGATTGCGCCACAGCACGTGGAATCTATATACGGCGCAAGATCGAGTGGTAGGGTCTCCAGTTCGCATTTGACTTTTCATTAATTCAACTGCAGCCTCAGAATGTTTTACAGAAGACACAATAAATGTAGCGGCTGAAATGAAGCGATAACCGCTTATAGCAACTTTATAGAAAATAAGTTTACAGGATAAGAAACCACAAATGATCATGATGACTACATTACAGTTAAATTTTAAAAAATCAATTAGGCGCGATTCTTATATCCGACGTATATCATTGCATAGATCTTTGACAATTTCACTAGACACTATGGATTTTCCAATCATATAATCATAAAAAATTCACGACGTTTATTAATTTGATAAGGAAAGAATTCAATGCATTATTGTTGCAAAACTTCAAACCAGAAATTGAAGTGCATAAGTCTTTCTTTGAGTGCACAAGATTATGTGAGGAAGATATGATCAATTTTAGAGTATTAATGATCTTGTTTAGCAATCACTCATAAATTTTTTTCTAAAAGATTATATGCTCTGAAATGACAAATATGTAATCCTCTAAGTAATAATAATATTAGCAATAATAATGATAAATTAATAGTAATAATAATGATAATAATAATAATAATAATAATATTGATAATAATAATAATAATAATAATAATAATAATAATAATAATAATAATAATAATAATAATAATTATTATTATTATTATTATTATTATTATTATAATATTAATAGTAATAATAATAATAATGATGATGATAATAATATTAATAATAATAATAATAATAATAATAATAATAATAATAATAATAATGATGATGATAATAATAACAATAATAATGATAATCATCCTAATAATAATAATAATAATAATAATAATAATAATAATAATAATAATAATAATAATAATAATAATAATAATAATAATAGTATAACCTTTATGCCTAAAGTATCATTATAGGAGAAATTGTATGTGATTGCATTTCCTGAACTTTATGCTTCTTTATTATTATTATTATTATTATTATTATTATTATTATTATTATTATTATTATTATTATTATTATTATTATTATTATAAAAATAATAATAATAATAATAATAATAATAATAATAATGATAATAATAATAATATAACCTTTATTCCTAAAGGTCATATGGAGAAATTGTGTATGATTGCATTTCCTAAACTTTATGCTTCTATATTATTATTATTATTATTATTATTATTATTATTATTATTATTATTATTATTATTATTATTATTATTATTATTATTATTATTATTATTAATCATAACAATAACAATAATAATAATAATAATAGTAATAATAATAATAGTAATAATAATAATAATAATATTTATAATTATAATAATATTCATAACACTCATACTCAATACTCATAAAACTCATAACACTTATCTCATGTAATATTTATGCTGAAAATACTAATAATAGATATATACGTACAACTGATCCTCATAATACTTACAATTTAAAAATTAATGGTTAAACTTATTGCTGATATGCTAACATTAATATTAATTGAACTCATTACGTTTATCACTTTAAAAATATACAAAGAGCCGTTATTTGACAAATGATTCCAATAAAATCTACCGTCACTCATCAGCTTTCTGAAAATTCTTTAAGTCACGCAGGGAGCAGACTATAGCATAGCGCTGATTATAGTGAAAGATCACGAAAGTCTGGAAAGATTATGTCGATTTTCTGAGTATGGCTACTACCAACAAACAAGCGAGCATTTTTTAAGAGTAATACACTATAGAACGATCAAGGATGGAAATTCAAAACTTTAGAAATAATAAACTCAAGCGACTGTTAATTACAATTCAGATAAATAAGAAAATCTGAAAGCACTTATTTACCTGCCGTACCAGCTAGATTCACATCCAATTCTAGAAGAAGTTCCCACGCGACGGGTAACATATCTTGAAAGAAACTTTCATGAGCTATCAAAGCCGATTTCAAAAAAGTTGATAAAGATGTATGGCAAGGATTCTGCACCTAAAAGCAGCCAAAAACCATAAATCAATCTCTAGCTGTACAGTAATACAGTTATATGAATCATGGAAAGATTGTTTTTTAGTGTAATTTGCGAAAATTAAAGGTTGTCCAATTACAAGTAATACTTACGAGTGTTTCCGATAAAAAATATGTATATTATATGTGGAAACTACTCACCTGGTATTTTATATATTTCAAGATCGGTGATTCTTTTTCATCTCTCTTAGCCTCAGGCAATTTTTCTCCAGCGTCTGCTGCACTTTTCTTGCCCGGCTTCGCATCCTGACAATTGAGGCGAGTAGTAGAATTTATATTAAATATATTCAAGGTTGGTGTAAAAACTATTCGATTTTGAGACATTTTGGAAAAAATTAACAAAACAGCACTCAGACAATAAAACCATTTAGAAGCCAATGATAGAACGGTCAAATTTTTAAAAGAATACAGTTACTTTATCTGCCGCTTACAGCATTTGACTTGGCTTCTTCATTTTCCAGCTTTTCAGTCAACAACGACTTGAGATGAGCTACCGAAGCTTTATCATACTGACCTCTAACTAGCGCGCTTTCGCGACGTGAAACTGGCATGCTAGAAGTCTGAGGTAAAAATACATTTTAACGAAATAAATGGAACGGCTAGATTAATAAATATTTTGAATTAACGCAGCATAAAAAATCTAACAAGATGCAGTGGCGGAGCCAGAATTTTCTGACAGGGGGGTGAAACCCCTAATTTTCCTAATAGTGTCAAAAATTGTCCAAAAAATCCGTTCATTATGCTTAAAGTATCCGTTTTGTCGTCTTTTAGTGGACAGAATCATTTGTGATCCACAGAAAAAGTTAAGAAATTTTGAAAGTTTCTTACGAAAAACGAGCAAAATTAGTTCAAAAATTGGCACAAAGCACCGAAAATATACTCGAAAAAGCATTGTAAGCTTAGTCTTAGCTACCTTGCGTCTTTCTGACACAGAAGTTGACGGTTTGTCTGATAAATTGTCCAAAATAGTTTTACGCTTGTCCAATTGGCCTTCAAGAGGAAATTCTTCACCATAAACCTAAAAAAAGCGGAAATCATTAAAAATAACCTAAGAAATACAGATTAACACATACATAAAGGAACATCGACGAATAATATTCTTATTTAGTCCAAACATCCTAAACACCGCGATAACGTCAATGTGTAAAGGGAGTATTGTGAAGTTGAAGTATCCTAAGTGTTACCTAACTAGTTAAGGCAAATGCAACCGAAGAGGAAATGGACCGTGCCCTTACGCAGTCGAGAATCTGTTTCAAAAAAGAGTTGCACATTGCGGCTCTTTGTTGAATAAGTCAAAAGTGGATCCTCTCTACACGGTTTTCAACTAATACGACCAGGAACAAATGAAATCAAAAACATAAATAAAAACAATAAAATCTTCTGCGGCGCTTGACTGCGTGTAGCCGTGCGTTTCGCACCTTATTATGACCTGAACAAAACTTAACGAAAAGATCTTTGATAGAGCATTTTGTCAAAACATACAAAAATATTCAGCGATTCGAAACACCTAGCGCAAGAGTCTTGAAGGAAAAAATATGAATCCCATCCTAAAGTTGCAGTTCGCCTGTGGATCAGCCGAAAACACGCTACCACATTAACTTCATCGAGCTGAAATGGCCGTAAAAAACAGTGTAGACATCATAGGCACAAAAACTACAGCTGAATTTTAGCGCCTTTGAATAAAATTAGACTTGTGTCGGTTTTTGACCCTAATTTTCAACATTCCCCTACAAGTTTTTAAAATTTATTCTAAAGTCTACGTTTCAGACCTCTCTCTCACGAGCATATTTTTCCGCTCGCTTAGAGATTTTCCTGAAATATGGCAACTAGAATACATTATAATTTAATAAATCATTGAGTCCCGATTATCTGAGTGTCCCGACACACCATCCATTTCTATTCCTCGACCGCTCCGATCCTCCAAGTATAATTCACTATTACTATGTCAAATTAACAGATGTGTGTGCATAAGCGCATAATTACAAATTATAACGTTACTTTTCTCAGGGCGATTTCTAGTCGATAGCATTGTCTGTATGTTCGTTGAAAGCAGAACGGATGACAGTATTTTTGGTGCGGGCATATGAAGTTGAACATATTCGACAAATGTATCACAGTCTAAAAAGAAGAAAAGCAAATTATAAAAAAGTTTCGAGAACTGAGGTAGGTATTTCGATTGCGTCTCAACAGCCCCACCAGTCCCAACAGCCCCACTGTCCCAACAGACCCACCATCCCAACAATCCCACCAAAAATCCCAATGGCCCCACCCGTCCCAAGAGCCCCACCAGTCCCAACAGCTCTACCAATAATCCCAACAGCCCCACTTATCCCAACAGCCCCGCCAATCCCAACAGCCCTACCGATCCCAACAGCCCCAACGTCCCAAAAACCCCACCGTCCCAACAGCCCCACCGTCTTAACAGCCCCACCAATAATCCCAACTGCCCCACCAGTTCCAAGAGCCCCATCAATTCCAGCAGTTTCACCGTTCCAGCGGTCCTACCGTTCCAACAGTCGCACTGTCCCAACCACACAGAAGTGTGGGGGAGGGGATGTTTAGAATTTAACCCCCCAACCCGAAATTCTGAAAATCTCCTAAATTATGGTAGACCCCAGAATTATATTTGTAGCACATTTCTCGGTCACTCTACCCCAGCAGATCCACAGAATTTGTTCGCTGTCAATGTTGGTTCCAACTGCCCCACAGTTATAGTCATAGATGCACAGCACGATCGGTCTGGAGAAGGAGTTTTGAGCCAAAAATGACCTCAAAAGTAGTATGAATGTTAAAATAGCGTAAAAACTACACTAATCCACATTTTCTGGCTATTTTGAAGCAGATTAGCGTGAAAGTTTCGGTTTTCATTTAATTTTAACACTTATCTTTCCTTTTTTCACTAGAACATTTTTCATTTTTTCCGGAAGTCCAGACTAGACCATAATGAGCAGGAATCTAATCTTGCGAGATGAATCGAATGTGGCAAAATCTCGGATTGCGCAAAAATGCTGAAGCTTCAATTCTGGCTGGTCTAGCAGTTTCTCAGGTAGAGTTATTCTGAAAATGTAAACCTGCACGCTCGTGTGTGGTCTTGATGAAATATACGAAGTCAAAAAATAGCCAAAAAAGATAGCTTTCATAAAAAATTAATATTGTCTGATTTGATTATATAAAATAACATGTACTTCAGACAATCCTTGAACAATGATCAAACTGAGCCCTCATAAGTTCTATGTTTCAAAAGTACATCCGCAAAACGCCTTTCTCGTATAATAGCGATTGCAGTAATGGTGGGGCTGCTGGGATTACTGGTGGGGCTGTTGGGACGGTGGGGCTGTTGGAACGGTGGGCTATTGGGACGGTGGGGCTGTTGGAACGGTGGGGCTGTTGGGATTAGTGGGGCTGTTGGGATTATTGGTGGGGCTGTTGGGACGTTGGGGATGTTGGGACTGGTGGGGCTGTTGGGACGGGTGGGGCTGTTGGGATTTTTGGTGGGGCTGTTGGGACGGTGGGGCTGTTGGGACGGTGGAATGTTGGGACGTTGGGGCTATTGGGACTGGTGGGGCTGTTGAGACATCACCGGTATTTCGGAAGGTGTGCCGATTTAAATTATGAGACAATCGCTAACGCTATTAAAATTTTTACATTATCTGCATTTTTCCTTTGGCACAAAAGTGTAACGACAGTTAAATACACTTTACGGAGGTATACAGTAGATTTGTAAATGAAGAGCGTTGTTTGGAGGGCTAGGGAAAGCATCACAAAGCCTTCAACATTAATATTATTTTTTAGTTATTCTGAAAAACGGGCGCTTCGATTAAATAGATTGACTCGATTAATCAGAACCTGCAGAATAGTAGTATAAATTTACCTTTTATGTACTTAAATGAGTAGGTAGTACCTTTTTATCAAACTTTTTCCTAGGATGAATCATTTTTATCCGACCGATAGAAATTTTTCTGAAACGCTAGTCATTCAACATACCTTTAACCAAGGCATGTTCTTGCTAAGGAAAATTTCTTCTTGATCAGTGCTGCTATGAAGCTGTGATTCTTCCATTTTACTTTCTGTCGAAATTCTACGATTTTCTTTAATGTTATCCTTCTCGCTGACTATCTCGATTTCACACGATGTTTCCTCATTAGACAAGCTTGACTGTTTACGATCTTTGTAGCTGCTTCTCCGCAGTTCTGCAGAAAATAAGATAACAGACAAAGGAGAACTGCTTACATTGATCTACTCAAGCCGCAGTTACTCCTTATTCACGGTAGCTGCGAATGCTGCAATGGAAAGCAATACGTGTGTGCAACGCACTTATAACTTCAAAAGAAACTGCTTTTGTCATCTATAATTCGAGATTCCGACATGTCTCAAAATCCTATTTCAATGTATATATAGCAAGTGTTAGTGCTGTGCGCCACCACGATGAAACGGGCTTTGTCATACACGTTAGAATTCGAAATTTCGGGTGGGAGTCCCCAATCATCTAAAGGACGAGATCAAAATTTTTCTGATTTTGGGCAGGGAATTGAGGGATCTTCAACTTTGGGTGAGGGTGTTATCCGACTTGTTTGTTACATGTATGAGCTTTATGGTATAATCTATTCATCGACATTTGCACATTAGTTACTCGTCAAACTGCCAAACATATCATTAGAGATAACTAAAAACAAGCAAAATCAATTAAGGTCTTGATTAGTCAAACGGGGTTAGTGGCACGCCTCCTTACGCAAAGAGATTTCCCTATGAGGCCTGTAGTCAGAGTCAGCCTGCTCAGGTAGAGTCATTTGCCGCGTTAGTTTGGGCTTGGGCGAACGTGCTCGCGAATGACTAGGGCGTATGTTAAGCAAGGAAAGTAAGTTTGACGCTGACAAATGATGTTTCTCGGGAGAAGTCGGTAAGCCTGGAGGAGCACGATTCATTAATTTATATTTATTTTAAAAACTGCGCCTGAAAGTTATAATTTGGTTTCACAAAAATACTGCCATCAATTCACTGAATATTTGCATTTCTCCCAATTTGAAGACTCAGACAAGTAATATTTTCACAATTGAATAAACCAGAAGACACCCTTTCTATTTTCAACGTCAGATTTCTACTTTTACAGGCTAAACTATTCATTGAGCTGCTGAAATCAGTATATAATATAAATGTTCTAGATCGAAATCTGAATCGAAGTCTACAGAAAGAATCAACTATTGTTCGTAAGTCGACTTGACTATGTACTAGTATAGTAAAATTGAATAATCAGAAATAAAAAAAATCAATTGAAGGTCTTCATCTACTAGCGACATATGCTACGCTACGTAAACATTCAAAAAATATTGCGGGAAAACTCTCACCAAGAGAAGCTTCTTCATCCTCTTTCTTTGATGTTTTTTTGTAATGCGATCTACGTCTACTGCGTTCTGAAGCCGAAAGGTTTGCGGAGCCCGGTACCGTTACAGATCCACCAGCGGTTCTCTTCAAAAGACGAGTTCTACCTTGTGCCAGTCGACGAGCTGAAAAATGGCTTTAGATTCTAGAAATGCAAAAATTGACATTTGCATATCATCATTCGTTTGATTGCTCAACAGCATGAAATTTATTAGCAGACAAATAGCTAGAACGATCACACTCTGTTTCAAATATGCTTGCGTTTTCCATTTAAAAATTTTCGACTGTCATAAAGTAAGTTTCCATAATATCATTTCTCTACACGTAGGTACCGTAAAATTTTAGCTAAGTGTCGGAGGAAAATCTTCTGACATGAATGCAATTGAAACAGACTACAGTAACTCACTGAAAATGAGCTGCCTATTCGATAACTTAAGAGTTTGTTGCAATAGTATAATAAAAAATCAGTTTACTGTAGGTGAAAATTCTTATAATGAATACACCATTATTCAGCAGCCAATCATGCTAAAATTAGCTAAGATTTCGTTGAATACTAGCCAATAAAGCTCAAAATGCATCGCAATTAGCAGTGTCAAGTTGCAAACTTAGACGACTCTCATAAGACGCGTTCATTATTTAAGTTATAAATGTCTCATATCCCCATGTACTTTACATCAAAATCATCAACTTTCTTTAACAGTAGACAATTTGCAAATTCTTTTTTGGACATTTAAATATGAAGCACTTATGAATGAGAAAAATACACAATCGTAAAGAAGTGTAGTGTTGTCTTTTTAATACACGAGAACTGTCTCACAGCGCGGCATAGTTTAACAGTGATTGTGCAAAACGCAAATTAAGAATTGGCAGCGTGAATTGAGTGAGGACGACATGACAATCTTGTCTCTGACCTGGTTCGAAAATAGCCCAAGTAGAAAAAGCCAAAACGTGTTTGAATGAATCCGATTGGCTATTAGTGGAGCAGCTTACATGAATGTCAGTCTCATCTACGCTCTTCAATGAATGGGATCGTCTTTTTTCAACGACTTGACGCAGAAGCTCTAATAATTTGATTGATGATATTCAACCTTATGAATACGTATAAGAGCTGAAAAGCTATCCACAGAAAGCAAAAAATCTAACATTTTTATTTTTAAGAAAAGTCGATAGGGAGTACTTCCACAACTTTTCTTTGTTTATAGTTTTAATGGCGTACACATGCTTAGTGTCATTAAGGTATTGCAAGTAGATAAAATTTTTTAGAAAAAAACAAGCAACGGTATTTTGATCCTATGTTAATAAATTGCTCAAGTGACAAATGCAAACTTAAGCTCACTTTTTTTATCCGGAGTTGCACCTTCCTCGACCGTTGAATGACTGCTATGCGCAGAGTCATCATCTTCAACAGCACCAAAACTAATACGTCGTTGCTCAGTCGCTATAAAAGCAACACAATAACAAAAAGGCCCAAAAAGCTAACTGAAGAGTGCTTTGAAAGCCATATAATTATTACGTTTCTGTGCGACTCTGCTTCAAATCTCATTAGTACGCATTAGGGTGGAACAGTGTTTTTTTGTACAAGGTCCGTTTGTACATGTACAAAGATGGTCCCCAAAAGTCTTTGTACATTTTGCACATGCAAATTTT
The DNA here is from genome assembly GCA_036768485.1 of Mermis nigrescens. NCBI lineage: Eukaryota > Metazoa > Nematoda > Enoplea > Mermithida > Mermithidae > Mermis > Mermis nigrescens. The sequence goes on from JAVLUZ010000056.1 coordinate 3,102,817, forward strand.
TGTGTACTATAATATAGTACAGTAGCGATTTTAGTGTGGTAAAACAGGGTTTTCGATCTGAGGTAGTGTATTTTAGCTAATTTCTGGGTTTATGACGCTAAAAATTACTAAAAATTATCTGAAAACGGCGCGAAGCGCCGAAAAATATTGACATTTTTCCATTCTAAATGCAAATTCTGCCATTTTAAAGATATATAGGACAAATAATTTATCAGTTCGGCGCGAAGCGCCGAAAATTTTGGGAATTTTACACCTTTTTACAGTTTTTGTCTTCCTAAAAATCTTTGTACATTTTGTACACACAAAATTTTTGGGTATTATAATATGGTACAGCAGCGATTTTAGTATCGTAAAAACAGAGTTCTTCGACTTTTCGTAGTGTGTTTTAGCTAATTTCTGGGTCTCTAAGGGCAAAAATCACTAAGAATCGTCTTAAAACGGCGCGAAGCGCCGAAAAATTTGAGATTTTTACTTTTGAAATGCAATTTCTGCCATTATAAAGATATATAGAACACACAATTACTCATTTCGGCGCGAAGCGCCGAAATTTTTCGAATTATAGACCTTTTTTGCAATTTTTGTCTTCCCAAAAATCTTTGTACATGTACAAAGACGGTCCCGAAAAGTCTTTGTACATCAGGAAAAATCTTTGCCGAATACAAAAAAAAACCGTGGGGTGGAATGGGGGTAGGGAACGGCCAGCCCCATAGGTCCAACATAGCTGACGAGATAAAGAATGGATATGTAATTTGCAATGATTTTTGGCCGTCAGTGATCATTTTTGTTCAAATTTTTCCAGCGCTTCGAGTCAAATACCACCTTTCAATCGCAATTATTTATTTTCTTGGCGGCCTGGAAACCATATTTTTGCTTAGGAATAGGTTTTGAAACGATTTTCAAGAGCGGAAACAGCTATTTCAGCATAGTCTTCTACTATTTTCAAGCATAACTTTAAAAATGTACGACGCTCTGCGTCAATTGCTACAATTACAGGAAATTGAACAGTAATTCAAGCTTCTACGCGTCCTTGCGCCTTTGTTTCACAAATTTTTCTGCACTTTGCGCCGGATTTTCGTTAAATTCATACAAATTTAACGATTTTTCGCCCAAAATTGTCAAAAATTCAAAGATAAAAAAAGCGATTTCAAATAAAAGTAGTCAAAGTAAAACGCTGAAAAACGTTCTTTTGCACGTGAGGGGCATATTTTTGGACCTATTTTTGACTGTTTTTGGAAAGTGGGGGTACCGCCCCATCATTAAAATTCTAGATCCGCCACTGGTGTGCATCATAGGTTGCGCGATAGCGCTACCTATAATATACTTGGCCTCCTTTTTTCTTATATGTTTATCACAGCGAGTGCGAAATTCCCCCTCCTCACAGCTATAACGGCACACATCTGGGAGGTGCGGTTTTTTTTAATCGATAGATAATTAAAAAATTCGATGTCGGTCTTTTTATTTTTGTTTACACTCAATACCGAGTTTACAATGAGCGTGTAAAGTGTAAACCGAAAAATCAAATAATTTGCGGAGGGCCAATTTTTTTCAAAATGTTGCCCCTAAGCTGTAGATTACGAATCTGACCTTAAAATTTTTTTACACTCGATGGTTGTTGCATAAAAGTGTAAAGTATACGTGTTTTTTACTCTTTGCGTGTCCTTCAGCTTATCTAACTCAATTTTGGTTTCTGTGCAGTCCAATCAGTTTTATAATGTAGAGGGTTGCAAAATCTCAAAACCGGATTTTTTGTTTTTCTTATAATGCAATAATTTTTTATCTGTGATCGTTTTAGTGTAAAACGTTCGAGACGAAAAACGATATTTCTTCAACTACTCCGCTGAGTAGGCGGAACATGCTAATTATGCTTAAAAGGTGCCCTGACCTTGGAGTTACAGATCCCAGCTTATTTTGTTTCTATACACCCAATATTGCGGTATTTTCCGTATTTTCATTGGTTAATCATATCAAATATTCTGCGGAACATAAGTTTGGCACATACAAACGTACTACAATCAAAGGGCAACAAACTGGCAGGAACCGAATCTATTTACATTCAATGGGGCGTTAGGTTCAGATTTTTAAAGTTTACAATGTGGTGGACAGTGGAAAATACGTGTTTGTACATTTTTTGTTCGCCACTTTCTCTGTTCAGAAGTCGGGCGAGGTCGAATAGGATAAAAATAAAGTGCTTTCTAAGGGGTACGCGTCACAGCGAATTGCGTTTGTTTACATCAGTATTTAGCTTTTTCGGGAGGTGTAAAGTCAAAAATATAGGGGACTTAAACGTGTTTCTGCCTTGTTTTTTTCTGTCAAGTTCTGGGTTATGAGTCTGGACATAATCTCAAGTCTAAAAATGAACCAGAAACCAAATGTGATACGCCAGTTTGTTTGCACACAACAGTGGTGTAAAGTGGTTGGCATGTGATATTTATTTTTTTGATGTACTGAAATCACGCTAATTAAAAGTAGTGCACTAGCAAAGAAAAATGCTCCGATGGAACAAAAAAGATGAATATACTTGGAATTGTGGATTATTAAGGATGTAAAAGGAGGGGACTAGGAAAAATCTACTTAAAGTCGCAAAATCTGCTAAAAATCACACTTTCTCTAAGCAACGCTAAAAATCGAAGTATATTCTGCGGCCTCTAAAAAAGTGTCTTTTTTAAATAATGTTCAAAGTTTCAGATAAGAGTGTATAAACGGAATCTGTAATGTTTATTTTTTTAAATAGCTGGCAAGTAGCAACGCTGACTAGCTTCGTATCCTGATTGATAGAAAACTAAGTGGTATTGTATTTAAAGTTGTTTATTTTGTTTTGAGCATTAAAGCAAGCAAAGCAGGGGCCGATTGATTAGTGCACACAATCGTTAAGGGAGTGCTAGTGTACCTACATTAATCTGTTTCAAGTCATCAAGTCAACTTACGCGTTTCCTACTGTTTTAAACCATTCATTCAATTGGCTTAGAAAGACTGTCAGTTTACTCAACATCATTTCCCATAGCTACTGCGTAGCTAACGTGCTGCTTTTTCAATCATTTTATGGTTAAATATTTATTTTAATCTGTTGGCCGCAGAATATACTTCGATTTTTTGCGTTGCTTAGAGAAAGTGTGATTTTTAGCAGATTTTGCGACTTTAAGTAGATTTTTCCTAGTCCCCTCCTTTTACATCCTTAATAAACCACAATTCAAGTATATTTACCTTTTTTGTTCCGTCGGAGCATTTTTCTTTGCTAGTATTAACATACTTAACTTGTGGTGAAAGTGGATTCCTTCCTAAATGGATTTTTAATGCAAGCTTGACGTATTTCAAAGATAACTCACGAACGTCGCGATGTAGAATAGCAGCAAAATCAGCAATGCTTTGGATACTGCCGCTTTGGGATGGATTAAAAGCATTACTTAGAACTGACCACCGTCTCTGTGTTGCTAGTTTACTGTCCTGAATTTGCTGTGATTGTGCCGCCCGAGATTGTGAGCGAGAACGAGGCAAATTTTGAAAAGTATCCCGCAAAAATGAAGTCACTTCGTACAATAACATGCAAGCCAAGAATTTCAACGCAAAAGGACAATCTTCTCCCGATGGATTTACGGTGGCTTAAACAAAATTCAGAAATAAATACGTGCTGCACACAACAAAAAATTCACAATGAATAGCATAAACGAAACACATTCCCCATCTTCTGTAAATCTGGACAAAATTATCACATCTGTCTCATTAATTCGAGAGCTTTTCTAAAAACTTCAGAGTTTTCTACTAGAATAGTGTTCTTAAGACTGGCGTGACATTCGACGATAAATCGAATGATTGAACGATGATTTCCATTGTTGAGCGGAAAGCTCGCATCTAACGAAAAAGCTCTTAAACGAATGGAAGTGACCGTACATGTAACAATGGAGGTTGGAGATTCCCCCAACCAAAGTCGGTCGCCCCCATCCCACAAAGTCAGAAATTTTTGGAACCACCTCCCGGTTTTTAGCGAAAATTGTGCGTTTTTGGCCAATTTTTCGGTGCTTTTGCGCCGTTTATGGCCAAAAATTGGAGGGCATTACCCCCTATCCTGTAAATGGCCGAGGAACCCCAACCCTAATTTCGAGTCGTAGCATGTTTGCAACAGACTATAGGCAAATTTATGGCGAACTAATTTCTGTCAAGCTATTAATAATTCAAAGTCCACTGCCTCAAAATTTTGTTTGATCATTCGAAGATAAAGTCTAACGATTAAAAACATTGCTAATCATAACGTTAAAGAAAATATATGGGTTAACAAAAAAGCCACGTAAACTTATGAGTAGAATAATTTCAAAATAAATAAATAAGTAAATAACCTTCATCCAAGAAGTCTTCCAAATCGTCGCTAACACGAAGTTGTTTTCTAGATAATTCATCATTCGGCAACTTGACAACGTTTTCAGCATTTATTCGTTCTTTTTGCATTATTTCTTCCAGCCTCGAGCCAACAGCCTCAAAGGAAATTAATACTCTTTTTGCTCTAGCCTGACACTCGAGTACTCTGGTGTTACAATGCGGAAAATCGCTATATTCCGTAAGTGCCAAGGAGACTTATTAAAGCGAAAATTACGTCTTATCCTGCTGTATCAGTAAAATATCGCAATTTAAGATTTATGTTTTTGGCGAATACGCTTATTCTAATCTATGTTAATAAAGATTCACGACCGTAATTGAAGACTTGTATGCACACTTCGACTTCGAAGTTGTATGTTTAGATTCAAATCCGCTTTGTTTGTAAAAAAATCATTGAATACTGAGTCTTCATGCGCACAACAATCTAAGTGGCTAAATACAGGAAGCCATAAAGAACACATGCAATTTTACCATTAATAGGGGATGCTGTTCTTCCTGTTATCCTTAGTCTTAAATTATTGAAGAACTCAATAACTACCTCTGCCCACAGATAGAACATTTTTCCAGCCGTCCTGAGCATTAAGTTGGCTCTACGTAAGCCTGAAGGAGTTCCTCGACCCAGAGGAGCCGTAGACGAGACTCTAGTCTGCAGCATATTCATCTTAAGCCAGTCAGGCCATTGTCCTCTATTGCATCTGCTTACAAAATGCGCACACTCAACGAATATTGTAGCTCGGGCTATGACCGGCGCTTTCTAAAAACAAATTTAACAATGAAAATAATTGACGCTCTCGCTATGACGAATACTTCGGATATTACAACCAGACAAGCACAGCATGGGAATTCTGAGGGGCGAGGGGGTGAACATTGAAAGCGCCTTTTTCGGATCCAAAAATGGTAGACACGCGTCAAATACATCGTTTTCCGACGTTTATGACGATTCTCTATCTTTATAGAGCATAAAAACAAATAAAAATTTTTCAGAAAAAAAAAATTTAAAAAATATCGACTTAATTGAGCAAAATATAATCGAAAAATGGGTATATAACGCGAAGCCCCAAAAATTTGACACTTTTGAGCAAATAGATAGCTAAAAACGCCTAAAACAGCACCATTTCTGCCAATTCTTTGTAGACTTTTGGAAAATCGCGAATTCTGGAGAAGGGTAAAAAAATATCTGGGGGTGAAAAGCCCTAAAAATCTGACCAAGTGAAGCATGAGAATTAAGCAATTGATGGATATAAAATTTTTTGTCTTCTTTCGCTTCCTAATATTTTTTTAATTGTCACATAACAATTTGACTTCCGCAAAGATTGACGACAAACATTTTTTTATTGCAACAAATCACAAAATCCAAAAATAATTGATTGCAAAAGGCAATAGAATAATTAGTTTATTATTTACTGTAAGTAAATATAACTTGATTAGCGTTAAATCTACGACAGCGTGAAAAAATAAAAAATTAGGTTGCCAGGTCTAATAAAGCGGCCAGCAATGGAGCGTCTGGCACGCTGCCGGGCTTGCAGCTCTCCAGCATGAAAGCGAAGCGGCGAGCTCCTTCTCGGACGGCATTGATATTAACTAAAGTTTTGCAGGGAATGTGTAATTGATCGAGAGTCAGTCTGTCTTTCTTGGAATCTGAAAAATCATATAAATCAGTACTTTTTAAAACCTTCAATAAGTGACAAATTCTTAACTAAAAATTCAATGAGTTTCGTGGACTCGATTTATGTATGCCTGAATCTTATTTTCACTCGATTCTTGTACGTATAAGAACTTACTACTGGTTAACAAAAACTCAGTAATGACACTGACTTAATTAAGGAAAATTTACACTTCAAGACTTACAAAATAATCTCGTCAGTAATTGGAATGACTTTGCTCATTAGATACAAATTTTCTATTTAACTAGTGCGACCTCCACAACGACAGAAACTTACAATCGACCGGAAGGTGTTAATTAAGACAATTTGACCCTATTCAAAGTTTTATAACAATTGACTATAAGCACGTGTTCGTTGTTAATTTATTTTATTTGATTACCTGAAGTGTCATCAGAACATCCAGTTGGCCTACGCTTACGCACCTTGGTGATGAGGCGGAGACCACGAGCAGCACTCTAATAAATAACATAAAAAATTAGGGAAAACTCTCATTGGCCATAGCAATTTTAGAAAGAAGTTGTATTAATGTCGTTTTTGATTTATTTTATCAAGTGATATTGTGATGTGGGAGTTCTGACTGCCGCTGATAATTTCTGGAGTAAGAGCAATAAAGTAAACAGCTTGTTTTTATTCAATTATTTGAAAATTCTTGAAATTAAAACAAAGACTGACAGTGTGTCTACATACCCGATTGTACACTGCAATTACTGGTCGTATGCTTTTTATTCGCAATTTTTCAAAAATATACGACTGGAAAACCTTTGATGCTAACCTTAAACGAAATTCTTTGCCTTTTTCCGCTAACTGAACCGGCTTCGCTGACATCTCCAGCAGTGCTGAGGTCATCTTGAGATTTTTCTACATCAGACTCAGAAGCCTGGCCAAGATCCACTTCTTCGGCAGCGTTGTGACTATCGGAACGAACGGATTTCAGCATACTAAGAGCTGTAAAATAATAAAGCTAAAGCGATGCAGTAAAAATCAATTAGATTGTGCAAATTCAATCCAGTCCGTGAAAAGCAGTGGCGGATCTAAGATTTTCATAAGGAAAGGCGGTACCCCAACTTTTTCCAAAACAGTCAAAAATGGGTCCGAAAATTTGCCCTTCACGTGCGAAATGGCGTTTTTCGGCGTTTTACCTTGTTGGATTTCATTTAAAATCGCTGTTGGCGCAAGATCTTTTCGGAAAATTTTTAAAATTTTTACAATCTTTTACGAAAATATTATCACATTTCTTTGATTTTAGCGAAAATCCGGTGCAAAGCGCCTGAAAATTTTGTAAATTTAGGTGACAGAACGATTAGAAGCTTGAATAACAGCTCTATTCCCTGAAATTACAGCATTTGACGAGGAGCGTCAGAAATTTTTAAAAGTTACGCTTGAAACTAGGAGAACGATATATTAAAATAGCTGTTTTTGCTTTTGAAATCGTTTTAAACCTAATCGTTAAGCCAAAGTGTGACTTCTAGGCCGTCAACAAACTAAATAAATGCTATTAATATGCAATATCCGGCGCGAAGCGCCGGGAAAATGCGAGCAATTATGACGGGGCCGGTTTCTGAATGAAGGAGCTAAATATTAAGGGGCTAACTTTAGCCCAGGGGCCAGCTAGCCCCGGGGCTAAGTTAGCCCTGGGGCTAACCTAGCCCCCGTTTCTGAATGAAAGTTAGCCCTGGGGCTAGCTAGCTCCTTGGCTAAAAAAATTAGCCCCAGGGTCAACTTTTGATTGAAAACTATAGTTACCTTTCGATTACTGTAAGAAACGAGGCTTATGAAACGCATAGGTTTCGCTCTTTCTCACTGAAATGCAAGACGCATCACCGTTTTTCCTGTAACTTCGACCGACATTGAAACTGTGGTTTCGATCTACGGAGCCTCGGCAGCTTAACACAGAACTTAGCTATCTACCATATTTTTAAACATATCCTACGTCATTGTAATAATTCTCGATATTATTTCTTCTTTTGTTTTTTTAAACATTTGGCAATAGCAAAAAATGAACTTCCAGTCCAATAGGAATTCAGTGTGATGGAGTCCGTCAGTTCATTCAATTGAGTACCCATACCAGTGAGAAAAATTATCTTAGTACGGTAAAATGTCTTATATCTCACTGAATGTATTTTTCTGAATTTGAAATTCGTATCGAAAAATTCATCATTAACTTCGAAACTGTGGTAAAACACATGGATAAACTAAGCCGAGAACCACCTTGTAAGACCTCTAATATTGGAGAAATACCGCACAATAAGTAAGATAACCCTAGTCAACACCAGGGCCTGATTTTAGGGGGCTAACTTTCAATATTTAGGCTCGAAGAAGTTAGCCCCCTCATTGAGAAACAAGGGCTAAAAATCAACAGATATTTAGCCCAGGGACTAGATAGAAAGGGCTAATTTTTGACACTTAGCCCCGAGCTAGCTAGCCCCTTCATCCAGAAACTGGGGCTAGAATACTATATCTTAGGACTTGGCCCCAGGGCTATCTTAGCCCCCTCATTCAGAAACCAGCCCCTGACGGCCACAAATCATTACAAATTACATATCCAATCTTTATTTCGCCAGCTCTTTTGGGCCTCGCCCCCTCTTAAATCCGCCCTTGGTGAAAAGTACAAGAAAACTATTTGAATTTCCCTCACAACAATTTATAATGCACGAGTTCATACAATATCTAAATTAACAGCACCAAAGTTCTGGGGGGGTGCAAGATTTTTTCAAAGATCAAAAAATGACCTTAAAAATAGTGGTATGGCGAAAAACACAATTGTTCAACGTTTCTCATCGAGCACTATCCATTGGCTTCAAAAATTGCGAGAAAAACAAAAAAAAATTTAAAAATTGAATTCTGAAGGGTATTTTCGTTTCTCGGGGGTGGGTGCATACCCCCAAACTTCCCCCTCCACGCCCAGGTATGGTGACCACGCTTTTCATTTCGTACAAGTTAATTTAACTTATTGATCAAACACGTAAGCTTGAATGCTGAATCAATCGACTCGAAAAAATGAAGTACAAGGTAAAATGAATGTCTCCGCGGAGAACAATATTAATTAAGTCATTGAACAGTTGATCCAACGCTGTGCAAATAAATTAATGACCTAATGTATGCTAAAGTCAAAATATAGATAGGTAATTGAAGTAAAGATTTAAGCTGATAAGTAGGCAATATGAAATTAGAGTAAAAAGTAACATTTCACATCCTTAAAACACACGCCTACCCATTTGCAATTTGCTGCCCCTTTTCTTGCCCGCATGCAAAGTTGGAAGCAGTGGTGAGGTCGAAGTAGCTATTGGTGCATCATCAGTGGTGGATAATCGGTGTCGCGGAGTACCCGGAGAGCCGCTTTCATGATCGCTGTCATCCGCCGCAACCTGGGTTTAACAATTAGTTTTTAGCAGCAGCATATTTAAATTGTAAATCATACAAATTAGGTAAGCGGTCTTGAGTCTGAATCTGCATATAAATACGAGTACGTGTCGCTTACATCATTTTCTAATATGAAGACTTAGTACGATTTTGTTTAACACCATGCTAATTAAAGTTGCCCCATGCTAGTGACATTTTTGGCCATTAGCACGATATGCTAATGAATACGAAAAGTTTTTGGGCAAAAGCATAGTAATTTTATCGCTTTTTGATGTATTTTTCCAAGCGAAAACTTCAAAAAATTTTCGGCGCTTCGCGCCGAGTATCATACTTACTTTTTACTGAGACTCAAGCACGTGATTTAAACACTTCACAAATAATCTTTGTGCAATTTTAAATACAATGCGTTTATCTTGTCTATTTGTTCGATAATCTCTAGCACAAAATAATTGATTTGTTACAACTTCGCACTGTTTTCTGTTATTTGGAAATAAAGTTAGCTTCTTGATGATTAATTATCATTTAATTAATGAGCGCAGTAGCGCCTGTTGTTAGATTAAATTAGTATATGACAACCGCATTATCACTTTTTGACGTAGTATAAGTACAAATGTATCAGCTCTATGAGTCCATTGAGCATTAGGAAGCCAATTATTGTGATTTAACATGAATTTCTTAATTTATTCAATCAAATATATTTGCACTGACAAACAAAACTTTGATTTGCAGAATATCGTGACATTCTCGAACTATTACCAACATTAAAAAGAAAAGGACATGCATTACTTACACCATGGTATTATACAGTTTAAAAATTGGCGTGCTAATGTAAATCATCCCGTGCAAATGGAAAAATTTTTTAATAGCATCATTGCTAATGTAGGTCGTGCTAAAAAACGATGCTTATCAGCGTTTTAAATGACACTAGCGATCGAGAATAAGAAAGATTTGTTAATTTCAGTGTTACTTTTTTAGTTTAATATATTCATTACTTTTTCTGTCCCCTTGTATGCTTTGAATAAGCCTTTTTTAGTTGCTTCAACAGTTTTCAAAGCCGTTGGGCTGTGAGTTCGGCTACCACCTTCACTGTCACTGTCTCCAACGCTTCCTATTGATTTCTCGATTCTGCAAAACATAGCTCCGGAATCCGAAAGAATAAATCAATAAGCTTTATGACAATTTTAAATGGCAAAAAATGATTCAGCTCGCATGCTATTATGTCATGCAAACAATTTATTTATGAATATACGAAAGACGATGGAAAATAAAAAAATAATAAAAAATGAGATGAAGTTGGAAAAGTAAAGTAAAAACAATTGCATGGTTGCACATTTATGGAAGATTTGCTCAATCGCCAGTCATGAATAGAGCAATTAAAGGAGATGTCTAAAAGTCGTGGAAGTAACGTACAGCACGAATAACGAATTTTAGGCATTTCACTTATGCTTCCTATGAGAGCTTGAAAATAGCCTGAATTGTTGATTTTCTTACCTAAATCTTCCTTGAACTAAGTTCTCGGTACAATTTTCCCAAGCTAGTCAATCTTTTATGACGTAAAATCGGTCAAAGCTTCAGATTAAGAGCCATCAGGAATACTAAAAGCGTGATCAGCTCAGTGACAAAACGTGATCTAGCGAATTTTATTCCTTTTTTAAATGTACTTCGAGACACGAATATTCTAAGTGTCGTAAAATCGTTTCTACTTCAGCCGATACATAGCGATTACGACGAATTCTGCGTACAATGACTTAAGTTTTAATAAATAATAAATAAGTAATTATAAATAATATAATAACCAAACAAACAAGTAAGCAATAAATCAACTGTTTAATAAACAATAAATAAATGCACACTTTGATACCCAACGGTCTGAAGATAAAATGACTTACCCAGTATCATGAACTGTGATAGAGGGCAAGTTCAACGTAAGTGGTGGTCTGCGGCTGAGTTCGCTGCCAGTAACAGAATCGGAAGGTTGAGCGCTGATCGCCAAATTAGATTTGACCAAAGAAGAATCATTGATTAATGAGTCAACAGAAGGACGCGCGGATGCAGCTGGAGTAGCCATCACCGTTTTAGATGGAATTTCCGATGGTGGTGCAGTTGAAGTTGTAGAAATATTGCTAAGAAAACAGTAAACAATACTTCTGCTAACTTTTATTATTATGCCCTGCCCAGTCATACTCGTCCTACTTCTTATCCGAAGCGGCATTTAAACGAATGTTCACTGTTTTCCTTTTACCCCGATTTATTTTGTCTGCTTCTAATTTTTATTAGTTTTGCACAATCAATCTGAAGATGAACTGAGCAAGTTCAGTAAAATAGTCACTCTATCGAGCATGCTCCTTGAGTTTCACCGGAAGCAGCATCCTCAATAGGTGAAGATTTTATTGACGATGCACTGACTTGTTAAATCATATTTTGAATACTGTTGATATGATACACATCCTACAAATTCATAAAAGAAACTTAAAAAGTCAAAATGATAGAATAAGACGGCGTATGCCATTTACAAGTTAGTACAGGATTAAATACCCAGTTTTGTCGTCTTTCTGCTGACCAAGTTTCATAGAATCTAGCAGCGCGCTAAGCTCCACTAGTCGAAACGGGTGACCATGATTTTCTTGCACAAAATTCATCATTGATCGAACATCGCTATATAATCCCTGAGTAAAGCTACATTTGAGCTTATTGCTGGCGTCATACTATAGACTATTCACAAATTCGCAGTGATTTACTATTAAAATCAATATTAAAAATAAAGATTAATCAAAAATTTTCGGTATGACTGCAAACATGACAGACGCGTAGCCTCGATATTTGAGCAATTTTTTTACCATATTCTCTGGCTGTCTCAGTTCTTCTTGACTATTGGTAAATCGTGTAACAATTTGTTTCAGATTAGTCGAAATAATAATGCCTTCGACGCCTTTTTGAGTGCTTAAAAATTTATTCTTGTACGACGGGATCTGGCTTTCCGTCGATTTGTGAAACACGCCAGTAGTCCTATTGTCCTGCGAGGCTCTTGAAACATTGCGCACTTTGAACTGAGCTAAAACATGATGAAAGTTGCACAATAACGCTATCTTAATTATGGCACAATTGATGGATTAATTTTTTTGAAAAAATTGAAAAGGGAAGAAACATGATGGGAATGTGCTCCTTTGAGTTTGGAACTAGTGCAACAAATCACTACGATCGCAACTATCAACAGAAATACCAAAAGTAAAAATACGAACGTGCAACAGCTTTTGCCGATCGTTTTCAATCTTCTTTCGATTACTTTTGATGTTGTCAAAACTGGAAAAATCAAATTCACAGTAAAATATGCGCTCCTATAGTCTGTTTCACATAACTTCGTGCATAATATTCTAAGAATTTTCATCGACATTAAGCCGAGGGTTACGATAATTATATATCAGATCAATGCTATGATCGCAATCTGTCAGCTAATTGTACGTCGGACATAGCTATAGAATTTATGACCTTGGTGTTATCCTTTTAAAATTTTTTCCAACAGTATTTACTTGCTGATCACGGTAATTGTCGATTAATTAGAGAATACTGTCAGTTTACAGCAGCTAAAAAATGTTTATGGAAAAAACATGATTTTATGAAACATGCTATAGTTAAAGAAAAATTTTGTGCTATCACTTCTCTTCTCTATTCCTGATTATTTATAGTTATTTGCATGACATTATTTCATTTCCTAAACATGCTTTTTGTCCAAATTCGCAGTTTAATTTTGTGTACATTTCAGCTTCACGAACGTCGTCACGTCAGAGTCATTATTTTGGGAATTCCAAGCCAATATTAATGAACAAGCGTAAATACTTAAAACGAGTTTTCTACAACATACTTATTTTTGACATTTTTCTAAATTAATACTGAAATAGGCATACTGCTAGAACTGCTGTCAGCCGCACAAAATCCGGTGAAAGCGTGGAAAAAATCCAATAAGTGACCCAACTCGCATTTATCGAAAAATTTGACGAAAGCTTGTTTGAATACCGTTGGTTCGAGGCGAGAGAAGTTGAACAAGGTACCGCGAGCCTGGGTTCTCAAAAAATCTGCGTGAGAACTGCGTATACCATCGCTACAGCCGTATGGACAGCCGAGAAATAAGTAAATCCTACAATAGAAGATATAGAATTATGTAGAATAATTTATCGGGAAAGACGTAAATCACGTATTTATCTAATTTATTTTTGAAGCTTTTCGCACAGGCTAGACCGTTGCATATTTCAGCATCCTGTTTCTTTCATTATACACAGTGGCGGATCTAAGATTTTCCTGGTGGGTGGTACCCCAACTTCTTAAAAAAACAGTTAAAAATATGTCCATAAATTTGCCCTCCACGTCCGAAATAGCGTTTTTTCGACGTTTTGCGTTGTCTAGTTTTATTTAAAATCGCTTTTGGCGAAAGCTTTTTCGAAAAATTTTTAGATTTTCGACAATTTCGCCCGGAAAATTCACTAGTTTTCTTTGTTTTAAGCGAAAATCTGGCGTCGGAAAATTTGTGAAATCGAAGCGGAAGAAACTTTAGAAGCTTGAATTACTTCTCGATCTCCTGTATTTTTAACATTTGATGCAGAACATCGAAAATTTTAAAAATTTTAGCTCGAAAATAGAAAAAACTATGCAAAAAAATCTGTTTCTGCTCTTGAAATCGAGTAGTATACCGTGACTCCCTAGGGCGCAACGTTATAACATAGCCTGTGTTATAGCATAGGCGGAGGGGCTCAGAATCTGCTCCCTGGCTTTTCCAGGGAGCAATGCTTTAGCATAGGCTGCGTTGTAGCATGGCAGCCTGCCCGGACCTGCCCGGGGAGGGGGCGCGTCCAGCCCAGGGCCAGGGGCCCAGGGCCAGGGGAGAGGAAATTTCCATGGGTAACCCCGGGTGTTATTACCCAGGGGGTTATTAACCCCGGGGGTAATTTTTGAAGAGGCGTAAGTCAAGAACCAGCGGTCGGATCGGGCTCAAATTTTAAGAGTATGTTAAGTATATCTTAGGTACAAAATTTTAGCGCGCAGCCTACAGTATACCAGCATTAGTTTACACTTTTGCATAAATCAAGAACCAATGCTTGGATTTTGTTCAAATTTTCAGGAAATGATGTATATAGGAGAAACATGCTGCGCACAGAATTTCAGCGCGCAGCCTACAGTATACCAATTTACTTTACACTTTCTCATATAGTACTCTAACTTTAGGGATAGAGGGCGGATTGGGTTGAAATTTTAAATGTAGAATAAATATCCTATTTGCAAACTATTACAAGAGTTTTGTGGAAATACCTACAGTATATCAAGTTTTTACAATGCTCCAAGAAAAATTGTGTGCACGCGCTTAAGCAGGGGCCCAGAGTCAGATGGGGGGGGCACTCCCGCCACTTTACACTGTATGAATTTCGCCAATATGGATGGATGCCCATGCACGGGGCGGCGTTAGCCCAACCCGGAGACCCTCGTCAAACACTCATTGATTGATCGTTCATTGAAAGCCATAATATTCTTTTGTTTGCTCGCTGAAATGGTGCCACAGATTAGCTAGAATTAGGGCATTTTTGTAATCAGGTTATAATGATTATTAGCAGTGTGCAAGTGAATCACCTTGGCAGCTTTAGGTCCTTCAAAAAACAAAACATTGCCCATGATATATTTTTATTTGGTACTCTGGCACCAAAGCATTTTGAATTTCTCTACAGCTTCAAGCCCATATTTATCTTCATTAATGCTAAGATTAGCTTTGTGCATCAGTTCTAATGCTAGCCGTTTTTTGCAGAGTACATCGGCTCTTATCTCCTTTCCTAATGGAATCCCATTTTTGGCTCTTTTCTAGCTTTGCTATTCCTGTTACAACAGCTCGAGGTAAGGATAAATTATCATTTGAGGTGATTTCAATATATCCAACTCCATTTTACCAAAACTCCCTCACATCAGGTTCAAGGCCAGTTCCGGTTTGTTGTTTTTTATTAACAATAACTATTTTGAAAGCTATGTCCTCGCTCAAGCAAAACTCGTTCTTAGACTGGGCTGCATTTTCTATAATGCTCAAAACCTTGTCAGCATTTATATACTCACGTTGAGTAAATGGAACTGATACAGGCACATGAGCACGGCCGTCTAATTTCAATACCTACCAAAAAGAGTCAGGAGGACAGTCATGCAACATCTGCTTAATAGCTTCCTCAAAAAATCCTCCAAAGACCTCAAAACGATTTGGGCATTTCTTGAACCACAACAAAAATGCTCTTGCAATTGTCTTAAACCTACGAACAAAAATCTCTGGGAACTCATATACTTCAAAGTATTTATTCAGATCCATTTCTAATGTAAGAACTTTATGGAGTTATACTTCCCCATATTTATAGACATACAATCAAAATCTATAAATACTAATAATGGTTTACTGTTTAACTTCTCTTTTTAGTACTATAAAGGAGAAAATGGAAGAAATCGAAATCCAAGCGTCTTTTCTGGATGAGAAGAAGCCCTATGGCCAGTCCATCAAACCGGCCATAGAGCTATGTGGGAGGAACTTGGATCGCCCTTAACATGCCTTAATGATCAGCTTTGCTATTTTTGTCAGAAAAATAGTTCTGAAAGGGACTTTTCGAAACGAATTCTGGCAGGTGGTACTTTAATATCCAAATGTGCCCTAGGTGCAGCGAGTTTAATAGAGCCATGCAGGAAGCGGGCAAAAGAGTGCTGAAGCGCTATTCTGATCAGCAGGCTGAGGAGGAAAAGGCCAAATCAGCCTACTAAGTCTATAAATAAGGGTGCGCATTAGGTATATTATATGCAGCTTATTAAAAGAAAGCATGTCTTCACCCGGTGAACTAGCGTACCATCATTTTATCCAAAAGCTAATTGAAAAAGCTATCAATCGCTACTTGAGCGTAAGAAATGTGCAGCGCACGACCTGTTTTGCGATACGCCGGCAATGCGTATAAGCGGAACGCGCGAAAATGTCAACTGTGAAGCTGTTCGTTTTATTGGAGTTGAAAAGCAGCCATCTGAACAAAGATATTTAGAAGATACTGTGTGGCTTGTATGCGGCTTTGTCAAAATGGAAAGAACATGTGGAAAACATGTATGATAACTGTATTTTGCAACAAGTAAATCGATTGTTGTGAATTTACAGTAAAATGTGCGTTTTCTAAAAACGCAGGCTCCCCTTGCTCTTAACCTCCACGTGGTGGGAGCCGGGAACGATCCGTTTGATCGGCCAATAAGAGCATAAATAGTAATATTAAAAAATAAAATAAAAAATGTAAAAATGGATAAATTGTTGACAAAATTATATTACGACCCTCAAACTGGGTATACGGGGGCAAATCAACTTTTTGCTCGAGTGAAAAAGTTACATCCAGCAGCAAAATTTGAAAAAGTTAAAGCATGGCTGGAAGAAGCAGCCCACATATACACTACACAAACCTGCAAAGAAACATTATTCGCGTAACAAGGTAATCGTTAGTGGGGGTTGATGAGCAGTGGCAAGCGAATTTGGTTGATCTGCAATCGTTAGCCGACCACGAATCATAATTCTAATTACCTACTCAATTGTATTGACATTTTCTCAAAGTACGCATGGTCAGTGCCGCCCAAATCAAAAACTGGTAAAGGTATCGCATCTTTTCAGAAAATTTTCAAATCGTCGGGCCGTAAACCATATAAACTGCAAACGGATCAGGGAACTGAGTTTACAAACAAGGAATTTCAGCAATTTTTGAAATCTCAATTTATTGACTTTTTTCACGACTAAAAAGCGAAATGAAAGCTAGTATTGTTGAGCGGTTTAATCGTACGCTTAAAGAACGCATGTGGCGATATTTCACTAAAAAGAATACATTTATGTATATTGACATTTTGCTCGATTTGCTAAAAAATTATAATAATTCTTTTCATAGGACCATTGGTACATCCCCGCTAACGTTACCTATAAAAACAAAGAAATTTTAAACAAAGCATTCAGAATTGATAAACCGAACGTTGTTTTTAAATTTAATATTGGTGACAAGTTCGTATAAGTAAAGTGAAACGCATATTCGAAAAAAAGATTCTGGCCAACTGGACCGAAAATATTTCATTGTTAAAGAAAGTTTGCTCGCACACCACCCGTTTATACTCTCGAAGATCAAAAGGGGAAAAATTAGAGGTATTTTCTACGAAACCGAGCTGCAGAAAATTAGTGCAAAATCAGATGTTTTTATTCGTGATTGAAAAAATTATAAAAATTCGTAAAAAAGGCAAGAAAACTGATTATTTGGTGCGCTGGAGGAGCTACCCGCCTAAATTTGACTCGTGGGTTTCTGATATTGTAAAGCTATAAATAGTAAGTTAAATCTTAAGATCAAAAATGAGTCTATTGGTCAGTGTTTTTTCAATCATATTCTACATCGTTTATCACAATACACACATTTTGTCTAATGATGCCATTGGTGATTATTTTTGGCCAAAAATGAGCAACCAGTATAGGCAAACATTGCTCAAATTTGATGATCATGCTATTTTGAGCTTCTCAAAGTTTATCAGAAAACGCCTGAAAAAGGGCGATCTTTGCCTGCTGTTTAACTTGTGGGAATTTTTAAGCCCTGAGGCTAGGTTTTACTTTGCAGACCTCCACACAAAAATTATTGAATGAACACAAAACTTCATCCATGTCATCAGTATTGATCTAAAGAATTGCAAAGTTTGGAATAATTTTTGTAAAGTTTGGAATATTTTTTGTAAAGTTTGGAATATTTTTGTAAAGTTTGGAACATTTTTTGTAAAGTTTGGAATATTTTTTGTAAAGTTTGGAATATTTTTTGTAAAGTTTGGAATATTTTTTGTAAAGTTTGGAATATTTTTGTGAAGTTTGGAATATTTTTTGTAAAGTTTGGAACATTTTTGTAAAAGTTTGGAATATTTTTGTAAAGTTTGGAATATTTTTTGTAAAGTTTGGGGCTATTTTTTTGTAAAAGTTTGGAATATTTTTGTAAAGTTTGGAATATTTTTGTAAAGTTTGGAATATTTTTGTAAAGTTTGGAGATATTTTTTGTAAAGTTTGGAATATTTTTTGTAAAGTTTGGAATATTTTTGTAAAGTTTAGAATATTTTTGTAAAGTTTGGAATATTTTTTGTAAAGTTTGGAATATTTTTGTAAAGTTTGGAATATTTTTTGTAAAGTTTGGAATATTTTTGTAAAGTTGGAATATTTTTTTGTAAAGTTTGGAATATTTTTTGTAAAGTTTGGAATATTTTTTTGTAAAGTTTGAAATATTTTTTGTAAAGTTTGGAATATTTTTTGTAAAGTTTGGAATATCTTTTGTAAAGTTTGGAACATTTTTGTAAAGTTTGGAACATTTTTTGTAAAAGTTTGGAATATTTTTGTAAAGTTTGGAATATTTTTTTGTAAAGTTTGGAACATTTTTTGTAAAGTTTGGAATATTTTTTGTAAAGTTTGGAATATTTTTGTAAAGTTTGGAATATTTTTTGTAAAGTTTGGAATATTTTTTTGTAGAAGTTTGATTCTTTTTGTAAAGTTTGGAATATTTTTGTAAAGTTTGGAATATTTTTTGTAAAGTTTGGAATATTTTTTTGTAAAGTTTGGAATATTTTTGTAAAGTTTGGAATATTTTTGTAAAGTTTGGAATATTTTTGTAAAGTTTGGAATATTTTTTTGTAAAAGTTTGGAAAAATTTTTGTAAAGTTTGAAATATTATGTATCTAACCTGCATTTCTCGAGCATTGTTGAAACTATTTTATATGCTCTGTGCAACTCATGCTCCTGTTTTGCACCTGTAAGGATCAATTTTCCGCTTGTGAACAGCAAAAATATTATATTTCTGAATTTGTATATTAAGCCGAAACATTCCACTTCATACATACATTTCTTTTCACCAGCTCATAAAATTCGCAAAGCTTAATGCGGAACCCTAAATTATCAAAGCCTACGAACATGGGGTTTCACCTTTGAAATCATCACTCTAGCATTTAATGCATCTACAGCTGCTTTTATAGCACTTTCACCATGTTTCACTATTTGGCTCCAACACATACAATTTTACTTGATTTGAAAATCAGTAATGTTGCCTGAGGTAGTCGAAATACAATTTCTGGAAATCTCAAATAATTGTATTGTGCAGTCTTTGGTAATTTCTGGTATCTTCTTCGAGGTTAAGCGTATGGGGTAGTGCTGTAGTCAGTAAAATATTTTGTATAGTCACCATTTTTCTATAAATACTTCCTGATAAACTTATATTTATACCTAAAACCATGATGTTCTAACATCCTTTCACCTGCCTTGTTTAAGGACCAACAAAGTCAGGCAAAATAACATTTGTCAAGCGATTAATTGAGAATAGAGCATGCCTGATTGATACTAAAATCAAAAAGATTTGGTGGTGCTTCGCAGAAAATCCAGCCTCTTTATAAAAAATTAAATGATGTTTCATTCATAGAAGGGCTTCCTGATTTTAATTACCTGAAACAATTTGATCCTCAACTTTTGATTCTCGATGATCTTATGAAACAGAGCAAGGGTAATGCCCAGATTGTGCAACTTTTTACAAGGAGTTGTCATCATTGGAACATTAGCATTATACACATTGTTCAAAACGTTTTCTTTGATGGTCTAAGAACTTCACGCATCAACTCTGATTATATAGTGTTATTTACCAGCCGCCCTGCTGATCAGATTACAGGCACAAATGCTTTTCCAGACAGCTCTATCCTGCCAACGCTAAATATTTTTCTAGAAAGCTCATTCTGATGCTACTTCAAGCCACATGGTTACCTTTTAATTGATCTAACTCAAAATGCTAGAGATGAGTTGAGGCTTAAAACAAATATTTTTAGCAGGCATCCAACTGTTTATGTGCAGAAATCTATAAATACTAGCAGAGATATTGCGACAAAAAATGGGTAAAGAACGATTAACACGCAATATTGGTTGTTTACTATCTCCTAAGTCAAGCGAAAAAACCTCAAAGAACCGCTATTATAAATACTGCCAGCAAAGATCAAATCCTTTGTCTCTGTGACTGTGCAAACAACTTTCTGAATGGTAATATTCCTTTCGATAAAAAGGATATAAATAAACTTCGAAGATATCAGAATCAAATTAGATACCTGGCAAACAATAAGCAGGCGACTACAAAACAAAAGAAAGATATTATAATACAGGAAGGTGGTTTTTCTTCCTCTTTTACTTACTCCCATACTTACAATAGCTGGTAGTTTGTTAGCTGATGCAATAGCTGGCGAAGAAAATGAAACATACTGAAAAAATGATTCTTATACCCGCTGAAATCCGTGACGGACTAAACCTATTGATGTTGGCTAGATTCCCTTGGATAATGAATTGCAAAAAGTTTTGCATAGCAAAAGTATAGCTCCTGAAATAAAACTCATGAAATACAATCAGGTGCTTAGCAGATTTAAACGACTATATGAACAAAAGCAGCAGCCATATAGAGCTAGTATAGTTAACAATGCAAAGAATGCATTGAGTGATGAAGATGTGCTTGTTGGTATGCCAAAAAATCAGATTCCAAGGCAAACTCCTTCTTCACTACATTCGTACAAGCCCATTTATTGAAATTGAGCCTAATGGTGAGCTTGTGATGAATGGCAATAGAATTGAAGGCTCAAACATTACAGATTTAGTTAATAATCTTGCACGTGAGCGTAAGAAAGATAAGCAGGCACCTGGCACAAAAGGAATTGCTGAAAGTGTTTAATCGCACGAATGTTCCTGGAGAAAATTATAGTAAATAGACAAGGAAGAGATTTTGCTGCAGGTGGTGAATTCGGCTGGGATGAAAGTCTATAAATACTTATCACATATAATTTATTCAAACAAAATTACAAAAATGCACGTTCAATTCAATCCTACCGATTACAACATTTGGTTGGACTACTATAGAGGGCAGGCTGCTAACAGGCTATGGGTTGGAAGGGTATAAAGGCATTCCATACCAGCGGGGCGTAGGTCTTGGCAGTTTCCGTTCGCTTTTAGAATGGCAGTCCCAGTTTTGCAGTCAATTGGTAAGCGAGTTGGAAAACGCCGCTCTAGTTGCGGGTTCAAACATAGCGTCTGATTTGGTCCAGGGAAAACCGCTTTTTGAGTCACTAAGAACGCACTCAAAAACTGAGAAGCTGCTCAATTGTTCGATGAAGCCTCTCATGCCCTTCGGCAGCAGCAGGAGAGGGTCTTGGTAGCCACCAAAGTCTATAAATACTAGCATGATAGATGCTTTTCAAAACAAAAAAATGGCTCTCGTAAACGGAAAATCCTATCCCCAGTACCAAGACTGAACTGGACCTTTTTACGGTCCCTCCTACTCAAGTAGTGATAAAGCGTGGTTTTGGCATGAAATTCAACCTACAAATCCTATTACTAATGAGGACCATATGAATTTGATACCTCCTGATCCACATTACATTCAGCTCAGCCAAAACTACGTTTACATGCTACTGAGAATCAAAAAAACCAGTAGTTGCTGCTGGAGCAGCAGTGCCTGACTATGCGCCTATCAATCTTATTGGTAAGACTTTCTTTAACCCAAGGTTAAATGCTTTTTTAGGAGGCAAAATTAGTTTTTGACAGCTCTGATAAATATGCATATAGATCGTATTTTGAAACTGAATTAAATTATGGGTATGATGCCAAGCATTCACATTTGCAATCTGCGCTGTACTTTCACGAAGGTGGAAGTGATGTTAAAACAAAAGACAATGAAGCTTTCAAAAAACGATTCAAAAAATGTTCAAAGATGAAAATGTTGTGGAAGTTGCGGTCCCACTGCACATTGACATGTTCTTGCAAGACGAATATTTAATTCCCCAATTTTACCGATTTCACTAAATTACACAGAAATAATAATGCATTTGTTTTGCAGTGCTTTGAGGATGTCAGCCTTGACTTGAAAGTCTCACAAATGAAATTTCTTATTCGAAAAGTTGAGGTTTTGGACACTGTGAATTTAGCTCTTGAGCAAACAATGCTTTCCTATACAGCAAAATATCCATAAGGAGAGAGTAGCTTTGACTAATTTGCACATTTCAAATCCTGCTAGAAAACGCCCAATTATACATTGTTTACTGGTCAACTGCTAGGCATTATAGTGTTTGCTTGTGTTGAAGGCAATGCTTATCGAGGCAATCTAGCAAAATCGCCTTTCAACTTCAAACCATTCAGCATAAATGATGTAAAAGTAACGTGTGGAGGTATAACACGTATCCTGCTTACCCACTCAGCATTTCATTTAAACATGACAGGTACTTGCAAGCCTATACTCAGATGTTTGATGCATTAGATATTGGGCATGAAGGTAATTTCATTAGCAGAGAAGATTTTAAAACAAGTCACTGCTTCTTTGTGTTCGATTTGACTCCTGATGCAGATGATGGGAGGACACTGGGACCTAGTCCGTGAAGGAACAACAAGCATCGCTGTTGGGTTTACTTTCTGAGAATTTGCCCGATTCTGGCATTGAAATCATTATATATGCTGAATTTGATAACTTAATAATGATTGATAAAAACCGAAAACACGTTTCATGACTATGATGCATAAACATGAACACTATTGAGAAAATATTCAAATTCTCAAACATAATAATACATTTGCAGGCGTTTTCCCAATAGATCGTCTGCCACTATGAACCTACCTGCGGCTCTAGTTGTAAATTTGGACCCCAGTGAGGAACCAGGATCACACTGGGTGCAATTTATTTTCAAATAAGGAGCACTGTAACTATTTTAACAGCTATGGCTCAGAACCACACCTGGGCGTGGGGGTTTGGGGGGGTATGCACCCCCCGAAACAAAATACCCCCCCCCCCAGAAATCAAATACCCCCCCCCCAGAATTCAATTTTTGAAAATTTTTCGTTTTTCGCAATTTTTGATGCCAATGGATAGTGCTTGATGAGAAACGTCGAAAAATGGTGTTTTTATCGCCGCTACCATTTTTAAAGGCCATTTTTCGACCCTTCAAAAAAGTCTTGCACCCCCCCCAGAATTTTCTTGCTGCCGTATGCTCAGAACCACCTGTTGATGCATAAATACATTTCTGATAATGCATCTCTATTATCTATTATCTCTCTATTATCTCTATTATCTACTCTCTATTATCTCTCTATTATTATCTCTCTCTATCTCTCTCTATTATCTCTATCTCCTATTTTCTCTATCTCACTCTCCTCTCTACTTTTTGGTCTGCATGAGCAAAGGCATAAGTTTCACAAACATTGTTCTATCTATGCTTAGTAAAAACATTTATAAATATTTCAATAATTAAGGTTATAAAAAAATGGATATGAAAGAGTTTTACATAACACCTCCGAGCAATTCACAAGAAACAAATACTGCAGCCACATTTGTTACCAATCAGCCTAGACAAATCGCATTAACTGGCGACTGGAAGGTTGGGTTGGCTAAAATAAATTGCAAATACATGGCACAATGTTGCCGAGGAGCAGAATATGATGCAGTTTTACGACATCAAAAACAATGTCGAGCAAAATTGCTTATTCCTCGAGCAAGATATTGAAATATACATGACCTCATCCAATGCATGAGGAATGGAATAAAAACAGTTAGCCAAATAGACAAATTTGATTACATGCAATATTTTGGCATGAAGTATGATGAAAACAGGAAATTTTGTAACTTATTAACAATCAATACTGAATATCTTCAAAGTGTAAAGCTGACAAAGCATTTAATGTATATGCTAGGATTCCTAGAGAGCCAGCTTAGCAATATAGATTATACTGTGAAAAAAGAATTAAACATAGTTGCGCACCATTCACCCGACATGCTAGGTGGAACACCTGGCACGTATATTTCGACATAGTTGAGCCTCAAATCGTTGGAAATGTTTTTGCACCGCTTCCGCAGGTGAATATAGAAGAAAAATATATGGATATTGTTAATCACGCATATATTGGTCCGCATTATATACCTGTGCTCAAAAAATCATTCAATACCATTGAAGTGAACATTAAAAGTGATCAAGATAAACCTGTGCCTTTTGAATTTGGCAAAACAATTGTTAAAATGCATTTTAGGCATCGGCTGTAAACACAAGCCTGTGATCATTATACAAATGAGTCTACAATAGTGTGTCATAATTTAGCAGACTATAGTAGGCTTCCCAGATCAATTCAAAACATGATTTTGAGAGACAGCTGCGATTTTTCAAGTTTCTGATTGGAAAATTTAACCACCTGTCTTTCCAAAACTTGAGTCCATGAAATTTGTACCTATGGAATTAATGTTGAGGGAAGGTGCCTAGAAAGTAATAAAAATGCTTGTAAAGAAGAGCTTGTGCAATTTCTAATGAGATTTTGAGTTGTATTGCAATTTTAAGCACTCTAACCATACTCTACATTATTCGCTTTATTAAAAACAATATTTTACAGCATAATGCTGCAGCCAAAATAACAATTAAGTCATTGCATATTTGAGCC
Source organism: Mermis nigrescens (assembly GCA_036768485.1). Lineage (NCBI taxonomy): Eukaryota > Metazoa > Nematoda > Enoplea > Mermithida > Mermithidae > Mermis > Mermis nigrescens. The sequence goes on from JAVLUZ010000056.1 coordinate 3,127,672, forward strand.
GAATTGTGTCCCCTATCTGACTCTGGGCCCCTGCCTAAGCGCATTACTATTTTTCTTGGGAGGAGCATTGTAAAAAATTGATATACAACGAGTATTTCCACAAAACTCTTGTAATAGTTTGCAAATATGATATTTATTCTACCCTTAAAATTTCAATCCAATCCATATATCCTAAAGTTAGAGTACTATATGAGAAAGTGTAAAGTAAATTGGTATACTGTAGGCTGCGCGCTGAAATTCCGTGCGCAGCATGCTTCGCCTATATACATCATTTCCTGAAAATTTGAACGAGATCAAGCATTGGTTCTTGATTTATGCAAAAGTGTAAACTAGTGCTGGTATACTGTAGGCTGCGCGCTAAAATTTTTGTACCTAACATATACTTAACACTTCTCTTAAAATTTGAGCCCGATCCGACCGCTGGTTCTTGACTTACGCCTCTTCAAAAATTACCCCCGAGGTTAACCCCCTGGGTAATAACACCCGGGGTTACCCATATTCTCTCCCCGGCCTGGGCCCCTGGCCGTGGGCGGACACCCCTCCCGGGCGGGTCGGGCAGGCTGCGCCATGCTACAGCACAGCCTATGCTAAGCATTGCTCCCTGGGAAAAGCCAGGGAGCAGATTCTGAGCCTCCGCCTATGCTATAACACAGGCTATGTTATAACGTTGCGCCCTAGGAGACACGGTATACTACTAAATCGTCTAAAATCTATTTTCTGAGCAAAAATATGGCTTCCGGACTGTCAAAAGAGTATATAATTTTAATAATTGGTATTATCCGACGCGAAGCGCGCTGGAAAAATTTGAGAAATTATGATCACTGACGACCGGAAATGATTGCAAATTACGTATCCTTTCTTTATCTCACCAATTATTTTTGACCAATGGGGTGGGGCAGCCGCCCCTTAAATCTGCCCCTGATTATACATACGTGTTTATCTGTTCGAAGCAATTTATTTGTTTATGTTTATTTTTTGAATATTTGTTTATTTACCTTTAAAATCAGTCGCCAAAAAAGAGCTGTTTTAGGATGGACTGCGAGGAACATCAAAAAAGAGGACAATTTTTCATGAAACGCTTAGCTGCTCAGAGTGAGCACGATAGAGACTGGATTCCGATGAATTGGCCCAAAATATCTAGCCGCTTAATAATTAGCTTCGTGACTGATCAGTTTGGTTGCTTATAATGAGTATAATATTGTCTAACCCATACTAAGCCGATTGTTATTCAGTTGGTACGCCATTCAAGCTTCATTAATTCACAGCTTTAACACAGTACGATACTGAGACTACTGAACATATTTTCAGTGCATTATAAGCAATCTACCCTTGTCCAAAATTAGTTGTCTCCCCTAAAGTATTTTTTACCGACTGGCATCAGCCGTGGCATTACACATTAATTTATGTATCTTCTGCTGTCTTAAATTCCGTAATCTTGTGCGTTAAACCGAAAATTCAAACTGACTTGATAATAGCCTTGATCATAAGTGATAGAACTGTCGTCTCTCCGTCGTCCTCAGTGCTTCCGCTAGCAGCAACATCGGAAGGCCTTTCGACACTGCGTGCTACGGCTATTAAGGAGGTTCTTGCAGGCCCAGTTGATACGGCAGCAGATCCTGTGTTATCAGCTCCTGGAGAAGCAGTCGATTTCGTCGCGGTCGCCGTTAACGGCGTCCCGTGATTAGCTCGATGGGACTGCGTGGAGCGTGCTATTAAATGTCAATTAATTTAAAACTAAGGAATAGCAGGAGCGTAGTGGAGGATAGGGGGACTAGTCCCCCTAAATTCTGGATGTATGAGTACTTTTTACAAAAAGTTCCCCAGAGGAAATAATTAAAAACCCCTAACGCGTATCTGGAAGACCGCTAAAATAGATTTTAGCACACTTTTTGAGCTTGTAAGCCCAAACTACAACATATTTTCATAATATGATTAAAATAACCTTGAATTTTTTAAAAATTATTCTCTTCTTCATGTGTAGATCTCGCTGAGAAAAGTTCAAAAACATCGTTATTTTTGCTTGTCTATAGGTGGTTGTTGAGATGTTCAACTTCGAAATTTTCGTCCCCCAAATTCAGAAGGCCAGCTACGCTACTGAGGAATAGAACACTCCATTTAGTATCTACTGCTTAATAAATTTAGGCATTTCAGTAGTTCCAAGACTTTTTACGCCGAGAAAGGCCGTCGAAACAATTTAGTAAAAAAAGTAACTTCATTTATTCGATTTCATGCGCTGAATAATTTTTAATTTATACTTTCTTATTACGTGCTTAAAAGTCCGAAACGGAAATAATTTAATAAAATTGCGACTAATTTGTAGATAAAGCACTATTCATGCCACTAAACATTGGTTGTACTTTTTCACACGTCACCTCTTTGAACTGGACCATCAAATTCCATCAGGAGATCAAGCACGGCTAAAATCGACTCACAGATATTCAGATTAAGGTGTCGATGAGCAACGCTGGCAACTGCTTCGGCTAGGACGGATAAATTCAGATCTCCGTTGCGAAGTATATAGGGTGTAGAACCAACAGCCTGTAGAAGATTTAGCCCTCACATTAGGAAAAGAAATGAAAGACTAATTTAATTAATAAGAAAACCGAACAAGCAATGCTATATTGTTCACAACTGAAATACGACTGTCTTCGTTTAGACTTCGAGCGAACTGATGCGTATCGAAGAATAAAAAGCAACAGAAGATAAAAAAGAAAATGGATAAAAATGAAAAAATTGTACTCAAATTTGCAATTTTCTTCAAAACTTTCTTTAAGGACACTCAAAATGCTATTTAAATAGAGTTTGGATAACAAATACGATAGCCATAAACAGTGATTCTAAAATTTCGATTTTACACAAATTCAATAATTTGAAATGATTCAAACCGGAGCATTCTAGTTAGTCGAAACAAAGTGCGTTTTCTATTTAATATTCAAGATAGATATATGACAAAACATTATTTTCGTGGCAAAAAATTTTGAAAGGCTTGCAGCAAGCTGCATGAAGTGTTCAAAAATGGCAATTACATACCGAAGAATGCCAGAAACATGAATTCAATCAAAAGAAAAATCATAGCCAAACTACTGAAGAACTTTGTGGTTTTAATTCAGCGTTTGATGGATGCTTTGTATATTTTCAGATTGTCTATGTCGCCAGCAATCCAACTGATTATAAGTAGTACACGAAAATGATGCAGCATAATTTTAGAAAATTCTACTCACTTCAGGTAAATATTCGGTCATATAAGAAATATTAGAGTCCGTATAGCTTCGACCTAAACAACTATACGATTCAGTGAGCAATTCCGAACTCGGGGGAGCACCATAATTCCCGAGTTGCAACGATGTCGAAGAAGTTGGATAATTGCTAATATCAAAACGCCATAATCAGCAATAGAAAATAGGAAAATGTTATAACCATCAGAACTTCGTAAAGATTCAAAAATACTTAAAATTCACAGGCCTTTCATATTATTCTGCTGCAGCATTATTGATTATAAAGTGTCATCTTCGGTTTCGATTTATATATTATTTCAATAATCTTTAAGCTCATAATATGAATAAAAGCATTTTTTATGAATTATTCGCTGTTTCATAATTGCATAATTACAATGATGGTGCATCCAAACACGCTAATTACGCTAGAATAAACGATTAAAATAGACTTCATAGATTATTGTGCTGGAAGTTTTACGTTACACAAATCATCCAAATTCAGCGGTTCTCTATAGCGCCCTGATAGCAAACTTTTTTAGTATGGTTCGGAGCATAAGATCAACATAGTCAGTTTAGAAAAAAGTTGGCCAAAAATTTTAAAAAATCATAAGCTGCATTAGCATAACTCATCTAGTTCTATAAGAAGTGCATACATACAGCAGGAATAGCGTACTAAGCTTGCTTCTCTCCTTTGACGTTCGAAAACATTAGCCTCAGACTACTAAAGCTGCGTCTCCGTTCCAGATCTGATGTATCATCTTCATCTTTTTGCTGTATTAATGATAAACATTGATTGCTCTGTTTATTGTGAGTTGACGAGGGCTGCACCTTGAAACTTCCATTTTTTCTAAAGGAATTTAGGCAAATTCGCATGCTACATTGAGACAGTACAGAAAAATCGTTGGCAAGAAAATCGCTCTTTTGAGATAGACGGACTAAGCACCGGGATTTAAAATAAGGAAAAAATTATTTATAGACCAAATCGCAACAAATGCCAACTACTTAGACTGGACAATGTTGACATTAATAAATAAGAGAATACTGTTAATGTATATGATCTTGGGAAGGTTGGGGGATTTCACCTTTCTAAGGTTTTCACCCCATCCCCAGAAATTTTTTCACCCTCCCCAGAATTCTGCCTTCATTTTGCCTCATTTTCCCCACAAAATTTTCCATTTTTCCATTCTAGGGGTCTAGGACCCCCCAAACCCCCCTTCTCCACTTGCATGTCAGGTACAAATAACTACTGTCCAGCAGTATTCGCACAATATACAAAAATATATGGCCAAACCTCCGTTTAAAAGCAAGAATATATTATTTAAAAAACATCACAAAAAAAGATTAAATAGCAAATTGAATATTGGCAAAACAAAGTCAGTTGTGCCTTAGTCTATTGTATGAGGGTCGATAGCACCCTTTACGACCGACTAGCTTCTCCAATTTCAATTTTAAGCATTCAAAGTTAGCATATAAGAATATATGTAACGTGCGATGGGAAAGCATGATTTTGGTATGATTACCTTCATATTTGAAGACTTTTATTAATATGTTTGTTAATATACGAAAAGCATAAGCAAGCAGATAGGGAAATTATTGCAATAAGTAGATAGGTCATCAGAGACGTATTTACGGGGGCGGGGGGAGCATGGCCACCCTCTCCTTGGTCTAAAGAAATTTCGAAAGATAAGATAATGCAAGGAAAAATGAATAAATTGCGTGTCTTTGTCATAAGATCTTCAAATTTTCGGCGCTTCGCGCTACATTAGAAGTTTTGAAATATTTTCCACCATTTAGGCTTAAGCGCAATCGAAGGATGACATTTTTATAGCTTTTAAGTGAAAAATTGTTTTTCGAAAACTTCGAATTTTATTATCTTATTGGATAGAGCATGTCTAAAAAGGTCAAAAATGAGTTTGCGCACGCTATCCCAACGAAGTATCCGAGATATAAACCAATTTATTTTGAGTCCGCTCCCTCCTTGGGCAAATCTTGGATACGGACCAGCACATCATTCAGATTTACGACAAAACAACCCCGACAGAACGTCCCCGGACAAAACATCCTCAACAAAACGTCCCCAAGACAGAACGTCCCCGGACAAAATGTCACCAAGTGAACGAACATCAATAAAACGCCCCAAAAAAGCGTCCCCAGCAAAATGTCCCCAACAAAACGTCCCCAACAAAACGTCTTCACGACGTTTTGTCGTGACATCCATTATTCATGTTACTGTTGCGAAGAAACAGTGGGCGGAGAATCGCCAGCGGCAAACGCTACTTTGACTTTAGTGGAAATCTTGCTCGGCTTGCTTGAAATTTGCTTGCGTTTCCCAGCTGGTGACAAAAAGCGTAAGTCCTGAAAAAACCTGTATTCCATAATAGTCAAAAAGGGGCAATTGTACATGCAATGCGCCTCCTCAAAAATCTTAGATCTATGAATATTCTGAATATTCTCGTGAAAAAGTCTTGCTCACACACAACACAAGACAATGGAGATGTTATTATGTCCTTCTACGGAGAATAAGTTTCAAGTGAATGCAGTTGAACTGGTAAAGCCATTTTATTTATCGCTTGTTCTATTCATAATTCAGAAAGTAGACTTTCGGCACAGTCATGCATGTATGTCCTTCACTGGGTACGATATGCAAGAAAAAAAGGCGCGAAAAAGACGAAGACTGTAGAAGTTCAAACAATGTCGAGAGCCAACATTCACGCTGCATAAGCAATGCTAGAATATACGCGACTATGCAGGAATAATAATAAAAATAATAATAATAATAATAATGATGATAATAATAATAATAATAATAATAATAATAATAATAATAATAATAATAGTAATAATAATAATAATAATAATAATAATAAAATAATAATAATAATAATAATAATAATAATAATAATAATAATAATAATACACAAAAACATAATTATTAGTAGTATTGCGCATCTTACGACCCACTGTATTGGTAGACCCACCGGCTCATTAGACCCACTGAAAAAATCTCGATAGACCCAATGTACGCTGTATCGGTAGATCCACAAGAAACCTCATTAAACCAACTGAATCGATTGACCCACCGAAAAAAATCTCATTAGGCCCTCTGTACTGATAGACCCATCGATAAAAGTTTCGTTGAATTTACTGTATCACCTGACCTAATGTAACAAACTTATATTTCTATGTGACATAAAAAAGATATAGTAAATAAGTTCCCTTAAGGAATAAGCGCGATTAATAAGTAATTCAAGAATCGACTTACGAATTCAACGATGCGATATACACTTTGCAACAAATTGACTTCGACATTAAGTTATCGGTGTGGTAAGACCTGTTCAAAACATATACTTGTAAAATTTGAATATTTTTCATGAATTTTTAGATGCATGTGTTAGCATAGATTTAGTCCATCGGGTAGAAAAAACGCATATGCTGTAGAACTATAATCTAATTTGATAATGATCAGTGGAACTTGCGCTATAGTAAGTTAAATAAAATACTGGCTTTGCAAGACTTGTACCGCAGTAGGCTAATATGATTTTCTTCGTGAATGAATTAATGAATGCGATTTTGATTTTATAATGCACAAAGAATCATACTCTATCGGGCCTAAATTAGTGGCTTTAGCGAAAATTCAATTGATGGGTTTACCCATGAAGTTGGTTTAACCAGATCATTTTGGTGGGCCTATTAATACAGTGGGTCTAACGAGATTTTTTCGGCGAGTTTACCGATACAGTGGGTCTATCGAATTTTCTTGGGCTTATTGAGACATTGGGTCTACTGATACAGTGGGTATAACAAGTAACGAAACGAGACCATTTTCTAATTCCAATAATAAAAGCAGCCAAGATTGGTTGAAAGCACCAGACAACTCAGAACCATAGATGCACAGCATGGCCGATCTGGAGGAGGCGTCAGCCGATTTGGGGGAAAGTCAAAGATTGAGCTTGTTGAGGGCCAAAATGATCTCAAAATACTGGTATAAGCGCTAAAATAACTCTAAAACAACGTTATTACACAGTTTCTGGTAAATCTGAAGCAGTATTTTCATCCATTTTTGGCCCTCATTTTGCGTCATTTTCCACAAAATTTTTCAATTTTTCCATTTTTGGGGTCTAGCCTATAGATTCACAGCATTGCCAATCTGGGGCGGTCAGCGGTCTGGGAAGGGGGTCAAAAATTGTGCTTCTTTGGGCCAAAATGACCTTAAAACAGGTATAAGCGCTAAAATTAGCGTTAAAACAACATTATTACACAGTTTCTGGTCAATTTGAAGCACTTTTGGGGAAAATTTTCATTTTTCATCCGTTTTTGGCCTATTCTGGGGGAGGTGGTCAGGAACCCCTAAACCCCTTCCACGTGCATGTCTGGTGTAGACCCCGAACTCCTCCCTTCATGGGCGTGTCTGCTGGATACTCCTCATTACGATCCGACTCATTACCTGCCAAGCAAACGATCGTAGTTTAGCTGCGTGCGAGTCCACGTCGGCGTCCGTTTTGGCGCCAGTGCCGTTCCTGGTGAGCAAATATTTGGGCGGCGTTGCGATAGAAAAAGAAGGCGCCGAACGACTGCGCTTGCGATAACGCCAGACGGCGTGGCGTTCAGTGGCGACGGCAAGCAGCCTTTTGTGAACATATCGCAAGGCCCAGGCGGCTCCCCGTTCGCACCAGTGGCGCGCGAACAAGCAGCGTAGGACGGCGACGTCGAAAAAAGTGGCGCGCGACGCTTCTCCGACGTTGACGCCCGCGGCCGAGAAACGGGAGGCATTGGTGACGTCAAACGCCGTTCTGCCTGCGCTTTGCTTACCGACTTCTTTAAAAAACGCAAATTTCCTACTGAGGCAAACAAACAGAGATACAAATGTAGGCCACCCGGTGATCAGCTGGGGAATTAGGGGGGACTAGTCCCTCCTAAATTTTGGAAGTATGAGTATTCTTCACAAGGTACCCCCGAAGGGAAAAACTGGTAATTCACGAAGCGCATTTGAAAGATTTTCTCAGAAGATTTTAGCATATTTTCGACCAATAAACCAAAATTTTTGGGCGCTTCGCGCCGATCATTGTTTTAGTATACCTTTTGTCTTTCAAACAGCCCAGCTTCGGAAAGCATGGTAATGTGTCAAAGTTATATGACGCGCCATGCAGAATCATTTATTTTCCATATTATTTTTTGTTGCAATGCACTAGAGTTAAGCCCGCCAGCTGTTCCATCAGAGCTGAGCGGCGCGTCCCCTGGGTGGCGGATAGGGGAAAGCTCCGTACCAGAAAGCATTTATGCTATTATGGCTAACGGAGTAGTGTCTTCGGACACCGCGGACCACTGTTGGACCCTTGGGTGTGGCGAGCCCTTGTGGTATTCAAGCTGAAAAACATCATGAAATGGCACAGTACAATCTCCGCAGTCGAAATGCTACGGCGTACCCGGTAGGCGACGCAAAGTTATATGAGGTTGTAAAAAGTGTCAAACATAGCTTTACTAAGCTTAAATCCCAACGGCCCTTTCAAGGGCCAATAAGGTTCAGCACACTTAATGTGCGTACCCTGCTTCAAACAGGCCAGCAATCACTACTGGCAAAGACCTTATATGATAGAAAGGCTGACGTATGCTGTCTGACTGAAACACGACTACCAAATAATGGAACAACTGTATTAAAGGTTCCCTCAGCCAAGGATAGCTTTAAAATGTATTATAGTGGACCAGCGGGTACTGGTCAACATGGTGTTAGCATCGCTTTGTCACATCGAATGCAAGACACTGTACAGAGCTGGAACCCAATCAGTGAACGCCTTGCAGTGATGCGGCTTTACAGCAATAAAATGTTTACAACAGTTATTGCAGCATATGCTCCAACAAATGCTGCTACAGACGATGATGCTGAAGCCTTCTACTCACAGCTCGAAGATGAAATATGTAAAGTTAAAGCAAAAGAATACCTCGTATTAGCAGGAGATTTCAATGCGCAGCTTGGTCCGAGTTCAAATAGAAATGTTGTCGGTCAACATTCTGTCGGTCGCAAATGCAGAAATGGCTCACTTCTGTTAAACCTGGCCACAACTTACAGTTTAATGATTACAAATACATTCTTTAGTCATAAACTGAGACACTTGCAGACCTGGATCAGCCCTGATGCTCAAACACGAAACCAAATCGACTACGTCCTAATCAAGCAGAAATATAGGAACTCAGTCATTGATAGCCGAGCTTTCTGGGGATTAAACGTGGTCACTGACCACGCCATGGTTGTTTCAGAGGTAAACCTTAAACCGGTTTTCCCTAAAAAAGTAGAAACTGTCCAACGCTTTGATGTTGCTCAACTAAAATGCCCCGTGATAATGGAAAAATTCAAAAGATCATGCTCATTTAACCTCGATAAAGGGAACTTAGCCCAAGTACAAGACTCCCCCGAGAACTACTGGTCAAAAATAAAGGAAGCTGTATTTGAGGCTGCAAAAAACGACATTGGCTACACAAAACCTGCCCGTAATGACTGGATCAGCGCAGATACCATCAATCTCTCTAATGAGCGTAAGCTTGCAGTGGCCAATCAAAAACATGATGCAGCGAAAGTACTTGCTAGAAAAATTAAACAACAGGCACGCAAGGATAAAGAGGTCTATTGGAATCAAAAAGCCTTAGAACTTGAAAGAGCTAGAGATACAGGTGATTCCAAGAAGCTATTCCAGTTGATGAAGGACCTTGCGAGGAAATACACTCAACCAATCAGTGATGTAATCTCTGACGGAAGTGGTAATTTAATTTGCAATAAAAGCGCAAAGCTCAATCAATGGGTTCAACATTTTCTGGAGTTACTCAACAATGCACCTCTTCCTGCTATTCAACATCACATTGTATTGCCAGCACCGACAATGTATAATGTCCAAGAAGGACCACCAAATCAGATGGAAATTATCAAGGTAATTAAAAGTCTTCGAAGTGGAAAAGCCCCAGGTGCCGATGGTATCAATCCAGAAATCTATAAATGTTGCCATGAGATATTAGTGCCTTACCTTGAACAACTCTTCAAAAGTATCTGGACAACAGAGAGCATACCATCCGATTGGGAAATGGCAATATTAATACCAATACATAAGAAAGGCGATAGGATTAAATGTAAAAACTACAGAGGTATTTCCCTGTTAAACATTGCCTATAAAATCATGGAACGAATCCTACTTAACAGGCTTATTACCGAAAGGGACATGAGAACTAGAGAAAATCAGGCCGGATTTAGACCAGGAAGAGGTTGTATTGACCAGATTTTTTCGCTGCGTCAGTTATTGGAACTTAGGCATGAATTTCGTCAAGAATCACATGTTGCCTTCATTGACTTCACAGCCGCATTTGACAGCATAGACCGATCTAGTATATGGTTCCAACTCGAATCTGATGGAGTTCCACCAAAGTTATGCCGGCTTATAGCTGCCCTTTATAAAAGGACAATATGCAAAGTCCGTGCCTATGGAAGCTTTAGTGATGAATTTGAAGTTTCAACTGGGGTCAGACAAGGAGGAATTCTCTCTCCTCTTCTATTCAATTATTGTCTAGATCATATTCTAGAAACAGCATTCACAGAGTCACCGTATGGTATTATTTTGCATCCTTCAGGCAAAAGTTTATCAGATCTTACTTTTGCTGATGATATTGCCCTTCTAGCAGAATCACAAGCCGATCTACAAGCCATGCTGAATACTATCCAAAGAGAAGCTGCAAGCATCGGACTAAAAATAAATCCTGCAAAGACCAAGTATTTGACATCTGGTAGCCCTGACCATGCACTAAAATTAGGTGATGAAAGTATTGAGTTAGTCAATTCCTTCACTTATCTAGGATCTCAAATAACAACAACAGGAGGAGCTCCCGAAGAAACAATAGCTAGAGTCAGGAAGGCTGCAAATACTTTTAGTGTACTACGAAGCTTTTGGAAAAGAAAGGACGTACGGCATCAAACAAAGATCCGCATATATTGTGCAACAGTTAGAGCCACCCTGCTATATGGATCAGAGACATGGCCAGTAAGAGTCGAAGACACAAAAAGACTTGAAACATTTGACTACAGATGCCTTAGACGTATCCTTGGAATTCACTTCCCAATGCTTATTAAGAACAAAGTAATCCTTGAACAGGCAAAAATTCCAAACATATCAGAAACCATAAAATGCCGGCGCTGGAAATGGTTCGGACATGTCCTAAGGATGCCAGAAGAACGTATGCCAGCTCTAACATTCATAAGTACAAACCATGCAACATGGAAAAGACCCAAAGGAGGTGTAAGACAAACAATGCATCGATTACTGCATAAAGAAGCCGAAGAGATTATTCTGAAACCGTTCAACCTGAGTCGAAAAGAATACAACAAAAGCTGGATCAAACATCTGACCACGCTAGCCTCAGACAGACCGCAATGGAAGAACATTGTCCAACGACTGTGTCAATCATGATGTCCCGAATAGGCAATCCTGCCTGCGAATCGGATTAAGCAAGTAAGCAAAGAGTTAAGCATTAAAAAAGTTAAACAATTTTTCAGCTGGGTCGGGTTTGAATATAATGATGAGAAACCACTTGTGTGGTCATTTTATAGAACATACTGCTTGGATGTAATTGAAATCGAATTTGTTTTTATTTTAAATTTTTTCTCTCCATTAACATAGAGCTCGATGAGAAATGTTCAAAAAGACATTATTTTCGTCTATCTAGAAGCAGTTGTTAAGATATCTGACTTCAAATAGTCCCTCCAAATTCAGAAGGCCAGCTATGAGCCTGCATAAATATGACCCTTGCATCTTTATCGAGTAAAAGGCGCAAAAATCTTCTAAAAAAATTTAGACTTTTGCAAGTTTGCATTACGATTTCTAGCACTTTCTGCCAAGGCTTCCATAAGCGAACCCATCGTGTACGACATTAACCGCTAAAATTCGATCATTGTACTCCTTTTTTAGCTAACAATTACGCACATAAATAGGTATGAACAAATTTTATGCTTCGCGGTCGTTTTCCATCAATTAAGAAGGTTTAACGTGTGAAAGCAAACATTTTTACATCGGTTTTTCTCTTTAAATTTGCTGATCCATTCTAGTAATCTCAGTTTCTGCATTCATATGCAGCCTGCAAGCATCAAAATATTCTCAGAAGCAAACGGCAATGATAAATTTGGGTTTTCAACTCATTTCAACAATTCATCATGTTTCTGCAACGCTTAATAAATTAAGCAAAAGGTTTAATTCTTTTGTTCTGACGGCAAATAAAGAAAATGAAGGTGAATGAAAATGAAATCAGAAATCGTTCAGGATCCTTTATTGGCTCTCGCGATTTCATGACAAAATACGAGAATGTTTCCCTTCTTTTTTGTATATTAGCAGTATGTCTGTGTTTGGATAAGAATGATTCTTGAAACTTTTTACGATCACTTCGGTGATAGCGTATTCTAATTACAAAAAGGAGAGATGGTGTATTTCCAAAAAATGAACTTAAAAATATAGTGATTTTATAATCTGATAACTACCGATCATAATTCAAGTCACATAAATATTTGTTTATCATGATTTCTTTAAACACATTCAATTTTTAAAAATTGAGTCAATGTAGAATAATGACTGTTTCTCATCAAACAAATATAGAAAAATGTCTTAAGCATCCTTAAAAAGCACTAAAGCATGTACAGGGTGTTTCATAATGATCTGCTCCCCTGGAAAAGACCCTTATAAACAAGCTACAGCAAATTCAAACATACCATATTATAGAAAATTTAATTCTGCGTTTAGTGGTATTATTGCGATTTTTTAGTTTGCAACGAGTCATGAGTTATATCAATGTAAAGTAATCCCATCTGTAAAGTTGGTTATTTTAGGATTATCTTGTTATTCCTATTTGTTCAAAATTAGTTTTGATTCGGAGAAAGCTCGCTTAGTGGATAGGATTCGGGCTACTGCTTTTTTTGAGGCAAAGGAAGCTGGAGCAGAATTCATTACCAAAAATTGGATGGCCAATCGGTTGAAGAGGAGTGAAAGATGGGTTCAAGACAACTGGCGGAAAAAACCTCCGACTGTTTTGCGAACTTGTCGAAATGCGGCAGGCCGGAAACTTTGTCTCAAGAATCAAAGAACATTGTTCGTGCAAGTACTAGATTGCAACGGAAAAGTTGGCGCGAACTGTCGAATCAAATTTTGGCCGAAAGAAGAAAAAGTCGTAGTCACTGCACACTTTATCGTTTTTTGCGACAACGGGGTTTTAAACCATTTCACGTGATGGCCAAACCCCTAAAAACGAACCTGAATCGCGAAAATCGGTTTTTTCTTGCTGAACATGCAAAAGATTACGATGAATCTGATTTTATGCACTTTGCATTCAGTGATGAGTTCTTTATTTATTCAATTCGGAAATCCAACCATCAGAATGACCGCGTTTGGGCACTTGAGCCAGGTGAAATCGATGACAAGGAACATTTTCGTGGTGTTGTCAAAAACCAATCTTGCATTGGTATTTTCCTAATGTTTACTGCTAAACGCTTGCCTTGGGTAATTAAGGATCATGGACAATCTTGGAATGGCGAATATTTTCGTCATGTTGTGCTAAGTCAGAAGGTTTTACCATTTTTGAACGATCCCGATAATGTCCTTGTTGTTGGTGAAACCACACTTGTTCATGACAGAGCGCCGCCATGCATGAAAGCTAATTTAACGCAAAATCATCTAAGAAACATGAACATTGAATTTTGGGGCAATGATTTGTGGCCCGGTAACAGTCCCGACCTGAATCCGACGGAAAATTAAGGCGAAATTGTTAAGGACAGGGTTGAGGAGCTGATGCATCAAGAAAGTGGTCAAGGACGTTATTCGCAAGAGACATTGTTGAGAAACTTGAACATTGTCTTGTCTAGCCTGGAATTTAATGAGAATTTGTTCCAGAGCCTCTTGTGTTCCATGCCTGAACGATTAAAACAAGTTCGAGATTCGTATGGCGGTGAAACTGATTTTTAATGTGAGTCAAGGCTTGAAATTGTAAATTTTCGCATTGCTTTTCGTTTTTATGCTATAAAAAAAGGATCACTAATTTCTTTTTCCTGAAACAAATACCATTAAACGCAGAATTAAATTTTCTACAAGATGGTATGTTTGATCTTTCTGTAGCTCGAATAAAAATGCTTGTTCGGGGGGAGCAGATCATTATGAAACACCCTGTACGTATGTAAGTTAAAATAACTGCCGATTTGCAACAAATGAAATAAAACGGTTATGTATTTCACTTCTACCCTCAGTCCGCGGAACATCGATTGACAGCCTTTTTTCAACGTTAATCGTCGGAATAATCGTCGATGTTCCAGCCACACCAGGGGCATTTGATGCTCGTGCCGAAACTGACGTAAACGTTATAACGTCGAAAGTCGACGAATCGTCAGCGCCAATTGAAAATTCGTCGCCAGTCGATGGTTTGAAATGCGCCGAACGAACCGTTGGCTAAAAAAATTACGTAATATCACGGTCTATCATTGTACATGCGCATTGAATGCCCAGTTTAAAGACCATATGGGAAATTCAAGGCGTCTTTAATCTCAAGGACTAAAAATTTGGCAGACAGGAACGCAAAGTTACGAAGTAAAAAAGACCAAGATCAAATGCCCTTTCCGATAAAGCAGCTTATTATAGTATATAAAGTATAAATGATCCTCTTTAAATTCGTATGAGAATGTTCTCTAAAATTATGGAACGAGTAGAGCTAAAAATTACGGAATCTAGCTTCCTGATTAAGACGACAAAACAGCGCACCTTTACTTTTATTTGCTGTGCTGGAATTTAACTAGTTTAAAATCTTATTTCATAATCTAACCATTCGCAAATCGCAGTGGCAAGCGCCAACGTATTGACCGTTGCGATAGATCATCGTATGACACATTTCACAGATGACGTCACAGGCGGCGCTTGCGCCACCTCCCCCGCTAGGCAAATCGACAC
The DNA here is from genome assembly GCA_036768485.1 of Mermis nigrescens. Classification (NCBI taxonomy): domain Eukaryota; kingdom Metazoa; phylum Nematoda; class Enoplea; order Mermithida; family Mermithidae; genus Mermis; species Mermis nigrescens. The sequence goes on from JAVLUZ010000056.1 coordinate 3,142,835, forward strand.
TCGCTGGAGTCGAACCATTATCGCATATGTCTTTCAATTGAACCAATGGCGCAGGATCCCAAAAATTAAGAGAACTAGCAAGAAAATTGAAAACTTATATTCTGAGAATCAGTAGCAATATCAATTCAAGTCTGATCTACTATAGTCTGTTCCATTCCAAACGGCTCATTTCCATTTTACGATTTATCACTGTAGTAGAATATTTTACGTTTCATGATGTTACGGTACTTTTTTAGCTGCGCCGCATGTTAAGCAAAGCAGATAAAACATCAGTAAGATGAGTTTAAACCGACCAGTCGCTACGAGAGCATAACTGAAGAAGCCGTTTGGCAAGTGAAAAACTGATACAGTAGTAAGATTTCAGCGAAAATGGACCGTTTGGAATGGAATAGATCTATAGTTTTTGCGATATTTATCGCTACAATTCCAACTCTTTAAAAAGCTGAATTTCACAACATATCGGAATTGACTGCGAAAGATTTTATTATGAATTACCGAAATGAATGAACGAAACTTATTATGTTTTCTTACCCAAAAATTCATTTGGCCCGCCGGCGCTTGCGCTTCTTCGGCAAATTTGAACTGCCGTCCAGCATCATCCAAGGAAAATGTATGCGGCGTCGACGAATCGGCCGAGCTCAGCCGATGATAATCAGCTCCGTGCACCATTTGTTGGGCGATCAGACCTAAAGACGGACGTTGTGGCGTCTTAGGCGGAGGTATCAACGGCGATGAAGCGGCAGATGACCGATCGTCAGGCGTCTTAGGGCCTGCAAAGTAAAACAATCCAACTGACTCAGTATGTAGGCTTCAAATCGACTGGACTTTGCTTGACTATGAGTTTTGATAGCCGTTCAAAGCAAGTGAGAATTCTTTAATGATCACAAGCTATTCGCTAAGCTAAACAAGTGAAGTGATACGTCGGCGATAAATTAGAAACAATGTAAAATAAAAACGCTGACAAATTGACTTTGATTGAGCCGCTTACCTAGCAACGCTACTTTATCTCCTGTCAATTCGACTTGAACTGGCGAAGCAGCCGGTGTCGTACTCACAATCGATGTACCTCTCGAAGGTGATGGTGATGCTAAACATTTTAGCGTAATGGCTAGAAAAAGGTCAAAGGATAGTTCGTTCAATAATTAAAGTAACCACCTAATTTATTAATTTAAGTCTTAAAATGGTATTTCGCTACTCGGGAATGATGAGCTACATCATTTCGAAATAAAAATCTGTCTAAATGACCAGAAAATAATGATTCGAAAATTTTGAGGAAGTGAATCGCATGCACACCTTAACTAACTTTCAAAATTATTTATGCATCTATGCGGTGAAATGTGATCGAAATTGGTAGCATATTGAATCAATGAGCCTCAAAAATGCAAGCAAAACGGCGCACCTTCAGAAGGCGTCCCATCTTTTGTTAAAGATTTATGTCCATCATCACTAAAAATTGATTAAGCTATCCTTATATCAGGATACTCTTTGGTACTTATTTATTTAAATGAACCAGCTCAATTTCCTCATTTCAGCGTTAGCTCCAAACAAGTCACAAGCACTCGTAAGACATTTACAATTCATTTTAAATAAGAGCATGAAATGAAATTGTAAGTGTTTAGCTATATTGAATTCTCCAAGTCAAATATCGTAATATCTTCAATGTCATTCGCACGTAATAAGTTGATGTAAATATACAGGGTGAGCCAGAAATATCTATCGTGGAATTTGCTTTCAAATGTTTCTTCTAATTTGATCACTGTTGTACGAAAATTGACTATCGTATCTACAGAACATTAGAATTATATATCTTTACTTTTCCGATCTTACTTCTTAATTGTTTTGATTTTATATGAAATAATCCATGGCCTAAGCAGTTGGTGATCGTGCGTAAATTGCAGCTTGGTATGAATGAACAAAAAGTGTCGTTAAAATTCTGCAAAATTAGTTAGCAACCACTTTGGGGGTATCACAGGTGGACAGCACCAAAATTCTGCGGGATGCAAGATCCTTTAATGGTTTAAAAATGGTCTTTAAGATGGTGGTATGACAAAAAAACACAATTTTTAAAAGCTTCTTATTAAGCACTATCCATAGGCATCAAAAAATCGCGAGAAAAAAAAACAAAAACAAATTTCAAAAATTGAATTCCGGGGAGTTTGTATTTTGGTTTGGGGGGTATTCGGCCTCCTGCGAGTATGCATACCCCCTAACCCCTACCCCGCGCCCACGTGTTGTAAAAACCCCAAACTTTTCATAACTACACAAACTGATAAGCGAGCATCACCTTGTCCTAAGGCAATCGCACCTAAGCCACTACTATCGTCTCCCATGTAAATATCTTGCGCAGCCATTGTCTGCTGTAGACTACGCTTGACGAATGGTACGTAAAGGAACTGTGATTTCTTAGGCTTAACAAAGGCAGAGAAACAAAAAACATCCGGCTGTCTGTGGTCCCACAGCGACCGCCATAGCTCGAGACCATTCTCTAGCCTGTTCAAAAAGTCTGTTGGATTACATTACTAATTTCTGTAAAAGAACAATGACAGAAGACACCACATTACGTACATACATTTATAAATGAGCACACACATATGAGGCAAAAAATAATGCTTATTACTGCATTACCTAAATGACATGTAAATTGGAAGTAACGAAATGAAAAAAGTTTGAAACAGGTTGAAAAAAGATTGGACAGTTAAAAAGTGGAAACTGTTTGAAAAGCATTGAAAAAGGGGCATTATTAACTACTTGATAAGTCACCGAAGATAAAGCTGCAAGGCGATGAGGAAGATTTACATCACGTTTTTTGAAGCGAAGCTAATGAAAAAGCCAATATAAAAAGCAGAACAAAGGCGATGGTGAGGATGTCTGATAACTTGGAACCAGTTGCTAATTTGAAATGAATTAATATAAATGAAAATCTCAGAACAGTAAATAATTGAAACGAAGATGCGGAATGAAACGATCGTATACCTGATGTTATCCACGATGTCCGACTCGTTCAAGGCATCGAGCAGAGGAGCGAATTTGAATACGAACAATTGAATGCAATTCAGCGGAAACGTGTACTGCTGAAGCCAGTTATCTTCCGGAGTCGACGACGACGGCGGTTTGCCGCTGCCGCCGCCGTCCTCCAAGTCGGCGCATTCGGCGGCCGAATCTAGCAGCATCCAGTGCAAAATGTAGAGCAATTTGACGCAGTATTGGTTAAGACGGCCGACCCCGCTGTTCCATTCGCCGCCGCCACCGACGTCCACGTCGTCGGTGGCGACGTTCAACGACGACTTTTGCTTGTGTTGCTGCTGCTGTCGGTCGGTCAACAAGGCCGCCAGGCAGTGCACGACGTGCGGAAACGCGGCTCTGACGAAACGCCAGCGCGGCACGGACTGCAAAGCGTCGGACAGGCTCGGCGACAAACCGTGCAAAATGTTTTGCACGACCACCCTTTCGAATGTCTGAATTGAAAGATTGATTAAATTAACGGAATAATTCAATAATTGAGTTGCTAATGAATTGTAAAGATGATGATTCGGTATAAAATACCGGCAATTCTGAATTAAACTTGACAAATTGCATTAGACAAACAAGATGAGATTGTTTTAGACGGCATCAAAAATTATAAATTGACCCGAATTTGTGCCCAATGACTTCCCCATTTTAAAAAGAACTTGACGAAGTGTATGCACCAGGCACGTAGCTGTAGGGGATAGGCGGGGACTAGTCCCCAAAAAATTTGAGAGCAGAGTATTTCTCACAAGGGTCCCCCAGAGGAAAAAATTGAAAATTCTTGACGCGAATCTAAACGATCGGTAAAATAGGTTTCAGCAGACTTTTGAGCTAATTAGCCCCAAATTTGCGGAAGCCCAAATTTGAGTAAACATGACGAATCTATTTAAATTTTTAGACGCTTCAGAAAAAATAATTTACTTTCCGTATTGCTTTTCTTTGCAATATACCATATTGAGTATGGGATGCGGACGTTTCGCCCCCCAACATTTAGCCCCCCCCCCACATTTCTCCCCCACAATTCGCCCCCACATTTTGCCCCCCCCCCACATTTCGCCCCCGGACATTTCGCCCCCACCCCCACATTTCGCCCCATACATTTCGCCCCCCCCCCACATTTCGCCCCCTGACATTTCATCCCCCAACATTTTGCCCTCCCCCCACAATTCGCCCTCACATTTCGCACCCCACATTTCGCCCCCTGGACATTTTGCCTCCCCCATATCTCACTCTGCAGAACATTTCATCCCCCGGATTTATCCGGTTCACTTGTGTACTACCCTGAACTAAAAAAACTTCAAAAAATGAAGTAATGAAAAAGACACCATACATTTGATGTGAAGTTAAATTTTTTTATCTAGATTTATTCGCTTATTCAAAACAGAACATAATATGCATAAAAAATAACTAATCATCACTTTTCACAAACAACAAAAAAAACAATGACTAAAATTTGAATTTATAAGTAGCCTCGTGCAACTTGTACAATGAGAGCCCGAATACACAAGCATATATAGTCCGAACTTAATTAATATCATCTGAATCAGATTTTCTATAAAAATAAGTTTGCTGATCGAAAATACGCACTCAGGAATGCAATTACAAGTTCAAATCGACCTGTCATCAAATTCCATTCAACTGAAATTACAGGCAAAACTTTTAACGCATGTAAACAAATTTGGGGCCACTGGAATGTGTCTACAGGTAAAAAACTACCTGTTGAACAGGCGCTTGTAACCTGTAGAAAAGTACCTGTAAAAGTTTTTGGTGCAACCCTTGTTTTACAAACTTTTTACCCATTAACTTGTGAACAATTTCCCTGCAACAAATTTTGATGCAACGTTTCCTGTTACAAGTGACGCTTGTTACCTGTAAACGGGCTACATGCGTTTGGTGCAACGATTGTGTCCCGGTTGACCGACAGTCCCGGTTGACCGACAGTCCCAGGTAACCGACAGTCCCGGGTGACCGACAAATGGTTTTAAAAATAGATCTGTCAATCGAAAAATTCCCGTCTGGCCGACAGTCCCGGGTGGCCGGCCTGGCCGACAGTCCTGGGTGGCCGACAGTCCCGGGTGACCGACAAAAGGTATAATAATAGGTTTGTCATAAAAATTCCTAACTGACTAATGATTCCGGAATTAATGCTTGCTCAAGTATGTACCTATTTATGCACATGAATAGTTTTACCAATGCGATAACATTGCTCATATGAATTCATAGCAAATTTAAAACATGCAGGATTTTGTAAAAAGGCCTATTATTTACAATGCGTAATATTTTAGTGCTATCCTACTTAAACTTATTGTGGCTATCCTACTCAAACTTATTGTTTAGTGCAATCCTACTTAAACTTATTCAGTGCTATCCTACTTAAACTAAATTAGTGCTATCCTATGTACTTAAACTTATTGTTCAGTGCTATCCTACTTAAACTTATTGCGACAAAAATGAATCTTTGATACAAAATTTTTATTTTTGATAGTTTACATTAAATATGTACATTTAATAAGTTTATATACAATATGTACATGTAATAAGTTTATATTCACATTTATGCCAGTGAAAACTATATTGCTATTCTTAGAGAATGACAAAATTACGTATTTCGATTTTGAAAAAATGTACGTGCATACATACATACGTACATACATATATTCATAGTAATAGTACAACCGGGTCATTTGGGAATTTTTATGCCATCTATCGATCACCCGGTACAGTGTTGGCCACCGGGGACTTTCGGCCACCGGGGACTTTCGGCCATCCGGTACAGTCGGCCAATCGGGACTGTCGGCCACACGGTACAGTCGGCCACCCGGAACTGTCGGCCACCCGGTACAGTCGGCCACCTGGGACTGTCGGCCACTCGGAACAGTCGGCCAGTAGGTACTGTCGGTCACTCGGGATTTTTTTGATTGACAGATCTATTTTTATACTATTTGTCGGTGACCCGGGACTGTCGGTCACCCGGGACATTACCGGTGCAACTGGGCCCAGGGGTTTTTATGAAGTATACACTTGTCTGCTGCTCATGGACCAAATCTACTTTATTTTAAAGTTTGCATCCCCCTTATGCACAGTAACTCTGGGGGAGGGCGAAATGTGTAGGGGGAGTGAAATGTCCGGGGGCAAAATGAGGGGGCCTAATGTCCGAGGGGCGAAATCGAGTATGAAGTGAGTTAAAAGATTTTTAAGCAGGATCGAGCTTGGACATAATGTTGAGAAATCATTTGTGTGGTCATTTTATGACATACTTTGGAATATGATTGAAATCAACTTAAATTTTCTCATAGATGTAATTGTTTACCCGACTCTATTATTTCATCTCCTGATACAGAAGTTTTCAAAACAAGATTAGCTGAAATTTTCAAATGTCCTTTTGTCATTCATGTTAATTCGTTTTATGTAAATGTACTTGTACTCATTTTTTCGTATTGACTTGACAATAAAATCTTTTTTCTTCTTCTAAAAATTTTTCGCCTTCAATACGTAGACCTCGTTGAGAAAAGCTCAAAAGCAACATTATTTTTGTTTATCTATAAGTAGTTGTTGAGATATCCGACGTGTGCCTGGTATTCACGTTCGTCGTTTCTAAATCATTCTCAGCTTTGATACATAGCAAGTCAATGTACTGAATGAATTTCAAATTTTTGAATAAAAGTACGGTTTAACCTGCGTTAAACAGCTTACGATTTGTAATCCATTCGCAAACATTATCTATATTTCTTGCACCGAGAACCGATTAAATTACTAATCAGATAATCAGTTTTCTCTAAAAGAATCAACCTTAGCAAGCAATGAATGAGTTTTAATCAAGCCTAACAAATACGTATTCATGTTCTGATTCGTTTATTTGCATTTACTTACCACACATGACGCTTCGTGCAATTTTCCCAATTTCGACGCAAAGAATGGGCTGAAAATACACTTGCCTATTTTAGTTATTGTAATGTACAGCATGTAAAGTATTGTAAGTGGTAGATTTTATTGAACAACAGTCAATAATGCACATTATTTCAATCTTTACGTCTCTATCGGCAGTATCTACAGTTTGTTATGCAATATCTTTTTGCAATTCTGATAATACTTTGAAAAAATCAAACCCCATTATATGAAACTGTGTAAGCAGACAACCAACGATGATTTTATAACGCATAATTTAGAATTCTGCGTTTTCTTTAGATTTGAAGCTTGAAATTTCATAATGTCGATTTAAAAATTTATTATTAATTAGGTGCCATCATAGTTTCACGCCTTCAATATATGCCTTCGCAAAAAATTGCAGACGTGCATAAGACAGACTTGGTGATTCCTAAGCAGACATGCACGTGGGAGAACGGAACATGAGAGGTCCTGACCCCCTCCAGAAAACAGAAAAATGGACAATTTTGTGGGGAAAATAGGGCGAAATGGAGGCCAAAAATGGATGAAAATTAAAAATTTTCTCTAAAAGTGCTTTAAATCCAGAAACTGTGTAATAATGTAGTTTTAACGCTATTTCAGCGCTTATACCAATTTTTGAGGTCATTTTCGCCCAAAAAGCTCAATTTTTGACCCCTAAGACCGGCTGACCCCCAGATCGAATGCTGTGCACCTATACCATACATGTACAGCATAGAAATTTCGAGGGGATCAGGCCCAAAAATTTTTTAAAAAGTGTCTTTTTTAGGCTAAAAAACGATGGGTACATGTCAAAAATACTGTTTTCTGACGTTCTGGACGCGCTCGTTCTTTCTAGAACATATAAAACGTTAAAAAAATTTGAAAAAATGTGAAAAATTGATAAAATTGAACGAAATATGGTCAAAGAAATGTTTGTGTGGCGCGAAGCGGCGGAAATTTGAGATTTTTGAGCCAAAAATGGGCTAAAAACGCTTAAAAAGGCACACTTTTACACCTTTTACCAACTTTTAGAAAAAATCGGTAATTCTAGGGGATTGCAGTAATTTTGCGAGGGGTCAGTTGCCATTCTGGGGGAGGTCCAACTCCTCCCAAGAACACGTCTGACCTCAAGGTAAATCAGAAATGACATAAGTAAGCGCTCGGGAAGGTAAATGCTCACTTGAAAGGACCGAACCATCGGATAGCCGATAGTACTGAGCAGATACGCAAATGGGGATTCGGGAAGGTCTTACATCCCAGAATGGAAAAATCGGAAACTTTCTGGACAAATAAGGCTCCAAAAAATGGATGAAAATTAAAATTTTTCCGGAACTTGAATTTGACCAGAAACTGTGAATTAAGATGGTTCTTACGCTATTTTAGCATTAACACCAGAGGTTATTTTGGCTCTGCACTCTGGCTGCCTTCAGACCGGTTATGCTGTGAAGTTGTGGTACGGAGTGGTCAAGGGCGTATCTAAGGAGTGTAGTACAAGAGACGCCCCCGGAATTGTTTCAGAAAGTTTATTGATTTTTATAATGCAATAGCATGTGCTCACAATTGAGTTCAAAAAATGCAAAATCGTTAAGATTTTCAGGCGCTTGGCGCCGAATTATTGTTATTTTTCGTCATAACAAAAATGATTTAGAGCCGTTTTGGCAATTTTTCCGTTTGGTTTGTCCTTTTTAATGAAGGACACATAATTCTGTTTCAATTGGTAAGAATGACTATTTTTCCTATGTTTTGCGCATATTCTGTTTTTTGATGTTGTTCATAAAAAGACCACAAATTTAATCTGAAAACGGTAAGGTGCTGCAAGCTTCATAAGTCACTTTTTTGCAAGCTTTGTTAATGTATTTTGAAATGTAATCATATTCGGAATAACCCGTTGAAATTTGAGAAATTAACTTCGCCATTAACATGCAACCTGATATTCGAGCATGACTAGCTACAAAGTTTAATGCACATATTCGATAAATACTTGGTTTGACGCCATAAAAAACTTTGTATTGGTAAGGGTATGAAATTATCGTCCGCCGCTGGAATGCTGATCTTTGATTTTGAGTCTCCATTATTGAAGATCTGAGGCGATTGACTCATACTGGAAAACTTAAGAATTGTTCACGAGCAACGCAAATCATGTCGAAAGCGAAGTGTAACCGTTTTCAGAGAAATAACGCCAACACGAATTATTATCTATAGGTTAAGATAAAAATACTTTTAATGGCACACAATTTGAAAAATATGCACTGTAAACATATATATGCAGCATTGGAATTCTGGGGGTCAGGCTCAAAAAAATTTTTAAACGGTGCCTTCTTTGGGCTAAACAACGATGCTTATGCGTCAAAAATACTGTTTTTGACGTTTCAGACAATGCTCCAATGCTCGTTCTTTCTAGAACATAAAAACATACAAAACTTTAGAAAAAAATATGAAAAAGTCGACTAGTCAAAAATGTGTATATGACGCGAAGCGCCGAAGATATAAGACTTTTGAGCCAAAAAATGAGCTAAAACGCTTTAAAATGCATACTTATTACAAGTTTTACGAAGAATCGACAATTCTGGGGGTCGCAGCCATTTTGCTGGGGTCAGTCAGCCATTCTGGATGGTCAAACCCCCAACCCCCCAAGAACACGTATGACTGTAAACATTTTCTAGAAAAATCTTAGTGTTTTTAAGTTAAACCTTAGGTTATTTATGCTATAATCAAATATGGGAGATGCATGAGGTACGAGTTCTACAAATATTAAGTGCCTACAAAAAAATTTAGAGATTATGCGGGCAATCCTTTTTCTGATCTTTATCATAAAGTATCATTGCTAAAATAGAAAAAGGATAAATTTTTTCGTTTAAAAACTTTTTATAGTCTGTTTCACACAATCTTGAGCCTAAACTTTGCAAACTATCACCGACAATAAGCTTAAACATGTAATTATTGCATTGATCTGATAAATAATTATCGAAATCTGTCGGTTTACGGTCGATAAAAATTCCTAAAATTTTTGCCCAAGCTTATTTACGTGAAGCGAACTAAAGAGATCAACATATTCCGAGATCTGGATAATCTACGCCCATAAATTTTCAAAAGCACATGACAATCTAATCCCATCAAAATTAATTTTTTAATTTAAAAACTGCAAACCCAGTCCAACAATGAGGCAGAAAACACAAAAATACAACGTGCCATAGTTTACTGCGAAATATGCGGCTAAATCTTTTGCGATCGGACATACACGTGGGGGTTTTAGATCTTGATCCCCAGAATGGAAAAATGGAATTTTTCTCGGAAAAATTAAACAGAAACTGTGTTATAGCGTAGTTTGACGCTATTTTAGCGCTTATATCAGTTTTTGAAGTCATTTTGGCCCGAAAAATCTCAATTCTTGAACCCCCCCCAAGATAGGCTGACCTCCTACAGATCGGCCACGCTGTGCATCTACGTTTGCGACTGGTTACAGAAAACATATCGAAGCAGAATAATGTATTCAAAAAAGCACGTTTTAAACCTAGGGTTATAACACAAATTTATTCAAAGCGCAAAACGAAGAAGGGCTCTATATAAAGCGTCGCATTCTGGAACTAATACAAGCAAGATGATGACGCGAAACATAAGCCTTAGGGTTTTCGAGGCAAATGCTACTAATCGATAAAGCTAGAGCTAAGAAGGCTCAAGATGAGTTTTATATACAGCTAAAGAGCGAGAGGACATGAAATCAATATTATTTACAAATTTGGTAGCGTTCAAATTCGGCGGTGCACGCATCTTAGGAAGAAGACATTAGTCATGCTCGAGAAGGAAACCCCCTAAAAAATTATACGATTAAGCATAGTAGCAGAAATTATCAGGGGTTGAGGCTTCGCATTTGGTTGATAAAAATGTTATGAGTTTAAAAATTTTTTTGTACGAAAAGGGGCTGCATGTCGCAGCATATAATTTCTCGCCTAAAACATGAGATGTCAGCGTAAGCTATTCTATCACATTTAGATGCTTGAAGATTGAATTTTCAAAATTACCATGTCGCATTTTCTCGCTTCGCTAGAGCATTTGAAAAGATTAGCGCGCATCTCGTACCTACGGTAGTTTGTATGCGTAAATTCATAGTGCAATAGCATTCAAATTGAGTACCTAGTGAAATTAGTAAAAACGAATTATTGACGGAACACCGGAGTTTTTATAGCCGTTAGTCTTTAGTACATGCATAGGCGGATTTAAAAAGGGCGGGGGAGGCGCCCCACCATTGGCCCAAATTGGCGAGATAAAAAATTGATATGAAATTTCCAATGATTTTGGGCCGTCATTTATCATGATTTCTCAAATTTTACTGCGCTTCGCGCCGGATTATACCTATTAATGACATTTATTGCCTTTCTTGGCGGCCTGGAAGCCATATTTTTGCTCAGAGAATAGGTTATAAAACGATTTCAAGAGAAGAAACAACTATTTCAGCATATGTAGTTTTTTCCATTTTCAAGCATAAATTTCAAAAATTTTCAGCGTTTCGCGTCAAATGCTACAAATACAAGAAATCGAGCAGTAATTCAAGCTTCTAAACTTTCTTCCCCACAAATTTAACAAATTTTCTAGCGCTTCGCGCCAGATTTTTGTCGAAATCAAACAAATTTATTGTTTTTTGAGCAAAATTATCGAAATTTTCAAAAAACTCCGGAAAGATGTTGCGCCAAAAGCGATTTTAAAGGAAATTCGACAACGAAAAACGCCGAAAAACGCTTTTTCGCATGTGAAGGCCATAGTTTTAGACCTTCAATTGTTTTTAGAAAAGTTGGGATGCCGCCTCCCTTATAAAAATTCTAGATCCGTCACTGGGCACTTGCAAGCTGCAAAAGATGGCCGGTCTGTGATTCAGCCGGTCTAGGGGTTAAGATAGAGAGCTTTTTCGAGCAAAAACTGGCATATGCTAAAATAGCGTAGATATCTACTATATTACGTAGTTCACATTCATGATTACTTTAGAACACTTGTGCAGAAAATTTTTCCCTTTTATCAGAGTCTTTGGCCTTCATTTTCACTAGAAAATGTTCCATTTTTCCATTTAGGGACTCGTAGACCCCACGAATCCCCTGTGCATTTCTGGTGTTTAGCCCTTTTTAAGCTTACTCTTTATATACCATTAAATGGAGGGGGCAAATCGTGAGCATCATGAGGTTCGAGGTCCACTTTTTCACTTGTCAACTCAAAAAGTATTCGGGCGCAATGAAGGATAGATGTGTATTTTTTGATGATTTAGCCATTTTTATCATGATTTTTCAAATTTTTCCGGTGCGCCGAGCCGGGATAATACTTATTAATGACATTAAGTGACTATCTTGACGCTCTAAAAAACTAAAACTCACTTCAGAGAGTAGTTTTTGTACAGAACAAAAGATTTTGTAGCTCTTACAATGATTTCTTGAGTGTTTTTCGGCGAGTTGTGTCGATTTCTGCATTAATTTTGCGAGTTTTTCTTTCAAAAAAAAGCTTTTTAAAATTTTGAGAATTCTTCCGATCAAAAGACAGCAAAAAAGTGCTTTAATATATGAATTTACGGACAATGTTTGACACTATAAAAATAATAAATTGGGTTCCGCCCCCTTGTCAGAAAATCCTGGATCCGCGATTGTAGATACCTAAGTGACATGAAACTTTGTAAGGGGTACACGAACAACCAAAATGTTTCATTCCGCAGTAAGGCCATTCAATTATACATTATAAATTATTTTCAGACGATTTGCAGCCTCCAATGTTTTTATTAACGGCAGTTAATTTGACAATTATCGAAAGTAAGCTATTTTGAACAAATTATTTTAATATCTCAGCTCTTCTGAAATCAGTGTTAGTTGGTCTTTCTAAGTCTGCTTATCACAGTGTGGTATGCAACGCCGCTCCAATCGGGTGCCTAATAAGTACTTCTTACTTGTTGCATTGGATTCGAAACATGGGCTCTGTCCTATTAAATCGGATTGATGTTTGTGTGGCATTAGAGCACTTGCAGCAGGGATTTCTCCTATCATTGACAAACGTTATTTTTACAACAAACAAAATCCTGCAGCTTAACAGCTAAAAATGGAAGAATACACCATGACACCGGTGCTGCAGCACCCCTTATTATGCACCCCGAGCTTTCGTGTCACCCTGTATTAGTTAAAAGAAAGAACATCAAACTATCAAATTATCGTTGTAGATGATATATGTACATACTGAAATTAAGAAAACTTTCTTGAGACAATTTAGTCTTTCTATATCTTTTTAAAATTTTTACTATGTTTTCTATAGTTTTCTTTTTCTATATTTTTTCTATATCTTTCTTTATATCTTTCTTTCTATATCCTATGTCTCTCTATATTTTATATATCTCTACAGATATATAAAACTTTTTATATTTCTCTAATTCTATATTTCTATATGTTTCTATATCACATACTTTCTATTTCTTTCTTTTGTATATCTTTCTATATTTTTATATCTATTTCTAATTAGTCTTTCTATATAGTCTTTCTTTCTATATTATTTCTATATTTCCATATTCTGAGTACCTATGTACTTACCTATTATTCAGTAACCAGTAACTGAACAGGCATAAAAATAAGAATTTTTCAAAAAGGCATCCACACGCTTGTGAGCATACGTGGGCAGCAAGAAAATTCTGGGGGGTCAGGATGGGTAAAATTGCCAAAAATAATACTAAAAATAGAATTCTGAGGTCTACAGTAATCTGGAGGTTCAACTTCTGGGGGTACAAACCCCCACGCCCATATGTGGTTGTGAGTAGGTGTCTTGTTTGTCGAGTCTGCTCTTTGATCGATTAACCAGGAACAACATGCTTCTTTCAGTTCCCAGATCGACCGCGCGATTCACTCATATCTATCAGGGCGGAATTTTCGAAAGCGTATTAACGTTAGCACGTGCTAAACCAGGTACTAAATCGAAAATTTAGTGCGCCGCCGTATTTTCGAAAGAGTGCTAGACTAAACAGAGTACTGAATTGGTCATTTTAGTACGCCGATTTAGTTCTGGGTACCCCCAGGTCTAAACCGAGTGCTAAATCTGTTTATTGTATAAAAATGGACGTTCTTGAAGTGTTTGATATATTTGAAGACGAACAATATGCTCTTGATCAGGATATTGCTATGAATGATAGATATTTATCCCGAACTGAAAAAATTGCTGTCCCGTTGGTTTTTGTTCATATTTTGATAAAATGTAAGAATTTAAATGCAAGGAACTGAAAAAGACAATAATTATAATATAAAAACTGTACATTAGAAATAGACGATATCATTGTAGGTAATATCATTGTAGGTAATATCATTATCATATGTAGATAATATCTACCACACACCTACATTGCACATTTTCCCTAACCCTTAACGTCAATTATACAATTCCAGACATGATTTAATATCAACACCTAACTTTAAAATAAAGAAGATGACGCAAAAAAGACCAGTGAAACAAGATATTAGCCTTCGATCACCTTGAAAATTTGACTTTCAAGGCTTAAGTTTTGGCCTAAAATCTATTGAAAACTAATATTTTTATACGTTCGTAGTTCTCAATATTAAATATTTCAATTTAGCGGCTGAAGATTAAAAATTGTGATTAGCGGAAGAACACGAAAATGTGCGGTGAAGAAAAACAAAAAAATCGATTCACACACTTTACCGCGTGCTAAATAAATTTTAGTACGTGCTACCTAGTCTAGCACTAGCACGTCTTCGAAAATGGCACTCTGATTTTAGTACGTACTAACTAAATCGGCAGACTAATCGGGGATCAGCTAGCACGTGCTAAACAGAGTATTAATCTTAGCACTGTGCTAAACTAGTACGCCTTCGAAAATGCGGCCCTTAGCGTCCACATAACCCCCACGTGCACTTTCAAATACTTATCTACCCGGCTTGTATGGCTGTTGAGTCTCTCTGGGAAGGATTGCTAAGGAAGGAAGAGGTGCACAGCAAAGCGAATTGGGCGGTCAACTGCAGGCCTGAAAATTTTCAGCGTATTCGAACTATCATGCTTCAAAAACGGTCAAAATACATTTTAGGTGCATATGCAAATTTTGATTAAACGGTAATTTAAAGTTTTTGAAAGTATTTTTCCACTCATTTCTCCAAAAAATAGAATCTCCCTAATAAATCATTATCAGCGACACAATGCATTAGCATGCGCAAAAACATTCATTCGGATCAAGCGTCCGAAGCCTTTGTATGATATCTTATTCGGTAGAGGTAAATATATAGAAAACGAGCTAACTAACTCGACTTAGGGAATCGATCAGAACTCGGGAAAAATTATGAAGAAACGAAATTCATTCGAGATTTTAGTCGAAGAATAGAAACGGATTTCATGAAGAACTATATGCCGATTAAAATGACCTTACTTTTATGTTTTCTGGGTAGAAAAATTTTAAAGCGCTAGAAGCTTTAACAAAGATATAACAAAAATTAATAGAATTATTGGTTGCCAGATCGAAGTTTGTACATTTTATGGGTATACTGTAGAAAAACAATTTTTAACGGTCCTTCTAGCTAACTTATCAAATGAGCCGGTTTTTGTAAAATACGTGTTGGAGAATTTCCTCATCGATTATCTGAGTCATGGCTTTGTCTCGGTCCATTTTGTTCGCCCTGTAATATCATAATGCAACGAATTATGAATTTGCATGAATAAAGTGATTTTAAAAAAATAGTTTTTGCGCTCGAGAACAAGTAAATGTATAAGTAGATTCATGGGCACCAATTCCATAAGCAAGTGTCAACATTGCGAGATTATCCAAATTTAAACTTATTCATGAAAGTTATTGATTGCTTTGCTTGCACTAAAGCGAGATCGGAGATTATGAATATCATACAAATTTCAGCTAGGTACAATATATTCACTTGCGGTACCTATATTTCTCCGTTATATCCCCGCCCGGATTTTTGGCATTTTTAAGTTTGGAGCCAACAGTCTTGTTTTTAAATGAAGCAGCAGTTTAATTTTCAAATAAATTACCGACCCAGATTGCTTATTTTATAATACTACCAGACATAATCTAAGCCTATATTAATGGGGATGCAACTCACTCGGCTCTGTAATATGTGAAATGAATCCAGGCTTAAGTAATTAATAATTACTTCACATTTAAATAAATAATCACTTTATTCTGAATTGGAAAAATTAGTGATCAGACTTACTTTCACTATATTCGTGATCTCTGACCTCAATTTGGTATGAATTAATCAAGTCTCATCAATAAGATTAAATTTGCGTAATTTCGCAATGCGAACACGTGCTTAAACCAATTCAGGTGAAAATCCATTTTGGCTCAAAAAAGCACTCTGATGGCTGACCCCCAGACCGACCATGCTGTGCATCTATGATGGGGACAAAAGCCGAAGAGGACCAAAAATAGGTATAGATACGTATCCATTGGTGGACAGCACCAAAATTTTGGGGAAGTGCAAGATTTTTTACAGGTCAAAAAATAATCTTAAAATGGGTGGTAAGGCGGAAAAACACCTTTTTTCAACGTCTCGCATCGAGCACTATCCATTAGTATCAAAAATTGCGGAAAAACTAAAAAATTTCAAAAATTGAATTTCGGGGGGCGTGTTGCTTTCTGGGGTGGGGAGTATTCGGCCTTCTGGAGGGAGGAGGGTGCATGCATACCCCGCTCAAATCCTGCCCACGCCCACGTGTGTACGTACTTATCTTTAATTTGAACCAATTTAAGCTTTTTTTAGTTCAGACAACACACGTTGCTTACATCATAAAAACATAAAGAATAGGCATCTATAGGTACACATGTTTGGGCGTAACTTTATGAATTAGTTACCTATATTTATGTACATAAGTATACAAAAGGTACCTACCTACAATCTAATGAAATATTTACAAATAAGTTTGCGATTCATAACGATAGTTAACAGCATGGCCGATCGGGGGGGGGGTAAGCCGGTCTGGGTAGGGGGGTCAAGAATTGATATTTCTGGGCCAAAAACTGGTATAAGCGCTAAAAAGCCTTAAAACGACGTTAGCACACAGTTTTTGTTCAATTTTTAGCACTTTTAAATAAAATTTTCAACTTTCATCCGTATTTTGCCTTCATTTCGCTTCATTTTCCCTAGAAAATTTCCCATTTTTCCATTCTGGGGCCTACCCCAAATCCCCGCGTGCATGTCTTTTTGCAGACTCTTGGCCCATCTTTTGAACTTCATACTCATCTATATTTTTTACGGTTATCGTCAGCTCAGTAGCAGTAATCTGTTGCTGTGCTGCACGTATTTGCCGGCATTCAATGCGTAATTTCCTTCTGCGATTGAGCTTCAACACCCGTCGTGCCTAACGTCCTTTCCCGCTTAATCCAATTTTAGTCTTTTATACATCAATGCGTATTACTGTAAGTTTCGGTTCATGGACGGCTTTAAATACAGTTATTTATTATTGGGTGACTGAGGCCTCATTACAGGCACTCGACATTGTCGGCCGGCAATTACCAGTTGACCAAATAAAGCCAAATCAACGTTTAAATGTCCAAATAACAGTCGGCTTTTGCTGAAGCGCAAAATGCTTAAATTGTTTTGAGTAGTTAGTCCGTTTTCCACGGCTTCGCTAGAAAACTGCCATTTTGCGGATAATCTTGTTTTTGCATATTATCATCGTCATCCTGGTTAGTATAACAGGGCAGTGCATTTCATCTTCAGTCTTATCAAAACTAATTACGCTCCATCGTTTTGTGTCGCCTTGTTGAAAATTTTTTCGGCGTTCAAACGGGTGGGCAATGAAAATTTGATTTTAACAGGCGCATTATTTCTTCCGGTCATTGCGAAAATTTTTATTTCTAGTCATGTGCTAACAAGAAAACGAAATTGGCTTTTGGTGAAATCCAGGAAATTCGTTTATCGAGCAGATGACATCACGTCGAGAATATATTAACAAATCTGAAAACGTCTGACTCCACTAAACATGGCAACTTATGTACATTCCTGAATGCATAATTGTTTTTACTCTTAGCGTCGGAAGTTGAAATTTGAAATATCCTGTTGCTCATTCTCCTCGCTAATTGCTCTTATCCATTATATGTATTTGTCTGATTTTTTATGCAAATATTTCTTTAATTTCAGTAGTGAATTTCGTCCGTTTTGCAGTTTTAAGTGTACAATTTCATGGCGTAATAGTTTATGCAAATTATGCGAACTGTGAAATCTTGGCGCCAAATTTCAGGACAAGTCTTGTGAAGTCAGCAAATTAAAATCTTCGAATTGCGCGATTTCATTATTCCGATCTGATTTCTTTTGTTACCGCTCACATTCCATTTCTTCAATGTGATAGTAAAGATTCTCGTGAATCGAAAATAGGAATGAGCGGCGAAGTCAGCGGCAAGCACATGACGACCTCTATTTTTCCCTTAATCAACAGTATGACCTTTACGTGCAGTCCTGATCAGAGGACAGATCTGGAACTGAGACTGCTTTTGGCTTCTAAAGGGAGCTTTTGCGCTTGGCCAGAAATCACTCATCTACTTCCGTACAAGATGAACAGTTTCACGAATCATTTAAATTTTCCAGCCGGCGATTATTTTTGCCATAAGCTGCCTTGTCAGCCCCGTCTCGACCCTTTTAATAATGCAGCATGGGTAATATACATATAGCATCAGTGGCGGATCTGAAATTTTCATAAGGGGGTCTGGGGGGGCGGGCGGTACCCTACTTTTTTAAAAGAGTCTGAAATAGGTCCAAAAATTTTCTATTCACGTGCAAAATAGCATTTTTCGGCGTTTTACGTTGTCTGATTATATTTAGATTGCTTGTGGCGCGTCATTTTTTCGAAAATTTTAAAATTATTGACAATTTTTTGCGAAAAACTTATTAAATTCCTTTGACTTTAGCGAAAGTCCGGCGCGAAATGTCCGGAATTTTTTGAAAATTAGGCGAAAAGACGTTTAGAAGCTTGAATTACTGCTCGATTCCCTGTATCAGTAGCATTTGACGCGAAACGTCGAAAATTTTTGAAAGTTATGTATGAAAATAGAAGAAATCTATGCTGAATTAGCTCTTTCTGTTCTTGAAATCGTTTTGAAACCTATTTCATCAGCAAAAAAATTCTTCTAGGCCGCCAAGAAAGTAAATAAATTTCATTAAAAAGTATATTTTGTAGTATAATTTGTAAAATTTAAGACATTATGATCAATGGCGGCCAAAAATCACTGCAAATTACATATCTATTCTTTATCTGACCAACCATCTTAGGCCTATAGAGGGCAGCCGCCGCCCCACCCCCTTAAATCCGCCCCTGTATAACATTCTCCGAATCCGCAAGCTGTATTTTTAAAGTATATTGTCCCAATACACTGATCTACATACTTCATTTCGCTTCAAAGACAGTTAAAAATGTGGAAGCAGTTTAGAAAGTCTGGATTCATAATTTGGAGCTGATTTTATAATATTTTTAAAAAATTTAGATTTGTGCGTCTCTCGTAATTATGTTTCTTTTTCCATAATTCAGTATCAGTGTTTTCTCGATTAAGCCTAATTAAATCCATCCTTACCTACTCAAAAAATACAAGTAGCGTTTTATTTCGACGTTGTTATAGGTATATTTTCAACATTTTGGGATCGGCTAAAGCCAGGCTTAAGCCTAATCTCGATTCTCTAAACACTGAAGTCGAATTCAATCCTGGTTCAAGCCTGAAAATATTGGAAGCGTACTCAGAATTTGTTTTCATATGTAGAAAGCATGTAAATAATATGCAAAACGTTTTCCATTTGACTGCTTGCGTTATACTAATAGAGATACAATTCGTTCTAATTTTTGTGAATAGCTTTTACTCTGTTCTGCAAAATTAACGCTAGACAGATTTTGATTTGCGTCATTAATTAACAAAATCATGCATGCGATAAATCAGATATTGAATCTCTCTATGAACGATGTTTAATAACAATATGACAATATTTATTGGAATCAGGCGTTCAAATCGTCACTTCAACTCGGCTACTTAAACAATAAGAAATAAAATAAGGAAAAAATACATAAAAAGCAAAAGCTTTTAATAAAAACTGAAAAATAATTTGCTCAACTATAGTCATTGAATGACTTTTTACACTTTTATTCAGCACCCTTGCGATAATCCAAGTCCACGTGCAGTTTCAGGAAACTACGCAACTGAACCATTCACTGCTGCCAGTATGCTCGCTAGGCCCTCAATCAAAAACAATAAGGTATGCGTGCGATTCCGAATAGATTTACGTTTTTTTGTTTTTTATTTTTTTCTTATTCTTCCCTGATTTTTTTGGATTCAGAAAAGTGGTCACTGGTGTGCTTTGCATGGGAAAATAGCATGGCATATACATAACATGGCTAATATGAGGAAAGAGCGCAAACGCTTGAAGCACCTGGCTAAAAGGACTACAACGACTGTCTCCGCAGCTGGGCAAGAAATAATTACTCAAATGGCAATTGTGGATTCATCATCTGAAGATTTTGCTTTACAGCCAAACAGTTCAGCTTATCTTTATGCTCAATAGAATGTTCTTGCAGAAAGACCTTTTTATATGTTTTCAAATTTTTTCTCAAAATCGCTCATCTATCTTGAGAAGTATATTTATTAATTAGATAAAAACTATTTAAAAAGTGCCATAAAACCTATCACGTTTGACTTCTTGGACTTGCATTGCAGCATTTCGGCAGGATTAAAAACTATTGAAGGTTTTCTGCGTCAATCAGGTTAAAGAATTAAAGGCTCTGGTCTTAAGAAACTCGATCTTGTTTTTCCCATATTCCGCGACTTCTAATTAAATTGTTTCCAGATTCAAGGCGGATTTGTAATTTCTAACATCAACAACAACAATATAATAATAATAATAATAATAATAATAATAATAATAATAATAATAATAATAATAATTAATAATAATAATAATATTATTAATAATAATAATAATAATAATAATAATAATAATAATAATAATAATAATAATAATAATAATAATAATAATAATAATAATAATAATATAATAAAAACATCATATATATTAATAAGTCTAAATAATTGAATATAATAATATGGCTAAATAACACTACTTAGTTATTAAAAAAGCATATTATTTATTACACCGGTAATAAATACATAGTTTAAGCCTTTTTGTCTATTTTGAACTATTTCGATTGTGTACATTTCCACTTAAATTTTGTTTTGCACTTTCAGCTCTTCGAAGCGAAGATTATCATCGTGGAAGGCGAGAACCTTCTGAACAATTAATAGAGTATGTGATAAATATCGCTTTACTATTAAGTTAATGCAATAAAATATTTCCCGTAGTAACACTCTATCGATCTCAAAATATATTAGCTTCTAAAGGAACACTAGAAATATCAAATTAGTGTACGAATTTCAAAAAGCATTTAGAACATTTCAAACTTAGTGAATACTGCTTAACTCGAAAGCATATGAAATCGAATAGCGAAGATGATCGGCATCGCATCCAGTAATCGAGTGAATTCCATTCCAAGAAACTCTGATTTACTTATTACCAGAAAGTCAAAAATATGGAGCAAAAACGTTTTAAAAAGCATTCGGAATAAATTTTCTAAATAGCAATAAAAATAAATAGGAAAAAATTGATATCAATATATCGATAAAATATTTAGAATAATTATTTTATGGAGCATTTATTTCATATTTTTCATTTTTTATTAACGAATGTTAATTTTTTGGCCTGGCACGCAAGTTAGCTAAAAGACTAAATTTCGGTTTTTTATTTAGTTTTTACCGATCCGATATGTTGGAGTTTACAAACGTGTACGAGAATACACGTACGTATGAGATCGTATTCGTTTTTTTATTAGTGACAAGGTCGTACAATACCCAACAAGTGGTCGTAGTCCATGCTACTCAAAAGCTCAAAGACTTACAGATTTTTCCTTAATGCACTTGCTACAGTCTTCCTCCGCAGCAGAAAGGCCGGTTTTTAGACAATCTCTTCAATGCCCCAATGCATCTCTATCTGGTGACTCGCCAGTCGAACGTCTTTGAAGGCAAATCAATTTCTCATTTGGTGTGTCGACGTTATTTCAAGAAGCGGTGGAAATTATCAATATGTATTATCAATATCAATATTATCAATATATAATAATATCAATATGTATGTAATTGTGTGCCCCGTTTGGCAACTGTGCTAGCGGAGTTCCTGAATAAAAAATTGTTCCGATTAATAGATAGCATTTACGTACTTTGGAGCTATTTTTCTGTAATACTAGGATAACTGAAAGAGAATAATGACTTTTTCGGTATTACAAAAGCGACTATTCAGTTACGTGTTTCATTAAATGCAAGCATCCTAAAAATAAAAACGAGAATATCTCATTCTTATTCCTCGTTCTCGAAATCGCCTTCTTACTGTATCCGTTGAATTTAGTAGGATCTATAGTCTGTTTCAAATAAGTTTTGACATTAATTTCTGAGAATATCCAGGGATAGCAAGCTGACAATTCAACATAACATAATAATGAATATAAAAGCACAACTATCTTTTTCTGGCCTACTGTCTTTTTCGTGCATAAAACTTTTTATTTTTCAAAAGTCCGATAGTAAGCAAACTTCCAATTCAGCAATAAATATTGAAGTTATATTCATCGAAAAAACGAGAACATTTTCCAGAATTTTCGCGCACTACATTGTGGCCGTGCCAGATTCAGTGAATTTCATCAGTCAGCTTTGATTAGAGTCGGTCCATTGGCTCAAAATATCACACTAATCATTTGGTAACATAACTGATTTCCGATTGAAAGTGCGCAGCAATGCGAAAAAACTTTTTCTTTCTTGATTTTGTACCTGTATGCCTCCAATTATTTAACGAAATTATTCATAAAATATGCAAATGTCAACTGGATTATTTGAAAAGCCCTCCAGAGTACAAAATATTCCTAAAACGCCAAAACGATATATAATTTATCAGTGCCTCATGCACAATGAAAAGTAAGTTTTAGCTGTAGTCAGAAAGGTTTCTTTACTAAATTATGGCATTTTGAAGTTTTTGCATAATTTTACGCAATATAGAATGACCGCAAGGTTTTGTTGATCCCTAATATCACGATAAATATTCTACTGAGCCTATAAAGGCTTGCAGATTTATATTCAGCTACAAAAAGTTGTCTAGGGACTAGTCATAAATTAACTCCTTGCTTTTCTCAAAGATCGCTACAAGCTTTGCAAAGTATTTGTTGTAGCTTTTGCACACCACTTTACCTACCTTTATACGTACATATAAATTTCGTTTAAAGTGACCTTTCAAATTAAGCGTCGTATAGAACAGCCATTCTGTTCCAGTCTGACAAAAACTTTTTTCTCGCGTCCTTTAAATATTAACAAAAAACCAATTATTTCTTTCTGGAAGCATTTAAATGTCTAAATAATAATAAAGTCAGGTCGCTTTGTTCTGCCTTCTAGATCAAATCATTCCCCTACTTTTCTTGTCGAAAAACGTCTAAAAAGTTACATTTTGCGCCTCTATCACACATTTTTTTAAACCTAACCTCACATAATTTTGGATCAGCGCATAGCAAAGCAAGTCCGTTTCCTTTAACTTTGCTTTCGGATTGGCACACCTACAGATTATAGTACGTTCCATTTTAAGTGCGGTTTTTGGAACGGATTATGTCAAATAAGGATGATCTCACTCATTTTTGATTGACTTTTACATGAAATTACGGAGATTTTGTAAAAGGAAAAAAGAGATAAAAATTTTTGCCCTTTCAAACGTCAATTTTTTGACTGGTGGGATTGACTCGACTCAAAATAACTCATATTTTGTTTAAAAATCTTATCTTTCATCTTTTAATAAAAAACTATTTTTCCAGGCTAATCGCCATTTCTTTTATGCCGATTGCATTCTTTTTTAGCTCGAGGAGACGCATCTAGCATGTCAGCCACCACAACTTGGCTTCAATTTGAGATTTAATTGTTTATTCGACTGATTATGAAGGAATAGTTTCGAAAAATGAGCTTGCTAAGCGAGAGTTGTAAACTAAGAGGAGCTTAAAGTTTAAACCTACCATTAAATTATAAAGGTTTAAACTTTAAGCTCCTCTTAGTTTACAACTCTCGCTTAGCAAGCTCATTAATTGTTTATATATTTTTAACTTTTATTCTTATCTTTTACAACATCATAGGTAGCGCATTAGCGCTTACCTATAATTTGTATACTTGAGTATCCCCAACATATGTCTCCCTTACAGAAATACTGGGACATTCCTGGGAAGTACGGTTTTTCAAAAAAGTAGATAACAAAAAAGATTATGCGCCTTCTTTTATTTACATTCAATATCCAGTTAGTAGTGAGCGTGTAAAGTTTTGGCGTAAACATATAGTTAATAAAAGTTTTGGTCTGTCACACGACTTATCTAGCCCAGTTTTGCACTCTGTTTAGTCAGACTTTTTAAATGCAGACAATTGAGTAGGCTCAAAACGTCTTTTTTATTTTTTGAAAAGTGATTTACTCTCGGAGAAGAAGTGTAAAG
The DNA here is from genome assembly GCA_036768485.1 of Mermis nigrescens. NCBI lineage: Eukaryota > Metazoa > Nematoda > Enoplea > Mermithida > Mermithidae > Mermis > Mermis nigrescens. The sequence continues at coordinate 3,167,225 of JAVLUZ010000056.1, forward strand.
AGTGTAGAAATCTCGGGTTAAAACAACATTTTGGTCGAGTTTTCGACATCATCTTGTCTAATCAGTTGAGAGTCCGCAAAAGAACTTTCCGTTGGAAAAGTATTACGGTTTACGGGGCCACACGATGAACTTGACTGCGTTTGTATAAAGTCAATACGCAGTTAGTTATGGAAGTTTAGAAGTTTACACTCTGATGGTGGACGAAAAAACACATTTTTACCTTTTTTAATTTGCCAACCGCTTCGATTGCAAATCGGGACGTGCGAAATATTATAAAACCAAAGAACATTTTAAGTTTTACTCATCGCACTTGGACGCATTTCATTGAACTCAATAAAAAAGTTAGTTAGAGTGGTGTAAAGTTTATCGGATGGTGCGTACTATTCTAAAAATAAGGTACGGGTCAGCGTTTCACGTCGCCCTTGATCGTGTTTCATTACACTCAACACTGAGTTAGTTCTAAACGTGTAAGGTTCCAACTTTAGGGTGAAAAAGACGTTTTTTTGGCAGGTTTTTGTCTCTCAATTTCTCCGGATATGAGTTAGAAAGTGATCCTAATTATAAAAATGTATTACGCATCGAGAATCACGCATGCATGTGGTCGCGTTTAATTACACCAAATATCGAGTTATTGTAGAGGTGTAAAGTTCACACTAAAAATTCATTTCATTTCCAGAGCGTTGCAAAAAGTTAATTTAAAAAAATGTTCCATGCACGTCAGGATTCAAAATCTAAGTGTAAGTTTTCTTCTTTGCACACAGTAGTTGCGAAAAGTGTATACTGAAAATTAATTTTAGTTCCAGCGCGTTGTAGCTTAATTTCTTAAAATGTTCTCCGTGATGCAACATTAATGAAAGTTGCTTCGTGCTACTGAAAATTTTGGCTGTTAGCACGACGTGCTAACGGATACAAAGACGTTTTTTGGCTTAATTGCAGTAATTTTAACGCTTTTTAATGTATTTTTCATCAAAAATCCCAAAACATTTTCGGCGCTTCTTGCCGAGTGTCATTCTTACTGTTTATTTAGCCCCAAGCGCACGATTTAAACACTCCACCATCAATCTGCGTACAACCTAAAAGATTTAGCATTCATCTCGCCTATTCGTTTAACGATTTCTGGCATATCATAATTACTTTGTGACAACTTTTCACTGTTTTATGTTGTTTGAAGACAAAATTGGCTTCTTTATGTTCATTTATCATTCAATTCATAAGCGCAGTGATGTCTGTTTTCATATCAAATTGTATATGGCAACCGCTTTATCATTTTCGATGTTGTAATAGTTACAAAGGTGTCATAGTTTCTAAGTTTATTGAGCATTAGGGAGCCAATAATTGTGATTTAGCATGAATTTCTTGATTTATATAAAGAAAAACATTGATAAAGAAAAAACATTGATAAAGAAAAAACATTGATAAAGAAAAAAACATTGATCTGCAGAATATCATGGCATTGTTAGACAGCTAAATTAAAAAAGAAAAGGACATACACTAATGACACTATATGTACGTATTATACAAGTAAAAACTGGTGTGTGTTAATGTGATCTATCCCGTGCTAATGGAAAAAATTAAATATTGAAAATTTAACAATTATCTTCAGTCCCGGAGCATTGTAGATGAAGCTTAATTTTGAAAAAAGTTCTCTGTAAAAACAGGATTACGAATCTGACTTTAAATTTTTGATCCGCTTTAATAAGGTGAAGTTGTCTTAAAAAGACAATTCTGATGAACAATCTTGTTTTCCACGATCTTGAATTACTGTCCTTATTTTGGCATGTTGCCGTATGTGTTTACTGATTGACTTACTCAAATCTTGCTAATTAAAACTGGGTACGAGCAGAGAAAAATGCTCAGATGGAACAAAAAGGACGAATATACTTAGAACTAGCAAAGAAAAAGGCTCCGCGCGATGGAACAAAAAAGACGAATATAATTGAAATTACGTATCATCAATGGCATAAAAGGACGGGGTCAGGGAAAAGTCACCTATGTATGCCTGTGAAAGTCGAAACAATCTGCTAAAATGTAGACTTCCACTAAAAAACGCAAAAAATCGAAGAATATTTTATCGCCTCTGAAAAGGACGTGTTGTTCACTGGCTCAGAAAAGTAGATAATGTAGAAGCTTTGATGACTGATAACTGATTTAGTTTCTTATTTCAAATTTCCCTTTCAATATATAAACAATATTTTGTTAATCGTAAATAACTTGATCAGTGGGTAACCAGCATACCATTGCCGAGCATGACCATGTACATTATGTCGTTTTTGATCAGTGATCGCTTTTTTCCATGGAATAAGCCATTTATATTATTTGTTTCTACGACGGAGGTGCATTCCCTTCTGCTGGCCGCAGAATATACATACCTCAATTTTTTGCGTTTTTTAGTGGAAGTCTAAATTTTAGCAAATTATCACAGGCCCCGGCATAAAAATTGGATCAGTTAAGGTTTTTAGTTTTTAGTTTAAAAAACATTTTTTTTTTTAACATTTTTTTAAAAGTTTTTAGCTACATTTTTGTGCGCGGTGTAAAGTAATGCAAATTCTTCAAACATGCTTAAACTCGACAGATATGTTTCAAGATCCTACCTAGTAATGCATGTTTTCTTAATGTGTGGCATTCCGTAGGTGGTCCAGGATATAAACTTTTGAAAGCGGACAATCCTGCGGTCATTCCAAGCGCGCGCACGCGATAAATTACAGATCTCCATTTCTCGGTCCAGAAATAAATAACGTATTATTGTTCAAACTGGTTAGCTCATTATGTAATGCTAGATTAGTTCCTTTCACATGTAATAGCACACGTTTTCAGCTAGTTTAAACACTTACGACTACTCTTTCTAGACCAAGAAGTTGGGGCTCTGTAATTTACCGTGCGCGCGCGAGTACCGCAGGATTGGTCATTTTTATAAGTTCATATCGTGGACCACCCAAGAAATACTACACATTTAGAAAACATTATACAATGCTAGTTAGGATCATTCAGGACGTACCTATCTGTTCAGTTTCAGCATGTTTTAAGAATTATCACTACTTTACACTACCAACAAAAATGCTCTTTAGCATGCTATGCATACATACTAAAAATTTTAAGTGGTCCGCTTTTTATGGTGGACAAAGTAAATACTTAAATTCGTCCTTTTTGTACCATTGGAGCATTTTTCTTTGCATTACAGTCAGTTTCACATAAGTTTGGGCATAAGCTTCTAGAATTTTTATCGACAATAAGCCGACGGATTATGATAATTATATAGCAGATCAATGCTTTAATAGCAATCTGTCAGCTTATTGAATAGTTTTAAAACTTTAGCTCGAACTTGTCTGAAACAGACTAACAAACGACGGAAAATTCCCAGGAAGATCGCTATTAATGCCTGTCAAAAAATTCAATAATATTAAACTAATTACGCGGTGCTTCGCTGCCCCATTTGCAAAAAAACAGTGATGGCGTTATGCAAATCTGCCGGTACCTTCTAAGTTTTTATCGAAGAAACTCAGTCCAATGACAATCAAATATGGAATGCACAATTGCAGGATAGTTCGTTTATGTCGCGCAGGAGCGCTAATCATACATTGCCAGCTTTGCTTTCGATCTGTAATCAATCAATCAGTCTAATTCAAAAAAAATTGTGCGTGGATCACAATTCTTGAGTCGATCTAATCGATAAGTGGTTTAAACTGAGGCAGGTTGCTCATTTGATCCCTGAAAATCGATTTTCTTGAAAAACTTATAGTCTATTTCACGAAACCTTGTGCATGGAAACAAAGGCGGATCTAAGATTTTCCTAAGGGGGAAGCGGTATCCCAATTTTTCCAAAAATAGTAAAAAATAGGTTCAAAAATTTGCCCTTAACGCGCGAAATAGCGTTTTTTCGGTGTTTTATATTGTATACTTTTACATAAAATCATTTTTAACGCAATATTTTTTCTGATAATTTTAAAATTTTAGACAATTTTGTGCGAAACAATCATTAAATTTCTTTGACTTTAGCAAAAATCTGGCGCGAAACGCAGGAAAATTTGTGAAATTAAGGCGGATAGACGTCTAGAAGCATGATATACTGCTTGATTTCCTGTATTTATAGCATTTGATGCGAAACATCGAAATTTTTAATAAAAAATAGAAGAAAACTATGATAAAATAGCTGTTTCTGCTATTAAAATTGTTTTGAAACCTACATGAACAGAAAATGGCTTCCAGACAGTGTTTTTCTGTACAAAGGTCCGTTTGTACATGTACAAAGAGTCCCTAAAAGTCTTTGTACATTTTGATCACACAAATTTTCGCTTACTATGATATAGTACAATAGCGACATTAGTATAGTAAAAACAGTTGTTCGACCTTTTGGTAGTGTATTTTGGCTAATTCCTGCTTTTATGAGGGCAAAAATCATTAAGAATCGTCTTAAAACGGCAAAAATTTGACATTTTCCTTTCGAAATGCGCTTTCTGGACACATAATTACTCCACCGAAAGTTTTTGCGAAATTCAGACCTTTTTCTGCAGTGTTTGTCTTCCTAAAAATCTTTGCACATGTACAAAAGACGGTCCCGAAAGTCTTTGTACATCGGGAAAAACTTTTGCCGAATACAAAAAACCCGTGTTTGGTCGCCAAGAAAGTATGTAAATAAATGTCATGAATAGGTATCATCAGGCGCGTAGCGCCGGAAAAAAATTTGAGAAATTATGGTCACTGACGGTTAAAAATCATTGCAAATTGCATATCCATTCTTTATCTCGCCAAATATTTTTGGCCAATGGGGGAGGGGGGCGGCCGCCTACCCCTAAATCCGCCCCTGCATGGAAATCAATTTTCAGCGTTCTAGCGATCAGCTACAAAATCAGTTTCTAGGCAGCATACTGTAATATAATTTTGTATAGTAAAACTACGTATGCTCATCACGTGCTACGCACGTTATATTGATTGCTGCTTCAGTTTAAATCGCTTTTGTAATCGATTTATCGCGACTCAGGAATTGAGATCCATGCACGAGGTTTCGTGAAACAGACTTCTATAGTCTGTTTCACACAACTTCGGTCATAAATTTTTCATATTATCTCCGACAATAAGCTGACAGATTGCGATTGTAGCATTGATATGATATATAATTATCGTAACCCTCGGCCTACTGTCGATGAAAATTCCTAGAATTTATGCACGAGGTTATATGAAACAGACTATAGGTAGGTACCTATTCTGCTCACCTACTATTCGTATGCGAGGCATAAAGCCAAAATTTTTTAATATGGCTAGAGTTCAAATACCTATGTATGTTTGGGCGTCTCTTTCTCAAACTATATCCACGACTGTTCTTGAAAGTGAGGTTATGAAGTGCGGTGCACTTATGAACATATACATAAGTTCCTACTGATTGTGCTCTGCACGTAGACGCCTGTTTTTGTGTTCAACCCGTCGGATTGATGTTTCAACCTTTAGTTATGAGAAGCGTATTGTTCCTACATAAAGTACCGGCCATATGCGCTGGTCCAGTGGGAATTGTTGCCCACCCAGTGAAACTCTCTACCAGGTAAATTCGAAGGGCATAAACTTTATTTGAAATTTAATCCCTGTGATTAAAGATATTTTGCGAAACGCAAGTCCAAAAAGTGTTTTCCGTATGGCGTTTCTACACTTACAACGCATTATGAAGTAATTTATGCCAGCCGTTAGTGCATCGAAAGGGCGGCGTAAAATGTTTTTCTCTGAGTATACGTACATAGGTATAGTCTGTTTTTCCACCCAGTGCATGAATCCTCCCGGAAAGTTAATTTCCTTGCTACTGTAAACACTCGATTTTTCTCTTGCTCGATGGAGTAAGTAGCGATTTTTTATAGGTCGCGCCGGTCCAGTGATGAGGAAATCGGGTGTTATAGCAATAAAGAAATCGGATTGTCAAGCGAATTCATGCAATAGGTTTAAAAATTGACCAAAGCCTGTTCCATTCCAAACGGCTCATCTTGGCTGTGCGGCTTATTACTGTAGCAGAATATTTTACGGTTTGGTTTTTTGCGATAATTCGTTAGATGCGCCACATGTTGCAAAGCACTAACACTGATAAAAAGAGTTTGAAACAACCGGCCGCAACGAGAGCATAATTGAAGAAGCCATTTGAGTAGTTCAGCAAAAATGGGCCGCTTGAAATGGAACAGACTCTGCAATCACCAAAATGGCACCATCGATGGCATTGTCAGATGTCTAAATTCTTCGCAGGTTACTTCATAAATGTTGAAGCCATAAAGAATTCAATTATTTCATGTTTACTGTGAAGATGTTGTTCTGCCCGCCTCAGGGTTGCCTTGCCAAGCTGGAAGGTTCCCTTATTTTGGGGTTTCAGGCCGTTGAAGGCATTTTTAGGGATTATGGTTTTTTGGCGCCTAAGCTTGACAAGAACAAAGACAAGAAAGTGTTTATTGTCAGAAAAATACACGAAATTTGATAAAACGCAAATATATGATAAAATAGTGACTGAACAAAAGGACATACAAAGATCACGGAAGTGATACAACTAGGTATGCCCCAACAATAAATTTGTAAAATCCAATGTTTAGGAGCTCTTTTTTTGAACAAACGGATTTTTCGGAGAAGAGACTATTTGATCAGGTAAGGAGTTCCAGATTTTTCGGTATCTTTAACAACAACAACAACAACAATTTATTCGCTAAGTCAAAAGAAAATATTAACATACATGGAATCGTTGAGGTGAGCATTGGAACGGACAACTGGTAACGTAAGTTTACGACTGTTAACTGATCGGGTAGTGCCTTGACTAAAAATGAAAAATTCATTAGCATCAATACAAGATAAACCATTAATAATTTGATACATGAGACATAGACATATGTGAAGACGACGAAGTTCTAAAAGAAGGCAGGTTAAGAAGCTTTAGGCGTTCAAGATAGGATAAATTGCTATTAAAACCAAAAAGACGTTTAGTAAATTTACGCTGAACATTTTCAAGACGATTTGTATCATTTGCATAATATGGATTCCATACAGAAACAGCATACTCAAGCATAGGTCTTGCACAAGTAGTATAGGCCCTAACTAAAACATCTTTATCACGAGAAAGAAAAGCTTTGTGTATTAGAAAACAACGAGAAATAGCTTTTTTTAATTATGTGATTCAAATGTTCCTTACAATTGAGATTGTGGGAAATATAAACACCTAGATCACGAACGGAACTAATGTCATTTGGAATATTTATATTATTCAAAGAATAAAGCTTTTTTGGATTATTTTTACCAAGATGTAAAACTGCACATTTTTCCGAAGCAACAGGAAGTTGCCAATTTATAGACCAGATATAAATACTGTCCAGATCTTTTGTATTAAATGATTATCAGAAGATGGACCAAAGATTTTGACATCATCGGCAAAGAGGTAAATTTTACTGTATTTAATCAGTTACATAGGTCATTTACATAGATCAAGAATAAAGTAGGACTAATACAACTACCTTGGGGACACCACTGCCAACAGGCATGAAGTCAGAAAAAACCCCGTTAATACAAACACGCTGAAATCGACCATGTATAAAGGATTTGAGCCAATTAAAAAGTAGACCTTTTATTCTATATTTAGAGAGCTTATATAAAAGCTTAAAGAAGGGAATTTTATCAAAAGCTTTAGAAAAGTCGATGTAAGCAACATCGACAGGAGTTCTATTACTCAAACATACCGTCCAACTGTAGTTTACATTTAATTAGTTGTAATTCACAAGACTTTGATTTTAGAAAACCAAACTGAGAAGGAGATAAGAGTCCGTTTGTAGTGAGAAAATCGACAATTTTTGAATATCAAATTTTCCATGATTTTACTTGATGAGCAGCAAATAGAAATCGCCTGTAATTTCTCACTAAAGCTGCCACAATTGCTTTTAAAGACTGGGTTACATTTGCCAATTTCCATAAATTGGGGATAGTGCTAGTCAAAAATGAAACATTAAAGATACTAGTTAAAGGCTCAGCAAGATAATTTGAAAGTTTTTTCAAGAAAAATGACAGAGTCCATCGGGACCGATAGAAAAAGAACCTTTTATTTGATTTAAAACCAGTTGCACGTTCCAAGCGTCAAAATGAATGGTTTGCAATGCAAAACCAGTCATCGAATCTAAAAAAGGAAGATGATTATTATCAACAGAAAAAATAGAAGAAAAGTAATTATTAAACAAATTTACTTTTTCTAAAGGATCAGAAACGATTTTGTGGTCATGAAAAAGAGGTGGCAAAAGAGCATGATTATTCAACCGATTATTGACAAATTTATAAAATGATTTCAAACTTTTGTCAGGAAGAAGATTTATTTCTTCAGAAGCAGAGAAATTTTTAATTTCAAAATCCAATTTTTACAAAAGATTTATATTTGATTTTTGTATCGGTGGAGTGATAAAGTTTATGTTTCTTCCAAAGCATACGTTTTTAGTTAACATTCTTTTAATTAGTTTGGGATATTTACGTTTCATGGGCTTGGGGTGAGTTAATGGGACAAATGCATAAATTAAAGAGTGAAGCACTCCAACAAACAAATTATACATATCATTTACATTAGAACAGGTATCAAAAAGATCAGGCCAAGAAATCTGAGATAGTGCTAGACCTAACGCATTAAAATCAGCTTTACGAAAGTTAAAGTGATGATCTAGGATTTGACTGGCATCAAAAGACAATCAAATATAATTGAATTATGGTCACTATTAGAAAAAGGAATATCAACTTTTACGTCAGAAATTTGATCAGATGCAAAGAGAAGATCTAATACATTATTATCATGAGTATTTTCTGTTATTAATTGATGTAAACCAGTGCCCAAAAGTGATTTAAAAACAGGGTATTCAGATTATCAGTAGGAACCGAACTTATCCACCAATTGATTTTGGCAAATTAAAATCTCCTAAGATTACAAAGGGAAAGGAACAGAACAAGCCCATTCAATACATCCATACCTGGGCAATGGCCAGAGCTTCGCCCCGTTGCGGCATCCAATTTTTAGGTTGGTTGGTCACTTTTCAAAAAAGGTTGCCTAATTTTTGGATACTCGGATACTGGTCCATATTCAGGATTTTATTTCGGGGGAGGGCGGAAATTTTCGAAGTCAGATATCTCGAGAATTATTTGGAGATGGGCTGAAATAAAGGCATTTTTCCCGTATCTTGACGAGCTTTACACAATGGCGAAGGAAAACTGTTTAAAAAATTTCAGAAAATTTTCACATTATTTTATTCTCATACAAAACAAATCTCTATCGTTTAAACTATCTGTACAAGTGATTTTTTACCATTCCATCGACAAACAATTTCTTAACTTTTTACCTTGTATTTAATGTTTGTGTTTTGCTAAGAAAAACAAAAGAGGAAATGGATAATTCGGTGCAGACTGCACGTTTTTTATGTATTCGGTAAAGATTTTTCTCGGTGTACAAAGACTTTTGGGGGACCCTCTTTGTACACGTACAAAGATTTTTGGGAAGACAAAAATTGCAAAATAGGTCTAAAATTCGCAAAAATTTTCGGCGCTTCGCGCCAAAATGAGTAATTGTGTGTTCATCTTTATAATGGCAGAAATTGCATTTTGAAAGGAAAAATATCAAATTTCGCCGTTTTGAGACGATAATTAATCAGTGATTTTTGCCCTCAAAAACCTAGAAATGAGCTAAAATACACTACAAAAGGTTGAATAACTCTGTTTTTGCCACACTAAAATCGCTACTGTACCATATTAAAGTACCCAAAAATTTGTGTGTTCAAAATGTACAAAGACTTTCGGGGACTATCTTTGTACATGTACAAACGGACCTTGTACAAAACAAAGACACTGGTGCAGAGTGCTAAAAAAATTTATTATTTTCTCCATGTCCAACTCAAATTTGAGTGGTTTTGAGCGGGCTCTAAGACAGAAACTATACAAGAACAAAAAATTGCGCCGGAATAAAATTTATGTCATTCAGGTCATAAATCAAATTTGAGCAGTTTTGATCGAATAGAAGACAGAAGCTATAGATAAACGATAAATCCGGCGCAAGGTGCCGGAAAAAACTTCATGTTTTTCATATCATATCTTAAAATTGATCGGTTTTGAGCAATTAGAAGATAAAAACTACACTAGAACAACAAATCCTGCGCGGAGCGCCGGAAAAATTGACATGCTCTCGATGTCTAACTCAAATTTGAGTGATTTTGAACGGGTTAGCAGACCAAAACTGTATACACTATAAACAATAAATTCAGCGCGAAGCGACTAAATTATTTGCGTTTTCTTGCTTAAAATTACCTCAAAAACCTGTTTTGGCGATGTTTTAGACGCAATTCAGAAATTTATCATTTGTTCTTTCGGGAGATACTTGTGAATTCAAAAAATTTTTCATTTTGGAGAGAAGGCGGTCTGTTTTGGAAAAGGGCCTGCTCGGATATCGTACAAAATTAGTATACGCAATAATAAAAGCTTTTTCAGCACTTCTTTGCAAGAAATTTTCAATGAAGCAGAATAATTGCAAATAAATCAAAATTATATGCTCAATTTCGTAGTCAGACATAAAAATCTATGATTAAATTAACTTCACAGCTGATTTCTCAACATGTGAGTCGTAAGGTCGAAACTGGACTCTGATGAATTCGTAAATTTTTGTCAATGTTTATTAGGGATCGACTGGAGCTCTGGTTCTGGCTCTGGCTTCAGCTGTTTTTCGATTCCTGACCTCCAGCAAAAGGGAAACGAAAAATTGGTTGGAGCACGGTTTTTAACACCACACGGATACGAAGTCCGTTTTGGGAAAAAGTGTTGTAATTTTTATGCTTTTTTAACGTATTTTTCAGCAAAAATCCCAAGAAATTTTTGGCGCTTAACGCTGAGTATTATATTTACTGTTTATTTAGCCCCAACTGCACGATTTAAACACTCTACAGTCAATCTTCTTGTAATCTAAATGGTTATGCATTTTCCTCGTCTATTTGTTTAAAGGTTTCCAGCACAAAATAATTTACTTTCTGACAACTTCGCATTGTTTTCTGCTCATTGAAAACAAAATTAGCCTCCTAATGTTTGTTTACTTATCATTCAATTCATACAGAAAGCGCAGTAGTGTCTGTTGTCAGATTATATTAGTATATGGCAACTGCAGTGGCGGATCTGGGATTTTCCTAAGGGGGTGGCATCCCAACTTTTCCAAAAACAGTCGAAAATAGGGTTAAAAATTTGCTCTTAACACGCGAAATAGCCTTTTTTAGTGTTTTACATTGTATACTTTTACATAAAATCACTTTTGGCGCAATATTTTTTCTAAAACTTTTAAAATTTTATACAATTTTGTGCGAAAAAATCATTAAATTTTTTGACTTTAACCAAAATCTGGCGCGAAGCGCCAGAAAATTTGTAAAATTGAGGCGGATAGACATCTAGAAGCGTGATTTACTGCTTGATTTCCTGTATTTATAGCATTTGATGCAAAACATCGAAAATCTTAATTGAAAATAGAAGAAAACTATGCAAAAATAGTTGTTTCTGCTTATAAAATCGTTCTGAAACCTATAAACACGAACAGAAAATTCCAGGCAGTATTTTCTTTTTGTACAAGGTCCGTTTGTACAGGCACAAAGATGGTCCCTATAACTCTTTGTACATTTTTTCACACAAATTTTTGGGTACTATGATATAGTACGGCAGCTAGTTTCGTGTGGTAAAAACAGTTGTTCGACCTCTGGTGGTGTATTTTGGCTAATTCCTGTTTTATGAGGGCAAAAATCATCAAGAATCGTCTTAAAACGGCGCGATGCGCCCAAAAATTCTTACATTTTTCCTTTCGAAATGCGATTTCTGTTATTATAAAGATATATAGGACACGCAATTACTCATTTTGGTGCGAAGCGCCGAAAATTGTTGCGAATTTCAGACCTTTTTTGCAGTTTTTGTCTTCTCAAAAATCTTTGTACATGTACAAAGACGGTCCCGAAAAGTCTTTGTACATCGGGATAAATCTTTGCCGAGTACAAAAAAACCGTGGTTTAAATTGAGGCAACAAACGTCGGTCGCACTAATTATAATTAAATTTTATTTAATTTTAACGCTTAAATGTTACTACGCAAAATTCTACATATATATGAGCAGTAGACGGGAGATTAGATGACGTGCAGTGTATCGTGCTTAGTGCCACACAGCTGGGTTACTCAAGTATAAATCAGCTTCAAACAAAATGAACAGTGCTCTCAAGAATAATCGCAGATTCGGCGTTATTTTCCGATAGCCCAACATAATTTGCAAAATAAAAATATGTGATGTAAATGGGTGCCATTAAGACTCAATTTTCAAAATTTTTGACATATAAGGTCGGACTATTACTTTATTGAGATTCTAAGCATTTAAACTTTAAACGTTTTCAAAATACTTACTCTGAAGCCAATACTTGAAATGCTACGAAAAACTTTGAATTTCGACTTGAAATGTTAAAAATTCTACTTGTTTTGATCCTTATTTGTTTCAGAAGCAGTATTAAATAAATTATAGTAGGGCAAACTTCTAAGACGGTGAACGTCGCTGGTTTGAGCATAACTTTTGACATCGCTGAAAATATTTCTTGCTATTTTTCGAAAAAATTTATTCCTACTCCACCCCATAGAAATCGTGGATCTATTCAAAAATAATATGATTCACATCTAAACAGCCCCTTTGCCAGGATTTTATTTCAGGGAGAGAGAATTGCTAATATCTTGAAAATGTATATCACGTTTATAAGCCAGCTTATGCGATAAATCGACATTTTCTGACGTGTTTTGCGTCATGGAATCATATCTTTAGCTTGTGGTGATAAAATAAATAATAGTGATTTGAGAAGAATTTCAGCGTTTTTACTCTTTTGAGCTCAATTTTACAGTTTTTTAGGACAAACAATGCATCAATCTGCACATTATAAACCTTTGCAGCGAAGTAATGGGAATTTTTGACTGTTTTTATAATTTTATCCCTTGAAGCTCAATTCTGAAGCTCTCTGAAGATAAGCAAAACAGAAATTGGATTTGTCACAAAGCGCAAGATAATTACAAACATTTTGTAATCCTTTTAAGCTCAACTTTACAGGTTTCTGAATATAAGCAATGCCGTAATTACATCTAGCATGAAGCACCAGAAATTTTTCAAACTATTCATTTACTTATTTACAACTAATTCATTATGCGACTTTCTGAATCAGTGGCGGATGTAGGATTTTCCAACGGATGGCAGTGCCCCATCTAATTCAAAAACAGTCAAGAATGGGCCTATTTTTTGAGAGGTTATCTGGTTTCTGAAGAAAAAGGTTGCCTGATCCCTGAAAAAGGTTGCCTGCTTCTTGAAAAAGGCTGACTGGTTCCAGAAAAAGGTTGTCTGGTTTTTGGAGAAAATATTGTCTGGCTCATGAGGAAAAGTTGCCTGGTTTTTGAAAATAAGGTTTTCTGTTTTCTGAAATAAGTTTGCCCAGTTCATTAAAGTTGCCTCCTTCTTGAAAAAGGTTTCCTGGTTTCTGAAAAATGGTACATAGTCTGGTTTTAGAATAAAAAGTTGTCTGGTTTCTAAAAAGGTTGCCTGGTTCTTGAGAAAAGGTTGTCTGGCTGAGTGAAAAAGGTTGGCTGGTTCCTTAAAAAGGTTGGTCGGTTCCAAAAAAAAGTTGGCTGGTTCCTTAAAAAGGTTGGTTTGCTCCCAAAATAAGTTGGCTGGTTCCTTAAAAAGGTTGGTCGGTTCCAAAAAAATTAAAAACGTTGGTCGGTTCCCAAAAAGGTTGGCTGCTTCCATGACAACGTTGGTCGGTTCCCAAGAAAGGTTGGCTGGTTCCTTAAAAAGGTTGGTCGGTTCAAAAAAAGTTGGCTGGTTCCTTAAAAAGGTTGGTTTGCTCCCAAAACAGGTTGGCTGGCTCCTGAAAGAGGTTGGTCGGTTCCCAAAAAAGGTTGGCTGCTTCCATGAAATGGTTGGCTGGTTTCCAAAAAAATTGCCTGCTCCCTTAAAAGATTGGTCGGTTCCCAGGAAACGTTGGCTGGTCCCTCAAAAAGGTTGCCTGCTCCCTTAAAAAGGTTGGTCGGTTCCCAAAAAAGGTTGGTTGGTGTCTTAAAAAGGTTGGTCGGTTCCCAAAAGAGGTTGGCTGCTTCCATGAATAGGTTGGCTGCTTCCATGAATAGGTTGGCTGGTTTCCAAAAAGGTTGCCTGTTCCCTTATAAAGGTTGGTCGGTTCCGAGGAAATGTTGGCTGGTCCCTCAAAAAGGTTGCCTGCTCCCTTAAAAAGGTTGGTCGGTTCCCTAAAAAGGTTGGTTGGTTTCTTTAAAAGGTTGGTCGGTTCCCAAAAGAGGTTGGCTGCTTCCATGAAAAGGTTGGCTGGTTTCCCAAAAAAGGTTGCCTGTTCCCTTATAAAGGTTGGTCGGTTCCCAAGAAAGGTTGGCTGGTCCCTCAAAAAGGTTGCCTGCTCCCTTAAAAGGTTGGTCGGTTCCCAAAAGAGGTTGGCTGCTTCCATGAAAAGGTTGGCTGGTTTCCAAAAAAGGTTGCCTGTTCCCTTATAAAGGTTGGCCGGTTCCCAAGAAAGATTGGCTGGCCTCTCAAAAAGGTTGCCTGCTCCCTTAATAAGGTTGGTCGGTTCCCAAGAAAGGTTGGCTGGTTCCTAAAAAAGGTTGGTTTGTTCCCAAGAAAGGTTGGCTGGTCCCTTAAAAAGGTTGCCTGCTCCCTTAAAAAGGTTGGTTGGTTCCCAAAAAAGGTTGGCTGCTACTTAAAAAAGGTTGGTCGGTTCCTAAAAAAGGTTGGTGCTCTAAGAAATAGATTAGTCGGTCCTCAAAAAACGTGGACTGCTTCTCAAAAAGGATTATCTTGAGTTGTCATGCTCTTGGAAAAAGGTTACTTGGTACGTAGGTAGCATCATAAGTAGTTTGCTCATTTGCTTCTCAAGTCGTCATATTTTGAATGTCAATCGACCTTCAGCATGTATCTATGCCCATGTACAAAACATAGCCCCCATCCCAGAGACCCTTCGCCCCGTTGCAGGATTGGTCCGGCCCATTGCCGGTTGAGGGCGATATGGGGCATTGCCCAGGTGTGCCTATGAGTAATAAAAAAATTGACGCTACCTGTATATCACATTATGTTTTGCAACATGTTTTAATTGATTTTCTTCCGCTAAATTATTTTAACCTACTAGCTTCAAGCGTACTATGTACATACCAGTGCTTTTTTTGTACAAGGTCCGTTTGTACATGTACAAAGATGGTCCCCAAAAGTCTTTGTACATTTTGTACATGCAAATTTTTGTGTACTATAATATGGTACAGTTGCGATTTTAGTGTTGTAAAACGGGGATTTTTTAACCTTTGGCAGTGTATTTTAGCTAATTTCTGGCTTTCTGACGCCAAAAATTACTACAAATTATCTGGAAACGGCGCGAAGCGCCGAAAAATGTTAACATTTTTTCCATTCTAAATGCAAATTCTGCCATTTTAAAGATATATAAGACAAATAATTTATCAGTTCGGCGCGAAGCGCCTAAAATTTTGGCAATTTTACACCTTTTTAGTTTTTGTCTTCCTAAAAATCTTTGTACATTTTGTACACACAAAATTTTTGGTTACTATATTGTATGGTACAGCAGCGATTTTAGTGTGGTAGAGACTGAGTTCTTCGACTTTTCGTAGTGTGTTTTAGCTAATTTCTGGGTCTCTAAGGGCACAAATCACTAAGAATTGTCTTAAAACAGCGCGAAGCGTCGAAAATTTTGACATTTTTACTTTTGAAATGCAATTTCAGCCATTATAAAGATATATAGAACACACAATTATCTCATTTCGGCGCGAAGCGCTGAAATTTTTTCGAATTTTAGACCTTTTTTGCAATTTTTTTCTTCCTAAAAATCTTTGTACATGTACAAAGACGGTCCCAAAAGTCTTTGTACATCGGGAAAAATCTTTGCCGAGTTCAAAAAACACTGGTACATACAGGGGCGGATTTAAGGGGGCGGGGGCGGCCGCCTCCCCCCCATAGACCAAAAATATTTGGCGAGATAAAGAATGGATATGCAATTCGCAATGATTTTTGGCCGTCAGTGACCATGATTTCTCAAATTTTTCCGGCGCTACTCGCCGGATGATACCTATTAATGACATTGATTTACTTTCTTGGCGACCTGGAAGCACGGTTTTTTGTATTCAACAAAGATTTTTCCCGATGTACAAAGACTTTTCAGGACCGTCTTTGTACATGTACAAAGATTTTTGGGAAGACAAAAACTGCAAAAAGGTCTGAAATTCGCAAATATTTCCGGCACTTCGCGCCAAAATGAGTAGTGTGTCCTATATATCGTTATAATACCAGAAATCGCATTTCGAAAGGAAAGATGTCAAATTAAACGGCGCTTTGCGCCGTTTTAAGACGATTCTAATGATTTTCGCCCTCATAAATCAGGAATTACCCGAAATACACTACCAAAGGTCGAACAACTCTGTTTTTACCACTCTAAAGTCGCTACCGTACTATATCATAGCACCCAAAAATTTAAGTGTAAAAAATGTACAAAGACTTTTAGGAACCATCTTTGTACATGTACAAACGGACCTTGTGCGAAAAAACTGCCTGTTTGCATAGTTTTCTTCTATTTTCAATTTAAAATTTCAATCTTTTGCATCAAATGCTATAAATGCAGGAAATTAAGCAGTAAATCATGCTTCTAGACGTCTATCCGCCTTAATTTCATAAATTTTCCGGCGCATCGTGCCAGATTTTTGTTAAAGTCAAAAGAAATTTGATGATTTTTTCCCACAAAATTGTCTAAACTTTTAAAATTTTTAGAAGCAAAATCGCGTCAAAAGGGATTTCATGTAAAAGTATACAATGTAAAACACCAAAAAAAGACGCTATTTCGCGCGTTCAGGGCAAATTTTCGGACCTATTTTATAGTATTTTTCGAAAATCTTGGATAACGCCCCCCTTAAGAAAATCCTAGATCCGCCACTGTGTACATATTTTTGTTTTTAAGAAAATTCTCCAGTCTGCCGATAGTTTTTTCTGTTCCACTTTCAACATGGTTAGGCGTGCAAGGATTGTCTCACGTAGTAAGTTTTATTGGCTGATTTGCTATAATCATTAAATAATATATTGTATTTTACTTATTATAGAGAATACGGTAATCGAAATCAATAAAAAACTATGAATATGCTTACTTAGCATCGACTTGATGGTCCTGTTAATTATGTGAGAAAGGTCATTTTCAATGCTAATCTTGTTTGGAACCTTAGCTGACCTAAACTTTTTACAGTCGCCTAAATTTGGTGTCCTTCTAATAGGTCTATCTGATCATTTATTAAACCTTTTTTTCAATAGTAAAATTTTGAATTTAGACAATTATTCATAATGGCAAGAAGAAATCAATAAAATAACTCAGTCTCAGATGCCAATCAATTAATTTTTGAAAGCAATAGTCTGCAGCAAAGAAAGTAGCTGCAAAAGTGGCCACGGGGCAGTTATTGGCATAAATGTACTCAATTTCGAACAATTAAATTTTCTGAACTCAGGAGCTGTGCGAATCCATTAGTTACGTGGTTTAAATTTTTGTAAGGAAAACCGCATTAGGTGTAACTAATAATAACCGATACACAAACTCTGTCATGTAAAATCTTATTAGTGTAGCGCTTTCTTAGTGTACTTTTGTAATCATTTTCTGTTGCATTAAAAAATCTGATAAGGTTTCGTATGCAGATTACAAAATTTCCAAGTAACGGCCTAGAAAGTGCATTAAATCATGAAATATACCGACTGCGTTCTTTGTATCTTGTTGATCTTATAATGTGAGACCTATGTGATATTTTCAAAAGTTTTCTTTGAAACTTTCCTCGAATCGTGTTTGTTTATCCCACTGACTGCTGTAAAACAAATTAAAAATAGTCTTGTTTTTTGGATAATGCTGACCTTTGTACGTACCTCTCGTATAAAGGAATTAACGTGAATCGTAGCTTTCTTTTTTGAATTCTGTAGCACGCCAATAACCATATTACACGGGCCGAGCAGTTTTGTTAATTTGCTTTTTCATATATCATTTGCTTACGTTCTAAGTGTAAGCATGGGTGCTTGTTTTGCATCGTTTTCTTCACTAACCCGTTATCACGTAGGTAAGGATTAATGATGATTGTGCCGATGGAAAATCAAAACGAATTAATAAAAATAGTCCTGCTCTTACAACCGCCTTTTACAGGCACAGATAAAAATACGAAGTAATTAATTAAATAAAACAGTAGAAATTAAAAAATGCATTAAAATTATAAATAAATCAAGTTCATATTTGAATAAATTGAACCTTATTTTAGCGAAAGGCCATATTTTTAGACGATTTCTAAACAAGTATATATTGACAAGTTGAACGATAGCGAGCTGACCGAAGGGCAAACCGAAAAAGAGTCCTTGATCGATGTATCGTACAAACAGCGCCTTGATTCGTTACCTTGGTGGGTAGCTACAGTAGACTTGGGCTGGGATACCATGAAGAAACGAATTAATGACGTTTACGCAATGGTGAGATTAATTCCAGTTTTTGTTTTTATTTAAGAATTTTACTTTTGGATTCAAAATCCTTCATTTGTGATCCGCCCATCCACCTCGTTTCACTGTGTCTTCCAGGCAAGCATATTAGGTATTACCCGCTTTGCCTGCCCATGATTAAGCTTAACTGAGTCAAATGTCTTAAAACGTCGTTGTTATTTGTAGATGTGCATTTCTCGACACAAAATTTGAACACCCAACAACCCTTAACGTTTGCTAAGTATTTTTCGGCCTATGTTATAAAATGGGATGCCGTAGGACGTCGTCGTATGTTTTAGCGTTGCTGTGTTAAAAGATGTGACAATATCCTACGCTTGACATACACCTGGCGACCATACATGATCTTTGGGGGGGGTTTCACCCCCCGCAGAATCATTTTTCACCCCCCGCAAAAAATTTTTCACCCCCCCCCAAAATTGGCGATTTTTCAAAAGTTTCCTAAACTTACCTGAAAATTGGTAGAAAAAGTGTCTTTTTAAGGGTTTTTGGCTATCTATTTGCTCAAAATCGCCAAATTTTCGGCGCTTCGCGCCATATATTCATGTTTTAAGCGGTCAATTTATTCGACTTTTTTCGAAATTTTTTCATGATTTCATGCTCTAGAAGGATAGATTATCGTCAGAAACGCCAAAAACGATGTTTTTTAACGCGTACCGGCCATTTTTGGGCCCAAAAAGGCACTTTAGGTTTTCATCCCTCCCCCAGAATTCCCATACTGTGCATGTATGCTGGCGACCCTGAGCAAAACTTAATGGTTCTTCTTGAGCGTAGATTTGGTTTTGAATAGAACCAAGATTTTGTAGTCCTAACAATGATTTATCGAGTATTTGTTCGGCGCTCTGCGTCGATTTTCGCATTGATTTTAGCAGTTTTACAATGAAATGTTTGAAAAATTTTCAAATCTTTCAACTCGTTTTTCGCATCAGAATTAATTCTGTCCATCAAAAGATGGCTAAAAATCCGCTACCTTGAGCATATTGGACGAATTTTTCGGACGATTTTCAACATTTATAGGTAAATTGGGTTTCCGCCCCCTGTCAGAAAATCCTGGATGCGCCACTGTTTAAATTTCGTATAGAACACTGCATGTACGTGCTAAAACTCTTAGCGTTGTTTAGTGCGGATTTTTCTGGGGCTGGTCTACCTTTCAATTTTGATTTAAAGCGGCAAACAGCGGGAAAGGCTAAGGAATTAGGAGAATAGCCGCAGGCACGTACATAGCTGGCCGTCCTATTTTGGTGGGACCAATACCAATTTTTGGGGGGACTAAGCCCGAAAAGGTCAAAAATGGCACAAAATAAGGTTTAAAAAGTCCTATTTTTCAGATTTTTCTGAATTTGGGGGGTCCGAACCCCCCCCTATTCCCCAGAGATACGTGCCTGAATAGCCGACTTTTAATTGGGATCTTTGTCCGTTAATACGATGCGCGTGTATAGGAATCGGATACTATTTTTGCAATACAGCCAGGTTTATTCATCAGGATCTAATTTTGAAGGCTGTCTGTCCCTCTTTTTCCGTGGAAATTTTCTATTTCCACCAAATTTTGTTAAATGGTTGTTTTTTTATCTTTCAAAAAATATCGTTTTGACGCTGGAGCTCACATAGTCGGTTTCTTTATTTATATGGAAACGCTGAAGACTTATCGATGCAAAGCGCTTGGTGGAAATTAATTTTTTTCGTATTCTCTGCGAGCCGACTCTCAGCTGGATTACGACTCGAATAGCTACGTATAAATGGTTTTGGCAATATAAAGGATGATATGAGAAAAATCAGTCATGTTTCGCCCACTTTTTTATATTTTTATATTGTAATGAATAAGTCCTATTTCGACCCAGTGCTTTAAGCACGGCGCAAATGAAACATTTTTGCCCTGGAATGCCATTCTAGGGCATTAGCGTACTGCGTAGAGGCTCTCTAGGGTAAAAACATTAATATTATCACTTTTTCATTTTTTCCCCAAAATTTTTTTAGCGTTTTGAAGCTCTTTTTATGGTTGAAAAAATTTGTGCTCCTTCATCAGTCTACATTCTATCAGTCCTGTTGAACCTTTTAATGTTAATGCAAGAATAATAACTATTCGCATTGTAGATACACGTGGGCGTGAGGGCGAAGGGGGTTTAGACCATACATGCTCATAGGGGGTGGAGGGGTATTATCCCCTCGCTTAGGAGTCAGCCAGACAGGTACTGTCCGGCGATTTTTTGCTGACGGATCGTTTTTTGCTTCAGTTTTGAGGTCAAAGGCAGTCAAAACGTCAAAATTATTCCGGCGCTCCGCGCCAGAGTGATACTATATGTACTTTTGCTCAGTGATCGTACGGGGACCCCGACCCCGACCCCGGAAAACCCCGGCCTAAACCCCGACCCCGACCCCCGACCGGGGGCATGATTTTTCGAGTCGGGGTCGAACCTTTTTCGGGGGTGAAATATAGCATTTTATTTGTTGGTACATAGAAGAATTTTATAAATAGCAAATAAATTCGGAACAAGGACGATTCATTCGCCAGCAAAATTAATATGTTAAACTCGACACTCGCGATATTTCATAAAAAGTACGCCTGGTCGCCATGTTGTTATGACGTACATACATGTTCGCATATTTTCCATTATGAATTGCGCCGAAATTACTGCGGAATCACAGGCGTAGCCGGGGGGAATGGAGGCACATGCCCCCCGGAATTTTTCAGAAATTATGTTGATCTTTCCGGCGCAATGTGTCCGGAACATTGAGTTTAAAAAGGCACAAACGTCAAAATTTTCTAGCGCTTCGCGCCGAGTCATTATTATTTATTGTTATACAGATTCAATGAAATTAAAAGCTTGAATCTCTTAAAATAATCCAGCACTTCGCAGCACTTTAGTGATTTAATGCACTATTAGTTCATTGAATGAAACTGCACATGTTTGTTGAACATAATAGTAAAAGTGCGAAAATGTTTGCGTACCAATTTGTCTATTCTCTGCTTTGTTTATCTTTCTTTACAAGGACACATAATTCTATTCTAAACGAAAGGAAAGGCCAAATTTTCTTGTGTTTCTGCGCATTTTCTGTTTTCTGAACTAGTTAATAAAAAGGCCACAAATGGGCCTGAAAATGGTAAGAACAAAATTCTCATTGATACATCTTTCAATGACTTATTGGTTGGGACCCGTTGCTGCGCTACATACTTAGCAGAGGTTGAAAAACGCATTTCAGCTCAGAAGTTTTGTGCAGTGTAGGTGTTCATCAATTTTAAGTTTTTTTGGACTCAATTCAGAACCGAGATTTTGCCAATTTGCGAAAATTTTAACTTTACTAATTAAAAGTTAGAGTGCTTTTTTACAAAATTTTCAGGGGTTCTGCTCTGGACCTCACTGGGGGCGCTTGAGCGCCACCCCAGACCCTCAGCCGTACAATCTCGTTCTACATGTTGACAGAGTTTTTTAGGAGGACAGAAAAGGTAAAAGGTTTAGGAATTTTTAAAAATTTTCGGCGCTTCGCACCGCAATTAGTTTATCTGTTCTGTATGATTTAAGCGGTATAAATTGAATTTAAAGAGTAAAAACGTCAAAATTTTCCTGCGCTTAGCACCGCCGATTATTGTCTTAGGGCGGTAAAATATGACTGAATTTCTTGATGCTTTGCGCCACTTATGATTTCCGAACTGTTTGTCAGTAAAAAGGCGTAAATTCTACATGAAAACGGTAAAAATTTCGAAAATTTTCGGCGCTTCGCGCCATTGACTCCTCTACAATCAGTGCGCCATAGAAAACCGTTGTGAAAAAACTGTGGAAGAAAACGAAAAAGCGAGAGCGATTAGTGATTAAAATTGAAAGTAATGCTAAATTGCTAAAACCATGCTTGAACTTGGAATGAAAATAAAATGTTGAACATAACCAGCTTTATTAGTATGCTCTACTAACAAGTGAAGGTATCGTTTTTATCCTTTTCAAATTGGTATGTAATCATGCAATGTTAATTGTTAATCTTCAACCCCGACCCCGACCCCGACCCCGAAAACCGGGGTTTTTCATCCCGACCCCGACCCCGATCGGGGGTGAAAATCTGACCCCGTACGATCACTGCTTTTGCTACCCAAAATGTGCCAAAATGTGATTGATTTATCTATTTTCTAGCGTTGAGATTGATATAATGCAGTCAAAATAGACTAAAAATGCTTTAAAATGCGAAATTACCAGAAAAGACGCTTTATAGTCTATTTTGACCATTTTTGTCGTTTAAACAATAGAAAAAATCGTGAGCGTTAAATTTACTGTTTTGGATTTCTAAGATATTCCCCCTGCCGACGCTGACCTTGTGCGCCTATGGTTTAGACCCTCTTAAAATCGATAGACTCCCAGACTGAATTTTTGGGTTTTTTGGATTTTTACCGGTTTTACTCCTCCCAGACCCCCAGAATTTGACTGCTGTCCATGTATGATTATAGAGCGCAGTTCGTCTTTACCGCATGCTATAAACGTTTGCTGCGATTAAGCCTCCTGCTTTCGCATCACTTTACACTCCCGATTATTTACAATATTAATAATGTAAATATGCTTGTGTTCCTTCAGAGCCACGCCATTTTGAAGCTTTTGTCCAAATATTCTCGCATTGAATTCATCGGCCTCGGATCGACTTTGACCGAAATTTTGAATCGAATTGAAGTCGATTTTTAATTGTTACGCTCTCTCACTTTACAATCACTGTTACTTTAAATTTTCAGAAAAAATCAATAACGCCGCCTTCTGTTTTGACCTTCAAATATTCGCCCTTTTCTGCGAACGCGACGCAAGATAAAGCGAAATGGAGCGCAGCGCAAATCGAATTAGACGTCGGTGGCAGCTACGCGGATTGTCTTAACGTTTGGGTAATCTTTCTTTTTTTGCAAAGACTTAACCGGACATGCACAGCATGGGATTCACACGTGGGGTGGGGTGGGTTTGGGGTTTTTACCTTCCCCTTAGAATTTGAACCCTCAGATTGCTGTAGACTTAGAATTCTATTTTTAGTAATATTTTGGCAATTTCACCTATCCTGACCCCCCGGAATTTTCCTGCTGCCCACGTATGGTGAGAATTCTGAGGGAGAAGCGGGGGCGAAATCAAAATTCTCTGAAGTTCCTTTTCTGAGCTCAAGAACGATATGTATGCGTTAAAAACGTCATTTTTTACGCTTTCGGCAATGATCCTTCTAGAAAAAGTGTCACAAAAATCGAGTAAATTGAACAAAATATATTGAAAAAATGAGTAGATGTAGCAAAGCGCCGAAAATTTGACACTTATGAGCCAAAAGATCGCTAAAAACGCTTGAAGCAGAGCCTTTTTCTACAGATTTTCAGGATAATCGCGAATTATGGGGGTTGCGAAAACTTCGACCCCAGAATTCTATTTTTAGTAACATTTTTGGCAATTTTGTCCATCCTGACTCTTCGGAATTTTCCTGCTGCCCACGTATGGTGAAAATTTTGAGAGAGGAGGGGTGAAATCGAAATTCTCTAAAGTTCCTTTTCTGGGCTCAAGAACGACAGGTACGCATCAAAAACGTCATTTTTTACGCTTCCGGCAATGATCCTTCTTTTTAAAATATAAAAACTAGAAGAAATGTCACAAAAATCGAGTAAATTGAACGAAATATAGTGAAAAAATGAGTTTATGGAACAAAGCGCCGAAAAATGGACACTTATGAGCCAAAAGATCGCTAAAAACGCTCGAAGCAGCACTTTTTTCTACAGATTTTCAGAATAATCGCGAATTATGCGGGGCGGGTTGCGAAAACTTCTGAGGGAAACCCCAGGCGCCCTAAGATCATGTATGGGCTTGCTTAAGTACATCATTCATCGCTCGAACTAAATTAGGTACTAAATGCACAATGTGACGCATAAGTTAAATGTTTGACATACATTTTGCATATTAACCCTATCGAACTTGCATTTTATTCTAATTGAATCAGTTTTATTCATTTATTCTGTTGTATTTGATTTTTTCTAGTGTTATTCGTGTCGTGCTATACTTTTTGCGCTTTCTTACCTGATTACATTTTGATTTAATTTTTCATAGCATTGTTTATGCGGCATTTTATATCTCGTTATTTTTGATTTCATGCTTTTCTTGCCATATCTCATTTAAATATACATACACAAACTCACATGTATAAATTTTTTGTTTTACCTTACGTTACACCTATTCGTATACTGGCACGTATTTCTTGGAGGAATGGGACGGGGTTCGGACCCCCGAATTCAGAAAAATTGGGAACATACTCGTGGGACTTTTTAAGCGGTATTGTGTACTATTTTTGGCCTTTTCGGGTTTAGTCCCCCTAAAAATTGGTGATGGTCCCCCAAAATAGGACGGCCAGCTACGTGCCTGTTCATATATTTATAAAATCATATTTTGTTCTTTTTTTTGAGCCTGCACCACGGTTTTTTTCGTACTCGGCAAAGATTTTTCCCGATGTACAAAGACTTTGGGACCGTCTTTGTACATGTACAAAGATTTTTGGGAAGCCAAAAATTGCAAAAAAGGTCTAAAATTCGGAAAAATTTCTGCGCTTTGCGCCTGAATGAGTAATTGTGTGTTCTATATATCTTTATAATGGCAGAAATTGCATTTCAAAAGTAAAAATGTCAAATGTTTCGGCGCTTGGCGCCGTTTTAAGACGATTCTTAGTGATTTTTGCCCTTAGAGACCCAGAAATGAGCTAAAACTTACTATGAAAAGTCGAAGAACTCTGTTTTTACCACACTAAAATCGCTGCTGTACCATATTATAGTACCCAAAAATTTTGTGTGTACAAAATGTACAAAGATTTTTAGGAAGACAAAAACTGTAAAAAGATGTAAAATTCCCACAATTTTCGGCGCTTCGCTCGAACTGACAAATTATTTGTCCTACATATCTTTAAAATGGCAGAATTTGCATTTAGAATGGAAAAATGGCAACATTTTTCGGCGCTTCGCGTCGTTTTCAGATAATTTTTAGTAATTTTTGGCGTCAGAAACCCAGAAATTAGCTAAAATACATTACCAAAGATCGAAAACCCTGTTTTACCACACTAAAATCGTTACTGTACTATATTATAGTACACAAAAATTTGCATGTACAAAATGTACAAAGACTTTTGGGGACCATCTTTGTACATGTACAAACGGACCTTGTACAAAAAAAACACTGGTACTAGTTTTCGTCAGTGACGGGGATTTTTCAGCTGGCTCAAGGTTTAGCCCATGATTGTCCGTGGATTTCATTACAAATAGTCGATTTGAGCCCGGATAAATTAGGCACGGCTATTCGTTGCTGCGTCCTTGAAAATGGGGCGCGCAACGCTTATTTGGATAAATTGCCTTCTTTTCGTAAACATTTGGAGTCCCTATTAGTACGTTAGCTATTTTTTGGATTTTGATGCTTTCTATTTTTTAATTTATGTTTTATATATTTGTATATTTTTACTGTAGATTTTGGTGCTTTCTATTTTTTATTTTATGTTTTATGTATTTGTATATTTTTTACTGTAGATTTTGATGCTTTCTATTTTTTATTTTATGTTTTATATATTTGTATATTTTTTACTGTAAGCAGGTATTCGTATTTTGATGCTACGTATAAACGTTGACTATCGAGTAAGTGGTTATTTTGAGCTTCGTTCTACGGACCTAAAGCGCTGTATTAACTTTTTTAAATTAAAATTTCAAATTACACTGTATTTCTCGAAATGAGCAAATATTATGAAACTTGTCCTAAGATTTTTAAGGCCATATTTGTCCAAAGTATAGAGAATAAAATTTACGACGACAGTATTCCAATTTTACCATTTTGTAAATTTTTGGCAGATTCTGTGATCGAAATTTGCAACAACAAAAAATTCATTTCGAGGCATGTGGTTTTGTGAATTAGCCTTCATTTTCTCAAAATCACCTTACTGTACCTAACTTCCCAAATTCTTAGGTAGGGGTAGCCCCCTCACCTCCCTACGCCAATTTGTGAATATTATTATTTTTATTATTATTAATATCATTATTATTATTATTGCTATTATTATTTCAAAAATTGGATTTTTTAAAGCTCCTCATTAATCGTAAGGACCTTTATTGCTAAATTACCCTGTTTTGTTCCTTGCATGCATACACTTGTTTACGGCACTCGTACTCCCACCCACTTCTGATCTATAAAATATTAAATCTCACCTTTCCGACTTCAACATCTAATTTAAGTAAAATTTTAAAATATAAATTTCGGATTTTCGCGATTTCTTAATTCAATAAATTAACATTTTTACCGACATACGTAAATCACGGATTTTTTCTTGCAATTTATTTCTGTTCAAAAGTCCACATGCCTTCATTATGCCTATACAGTGTGTTTGGCTTTATGGCAGTGAAATCATTCTGATTGTGTTGAGTTGTACTATATGAAAAACTGGTTGAAGGGCATCGAAATTTTAATAATGTTTAAAATTAAAATTCGAAATCAGTGTCCTTCCATTTATAACAAGCCAGTTTTTGACTGAACTTTCGAAGACCATGTGTCAAATACAACATCTTACCACAGTAAAGCATCAAAACCTGATGCGCACGCTAGAACAGAAATATAACGTACATATATAATGAAGAGGGCTATTATGCTAAGGGAAACGGTCCGAGCTCAGCACGTAAAACTGCTAAGCGAGGAGTCAGCTGATAAAGGCTCTTGGGTTCGCCCAATAGCACCGGTTTTACATACGTGTATGCGCCATAATATAAGCAGCTACACGATTCTGGGTCGGATGCACTTCCGCCGCATAGGTCACTTCCGCCGCCTAGGTCATTTCCGCCGCATAGTTCACTTCCGCCGCATAGTTCATTTCCGCCGCATAGTCGCATAGTAGTACGGAACAGTCGCTATCGCTATTAATTGTACAAAGTGCATTTTAGAACAGAGTAATGAGCATTTGAAACATAGAACTTATACGGGTTTCCGTACAGAATGTAATAAAAGTTTTTTTAGTAAAAAATAAAATGTCCGACTACAGAATGTAATCAAAAATTTTTAGTCAAAAATATTACGTCCGACTTAGATAACTGGGTTCAGTTATTAGGTAGCTATTTGATAGTCATAAAGCCATATTATGCAGCGTTGGATAAGCAGTCCTTCCTGGATCATCCTGTAAACTTCAATCAATAAATGAGGTAAAGCCGTATTTATACTTCACGCAGGATCGCGTCGCAGGATTAAATGACGTGACTTTTTCTAAAAATAGCACATCCTGCGAAAATCGTGCGAATTGACGCATCGCGCCGTCCGTTTATACTTCCTGCGAAAAATCGTGCGATAATCGACAAAATTCGTCGCATCGCGTCTTCGATTTATACTTGCTGCGATTTCTCGCAAACTCGACTATCCTGCGATAAATCGTGCGATTTTTTCTGCGAATCTTGCGAATCATCGCACGATTTTTTCGCGCATATTTTTGCTCATTTTCGTCCTCGCCTGACCTCATTACAAATTCAAAGCATTGTTGCGTGTCGATCGGCGTTGTACATGTCAAATTTGACAGTTCAATAGAAATGTGCGCAAAAAAAGGACGCGAATTCGCTTCCGAGCCCAATTTTGCGAATTCGCGTCGGACGTCAACTTGTTACTAAAATTAGTAATTTTTGACATTTTACGCGGAGATGAACGCGATGAAGTATAAACTGAAATGCGATTCATCGCACGACGAAATTTCTTGCCTGCGCGAATTATTAAGCGATGCGAACTTCGCAGGAAGTATAAATCGAAAAATCGTATCGCGAACAATCCTGCGGTTCGCGCGAACAATTATTCGCGCGATAGTATAAATCGAATTCGCGTGCTTTGCCCGATCCTGCGACTGCGATATTTCGCAAGTTCGGCGCGATGCGTGAAGTATAAACCAGGCTTAAGGCAAAATTTTACCACGCATTCACTGTTAAAAATTGAATTTTAAATGAGCTTTTCTTTGTCGAAAAATTTGATGCTAACAACGCGAATTAGTTTGCCATTATTAATTGAAAACGTTGTTTTATTAGTCATCGAATAATTGTCTTAATAATAGTTCATTTTTTGTTGCATAGTGTTGTCATTTTAAACGAATGAGCACTTCCATGCACCTGATTTTATAAATTCTTTTCAACAGATACAATCACACATAAATATAGAAAAGTATTAGGATAATTGGGGTGTGACTGAACCCCCGTATATATTCGTATTGGTGAGACTAAATGTACGAGTATTGAAGCTAGTACGAATTTGTCTAAGGAGAAAATTGCATTTTTATGTAAGAAAGTCTTAAAAATGTAGGTGGTTCGCATCGTGAGAAAGATGACATTTTTACAGCCAATATAGTAGAAAATTATTGAAAAGTCCTATTTTATGACCTTGATGACCTTGTGTTGAAAAATGTAGGAAAATGCAGTTTTTACCGACTATCTCAGCGAAGGTTACAAGAAATAAGACCATTTTATGTTGGATCCGCCGCCCCCTCACTTTGGCAAATCGTAGCGCATATAGCAATTATTCCGTAATATGCGGCGGAAGTGAACTATGCGGCGGAAGTGACCTATGCGGCGGAAATGCACCCCAATCCACGATTCTCACAAGACAGCTCAGTTCGAGCTGGTGACTATAAATGAACACATGGTCAGCCCGTTAAGTGAATTAAGTGTATATTGATCTTAACGTATAGTACCTATTATTATAAAGGGCTCGACAGACGTGCAAATAGACACGCGGAGTAACCTACTATGAAAATATATATTAATTATATTATTACGATTATTATATATTGACCACTACCGGGCGTGACACAGATAACATTCAAATAATAATTTAAGCTGATTCGTTAAACGAATCGAGTCGGCAGATTTTGAATGCGAGTGAGGGAGCCCGTTCACATTTTCTGATTACATTAACGCATTATACATGTTCCCTTTTTTATAATGAATAATAGTTTGAGTATTTGAAAATCAATGCAGAAAAGGACACAAATCGAAATGAGATGCAACAGTGTATAAATTATTGGTCTTCAGAATATTCTTGACGTTACGGTCTCAGCAAGACGACGTTTACCCACTATTTTGGAAGATAAGCCCTCATTAATGGCCGTTGACATCCCGAAATGGGCAGGCGTTGCTGGATTGGTTTATGTCTTTAAATGTTTCATTTAAATATTTTATGTAAATATTTTCAAATATTTAAATATTTGAAATATTAAATCTTAGATATTTTATTTCAAATTATATTTTGATTAGCTTTTGCACTTATACATACGGAAGCAAATGTGGGCAGCACAACCGGTCTGTAGGATTTTGGGGGATTAGTTTTGATTAGCTTTGCTTTATCGAATTAGTATGAATTCAAAAAACCAATTTCGAAAGTAGTGCTGAAACTAGATTAATTTTGTCGGCAAATTTTGAGCACTTGTAAAAATTTTGACTTTTTTCATATCTTCGGTTTTCATTTCTCTGAGGTCTGGTAGATTTGTGACTAGTACCCCACTAACGTATGCAGTCGAAATGATGGCAGACTTGAGGATTAATCGAAATTTTTTTCAACATTTTTTTAAATATTTTCATCGGAAAGCATAAGCTGAATAAAAATTAGGTCTCTAAACCAAAAATAAGCCAATGATATTTGGTTTTTATCAATTTATGAGGATGCAAAACCTACCAGACTTTCTTTTGGAATATGCGGCGATAGAACCAGAGATTCTGCGGGCCTTGCAAACGAATTATCTTGCTAAGGAATGACGTTGGCGCTGATTTGTTATTTAGGCTATCATAGATGCACACGGTCAAAAGTTCTGGGTTGGGGGGGGTAAACCGAGTTTCCTGAGGAAGGGGGTTAATGATTAATTTTTACGGCCAATTATCGCGCTGAAATGATGAGTTTATGTTGCTTTTTTAGATATTTTTGTTGTTCCTTCCTCCCCCACCCGTCACAACGCGTAAAAATGCTTTATTTCGTTGCATTTTTTTCTTCTTGAATATTCGTGATTCAGTTTGCACGAACACAAATAATAATAAGAGTGATGGAATGATTTGGACATCCAAATACGCACAATATAATGGACAAAAAGTGTCTGAATGAATGAATGGAAAACCTACTCAAAAAATACTTCAGATTTTACAGTTGGGCGTCGTTTGGCGCTCTTTCATAATCCCAAAAATGGGTTTTAGTCCTGAACAGGCACGTATCTCTGGGGGGAATGAGGAGGGTTCGAACCCCCTCCCCAAATTCACAAAAATCGGAAAAATAGGACTTTTTGAATGTTATTTTGTGCTATTTTTGGCTTTTTTGGGCTATATCCCCCTAAAAATTGGTGTTGTTCCGCCCAAAATAGGGCGGCCAGCTACGTGCCTGATCCTCAAATGGCCTGAGGGGTATGCCTTTAAAAAGTTGTGGTAGGGGAATACCCCCCATGCCCCAGCGCACGTGTAAAGTTTATTAAGGTATTGGACTTTTGAATATTATTCGCAGTCGAAACAGAAATATTCTATGCAATATTAATGGGAAAGGAATGACAATTCAATATGAAATGAATGATTAGGTCGTTTTTAATGCGTATATCGGTTTATATCGTACTAAAATGCGAATTTTCTCGAGGATCGATATCTTCCATTTTCCTATTTCTTCTGTCAAGTTTTACTATAGTCTAAAATTACACGAAGTTACGTTGCTTTTGTTTTTGCTAGAATTTCTTTCTAAATACGTACGAGTATTTAAATTTCTAATTATATACTTACATATTATGTATGTGTTGATGGAATTCGTATGAGTAGTTGCATCGGGCAATGCGAGAAACGCTTGTTATCCTCCGGATATTACAATATTTCATTGAACGAAAGTTTAAACTTGAATTGCTTATTCAGTCAGCATTTATCCTGCGTGTATTGAATTTTTTTCGCAGTTCTTAGCAAAATATGCAACTTAAAGCCTTAAAAGGCGCGAGGCTCGCTAAATTAAATAAGTTAAAAAAACTATCGATTCCTTGACGTCCTAATCTTCAAGGGCATTCTTTAGCCGGATAAAGTCGCTTTTTTAACAGGCACGTAGCTGGCCGTCCTATTTTGGGAAATCAACACCAACTTTAGGGGGACTAAGCCCAAAAAGGTCAAAAATAGCACAAAATAAGGTTTCAAAGTCCGATTTTTCTGAATTTTTAGGGGGCTCCGATTCGGACCCCCCAAAATTCAAAAAAATTCACATAGTTTCCCAAGGTCGAAAGTTAAGGGGGTGAAATCCCAAAATTTAGAACCGCTAAATTTAGAGTCTAGCCTTTTTTTGCAGGTCAAATATAGAAAATGGCTAAAACATCCTATATAGCATGTTTTAATGTGGAAAAGTGCATTTTTAAATACTTTTAGTCTCATTCTGACTACTTTTGTCACTCTTGTAAGTAAAAAGTATAAGAATTTATCGAAAATTTTGACTCTATAGATCATTTTAAGTTCATTCTAGTATTTTATGGATAAACAAAACAAAAATGTATTAGTCGGCGCGAAGCGGCGCCGAAAAATTTATTATCTTCGCTGATTTTGTACCTAAAAATCATGCAGAAAAATCGTCCGACTGTGACTCAAGTCTCAGACCCTGAGATAGGGGTAATACCCCCTCACCCCCTATGGGAATATGTGGGTCCGAACCCCCCATTCCCCTCCAGAGATACGTGCCTGTTTTTTAAGGTCTTAAAATTTTAAGTTATTTGCCTTGCATGATGCGTCAGCCAAGTGATATTGATCAAGATGACGTTGAAGAAGAGGACCAAACTGACGACAATAGCAGCAGAAGCCGTCGATCTGATGTTGTTGTCACTT
Source organism: Mermis nigrescens (assembly GCA_036768485.1). Classification (NCBI taxonomy): domain Eukaryota; kingdom Metazoa; phylum Nematoda; class Enoplea; order Mermithida; family Mermithidae; genus Mermis; species Mermis nigrescens. Next base: position 3,199,536 of record JAVLUZ010000056.1, read on the forward strand.
GTTGGACGGATAAGCAAAAGCAGCAAGTATCGATGCTTAACATGGAGTTAGTCCATGCGCTAAGAAACATGGACGTTGCATTTTCTTTAGGTAAATAATTTTTTATCATTTTTTTAAATCTATTGCTTTTTCTTGCCTAATGTATAAGGAATGCATGTACACTGTGCGAAAAGTTTTGATAAAAACGTTATGCTAATCATTCTTCCTGAGCACGTATATTTTTTGTAGATCCCGAATTCTATACCTCCTTATCACGTTCATGTAATGGGAGGGGGTAAATGACCTCTAATTTTCGGCAAAAAATGCCTAAAAACGGCCAAAAAATTTTGATTTTCCGAAAAATCGGGGGGGATTCAAAATTTTTTTTGGCTTCGGGGGATTGGGGGACATCCGACTTTGGGTGGGGGATCCCCCTGTTACATGTATTCCTAATCATATGTATGTATGTACATAAGTTACGTATTATTTCGAAGTAAATCATGCTGATTCGCTCTTAAATCATATAACAGTGTCCTTTTGAACAAAAGCAGTATTTTAAAAAAAACATGCATTGAAACCCTCCATTCCATTCTGAAATTCTTGAGCTAGTATAAGGCCTCGTCTTGAGCTTCATTTATAAATTCATGTAAGTCTGGGCTGCGCAATTCTTTGGATTCTCAGGTGAAACTCACGATGGCATTAAATGTGTCAAATTTGGAATGATTGCAGACGAGCATGATTTGCTAGAGCTTGTGGATTTGGTCGCTGTTAAGGGCAAAGAAATAGAAGAATCTTCTCAAGTACGTACGTACCAATGTACTATTCCATGCTCTGTAGCAATACGGCTCAAAAACAGGCGTTAAGTAGATTATCATGGTCGTGCGCATACACGATCTTGGGGGGTTTCAACTTTAGAAAAGTTTTTAACCCTCCCCCCTCAGAAATTGTTCAAACATTCCCCACCCTACCCATTTGCGATTTTCCTGTAGTTTACAAAGAATTTGTAGAAAGAGTAGTTTTTAATGCGTTTCAGCTACATACCTGCTTGCTAAACAATGCCACGGCACTTCGCGCCATTTACTCATTCTTTGACTTTATTTCGTTCAATTCATTCAAATTTGTTCTGATTTTTTGTAGTTTTTTTTAAAATTTTTCATGTTACAGGAAGATAAAGCATGGTTAGAAACGCCGGAAAACGATGTTTTTGACGCGCATTTACCATTTTTAAGCCGAAAATGACACCTTAAAACTGCATTTCTTCAGAATCCCCATGCTGTACATGTCTGGTCGTGCGATATTTTATACTTTTGCGCACTATCTGCTCCCCCAAACAAGCATTTTTATCCAAGCTACAGAAAGTTTAAACATACCATCTTGTAGAGAATTTAATTTTGCGTTTATTGGTGTTTGTTTCAGGAAAAAATGAGTGATTATTTTTTTATAGCATAAAAACGATAAGCAATGCGAAAATTTACAATTTCAAGCCTTGACTCACATTAAAAATCATTTTCACCGCCATCCGAATCTCGAACTTGTTTTAATCGTTCAGGCATGGAACACAAGAGGCTCTAGAACAAATTCTCATTAAATTCCAGGCTAAACAAGACAATGTTCAAGTTTCTCAGCAATGTCTCTTTCGAATAACGCCCTTGACCACTTTATGCATCAGTTACTCAACCCTGTCATTAACAATTTCGCCCAAATTCTCCGTCGGATTCAGGTCGGGACTGTTACCGGGCCACAAATCATTGCCCCAAAATTCAATGTTCATGTTTCTTAGATAATTTTGCGTCAAATTAGCTTTCATGCATGGCGCTCTGTCATAAACAAATGCGGTTTCACCTACAACAAGAACATTATCAGGATCGTTAAAAAATGGTAAAATCTGACTTACACGCCACGAATGTTTACGCTTTAATAAGCTTCTAGAGCTTGTTAGGGTTACATCTTTAACACGTCGGTCCTATTTCCGCCCACGCACGACCGACGTGTTAAACATATAAGCCTTAACAAGCTCTATCATCCTATGGAGCATATTAATACGTAAACATTCGTGGCAGCTACTGTAGCACAACATGACGGAAATATTCACCATTCCACGATTGTCCATGATCCTTAATTACCCAAAGCAAGCGTTTAGCAGTAAACATTAATAAAAAACCAATGCAAAATGGGTTTTTGATGACACCGCGAAAATGTTCCTTGTCATCGATTTCACCTGGCTCAAGTGCCCAAACGCGGTCATTCTGATGGTTGGGTTTCCGAATTGAATAAATAAAGAACTCATCACTGAAGGCAAAGTGCATAAAATCGGATTCATCGTAATCTTTTTTATTTTCAGCAAGAAACAAGCGATTTTCGCGATTTAGGTTCGTTTTTAGGGGTTTGGCGATTACGTGAAATGCTTTAAAACCCTGTTGTCGAAAAAAACGATAAACTGTGCTGTGACTACGAGTTTTTCCTCTTTCGGCCAAAATTTGATTTGACAGTCCGCGGCAACTTTTCCGTTGCAATCCAGTACTTGCACGAACAAAGTTCTTTGATTCTTGAGACAAGGTTTCCGGCCTGCCGCATTTCTAAAAGTCCGCAAAACAGTCGAAGGGTTTTTTCCGCCAGTTGTCTTGAACCCATCTTTCACTCCCTTTCAACCGATTGGCCACCCAATTTTCGGTAATGAATTCTGCTCCAGCTTCCTTTGCCTCAAAAAAAGCAATAGCCCGAATCCTATCCACTAAGCGAGCTTGCTCCGAATCAAAACTCATTCTGAACAAATGGGAATAACAAGATAATCATAAAATAATCAATTTTACAGATGGGATTACTTCACATTGATATAACTCATGACTCATTGTTAACTAAATAATCACAATAATACCACTAAACGCAGAATTAAATTTTCTACAAGATGGTTTGTGTGAATTTGCTGTAGCTTGTTTATAAGGGTCTTTTCCAGGGGAGCAGATCATAATGAAATACCCTGTATGTATATATATATATATATATATATATATATATATATATAATTAAACAAATAAAATGAGTAGGTCTCTTACTTACCAATAAAAAATTAAGAATGTAATTTTTGTGAGCAGAATTTTTGATGGTTGTGTCTAATAATGTGGTACATAAACTGATGTTCTTCATAGGAAAAAGCATGTTCTTGGTCCTGAAAATTTTTCAAACAAGTTAGGATTGGGTCAAGCTATCCTTAACATGAGTGCTGCAGCTAAACTGAAAAGCTGTTTTTAAATTCGCTTCTCAAATTTTTTTTGTTGCAGGACCCACATTTGCATTCTGAATACAAAAATTATTTCGTCCGCAAGTTTAATTGCACCTGCGTAAAAAAACAGAGAAGCTTTTTCGCATGCAAAATTTTTCATTAGCATGGAACAAAATGAAAAGACAATAGTTTTTTTAAAGTGCCAGTTGTTATGACATTTTGAACTGTGCAATACAACGATAATTCCTGAAGCGAGGATGCATCAACTTCAATACTGTATTTTATTTTCATACTAATTTTCACTTTGTATCATACATGTAACAGGGGGGATGGGGGACCCCCAACCCAAAGTCGAACGCCTCCCCCATCCCTGCAAAGCTGAAAATTTGACGCCCCCATTTTTGAAAAAATTTTTTTCGGCGGTTTTTGGTCAAAACTTGGAGGTCATTAACCCCCCCCCCCCTAAAAGTGGCCAGGACCCCCCCAATTTCGAGCCGTTACATGTATGCTTTGTATTATCTGTTTAGTATATGGATTGTCTTGCGGAAATAGTGCGACAAGGTATTGAGACGGCAAGCGAGGATCTGAAGAAAGAAACTGAGTCCAGATTAGTTAATGAGGTAGGTTTTTGTATTATATATTCGGAGAGATTTATTGAGCCAAAACGACCCTTGAATTTAGTTTAATCATTAAAATAGTATGATGACTTATTAATTTACATTTTTGGTCGATTTCGAACATTTGTAAAAACTGATTCCTCACCATGTCATCACATATGCACAATCAAGGGGGTTTAGGGGTGGCCACCACACCTGGGCGTGGCCCTGCCCCCAGAATTCGATTTTCAAAATTTTTTGTTTTTTTGTAATTTATTGATGCCAATGGATAGTGCTCGATGTGAAACGTTGAAATATGGTGTTTTTTTGCTGTACCACCATTTTTAAGGCCATTTTTTGACCTTTGAAAAATCTTGCACCCCCTACCCACCCCAGAATTTTTGGTGTTGCCCACGTGGGATAACGACAATTGGGTGAATGACAATTCGGTGAACGACAATTGGGTGTATGACAATTGGGTGAATACGACAATTGGGTGAACGACTATTGGGTGAATGACAATTTGGTGTATACGACAATTGGGTGAAAACATGTCTGTTTCATTGTTACTTGAGAGCCAGAAATAAAGGTCATAAATCAATGTGTTTCCTGAAATTAGTTATGTTAGAGGCTGATTAATAATTAACAAAATGAAAGAAATTCATATTTTCTGAAATAAGCGTTGTTTTAGGTTAATAAATAAGGAACAAAATGGAAAAAAAACTTGCTTTAGAATGGGGTCAGTAGGTTAATGAGATGTCATAAACATGACAGTGATCCAAACAATTTCCTATATAAAGAGTTGGTCGAATGATTGCTTATTTAGACCCCCAGAATTTTGGTGCTGCCCATGCACATATGGTCAGGACCACAGACGCAAAGCATGGCCAATCTGGGGGACAAGCCGGTCTGAGGTGTCAAAAATAGAGCTTTCTCGGGCCAAAATGACCTGAATAAATTGGCTTGAACGCTAAAATAGCATTGAAAATAAGTTACACAATTTCTGGTCAATGTGAAGCACTTTTGAAGGAAATTTTCAATTTTCATCCGTTTTTGGTCATCATTCTGCATTTTCCCCACAAAATCTTTTATTTATCCATTCTGGAGGGTCAGGCAGGACCCCTTTAACCCCAGTGCATGTCTGGTCTAAAGTACCAGACCCCCGCACGTTTACATATCTGTGGCCCTTGCCATATATAAGCACTCGAAAAATTCTGTTGGAGTGTGGTTTTGGCAAGTGTCAGAAGAGGGTGCCGATGCAACCCCAGAATTCCAGCGACGCAAGAGTCCTATATAGACCTAATTACTGTATTCACCAAATTGTCGCATTCACCCAATTGTCGCATTCACCCAATTGTCGTTCACCCAATTGTCTTTCACCCAATTGTCGTAGACCCTGCCCACGTGTGGTGACCACAACTTTTTGAAGGCAAACCCCCGTCAGGCCGTTTTGGGACCTTACTGTTTTCGTGCAAATTAAATCATGAGTGTTAATGAAGAATGAAATTACAACGGATTAGGTATTAAAATTTGTCAAAATTTACCATTAAATAGATAATAAATACTCTCATTTACCCCTCTTCACCCACAAGAAACCCGGTTTTACCCCTTCCCAGAACTTTTGACCGTGTGCATCTATGCACGTCATTAATCCTTACTGTATTTGACAAATTTGCGTTATTTTTTATAAACTTAATTTTTTTATTCGCAACTTTTTGCTTACACGGGCCTGCGTTGTAAATAGCTAAACATAAGTTTTTATTGTTTTTAAAAACCGCGCTTTCAGATCAAGTAAGTTTTGCTAAATTGTCGATATACCGCTTTCCGCTTATAAACTGAAATCGGAATTGGGCTTATCAGCTTAATTTTCATGATAAATTTCGAACCGCAAAGCCGAAAATTTGGAGCGTGGGAAGATTGGTGACTTTTAAGTGTACTGAATATGCTAAATATGCATTTTCGACCTCTATTATTATAAAATTACGGTTAGGGCTTAAAATTTCATTATTTCACTGCCTGAGATAATTTAGAAATTTTGGCATGGCGCCAAGATTCAGGTTTAGAGACTAAAAGTTAAGATAACATAGTTTTAGATCAACAGCTTAGTGTCAACTTTCTAGGAATATTTGAGTTAGGAATATTTGAGTTTATTTAAACTTTTAAATTCAATTATGGATACAGATCGGCTCAGGAAAGCCTTGAAATTTTTTAACTTATTAAATTCAGTTTTTGTTATGATAAAAGAAAAGTGAGAAGTAATTATTACGTATTGATTCCAAAGCATGGGCGTCGAAAATTTTTAGTGAATTTCTGACATTTTTACTGTTTTTGTCCCAAAAATCTTTGTGCAAGTCGTTATACATCTGGAAAAATCTTTGCCGAATAGATTGAGATTGTAATGCTTTTTCAAAAATACATTTATATTTTTTTCATAATTTAAAGTAGAAGTTGAAAGCCTAATGATGTGTTGCAGGCACGTAGCTGGCCGTCCATTTTGGGGGACCAACAACAATTTTGGGGGTCCGGGGTCCAAAATAGGCAAAATATAGCACAAAACAACGTTTGAAAAGTCCTGTTTTTCCTGATTGTTTCTGAATTTTGAAGGGGGTGGGTCCGGACCCCCCCATTCTCCTCCAGAGCTACGTGCCTGATGTGTTGTATTTTTACTATTAAAAAGTAAGAGTAGAAATTAAGATTATGGTGCTTTCAGTCCGCCCTTCTTCATACGAGTACTAAAGTTGCCTGTTGCACGTTTTGCGCTCTTTTTTAGCTCCAACGGTTTTTATGATTGATTTTCGTGAATTCGAGTATTGTTAACTCGAGATTTTTTAGTTTTTCAGTCTATTATTTTTAAACCTGTTCTGAGTCGCATGCAACGTCAGAAAAAGTGCTTCGAACATCTGAATTCTTCAAAAAATAACCTGAGTGGTTTATTTTGGCTTGCTTTCCGATTATTTCTACGTGGTTCCCATACATGGGCACCACTAAAATTCTGGGCCTGCTAGGATTTTCAAAGGTACAAAAATGGTCTTAAAAATGGTGGTGTGGTGAAAAGACGCCATTTTTTAAATCGGACACTATCTATTGGCATCAAAAAGTGCGAGAAAAAACGGAAAAAATTTCACAAATTGAATTATGGGGGGATATTTTGGTTTCTGGGTGGGTATTCGGCCGTCTGGGGGTGCATACCGCAGGTGGGCGGCACCAAAATTCTGGGGGTGCAATATTTGTCAAAGGTCAAAAATAGCCTTAAAATGGTGGTATGGCGAAAAGACACCATTTTTCAACGTTCCTCATAGAGACTATCCATTGGCATCAAAAAATTGCGGAAAAAAACAAAAAATTTTAAAAATTGAATTCTGAGGGGTATTTTGGTTTCTGAGGGGGAATTTCGGTTCCTTGGGGGGTGCATACCTTAACCCCCTACCACGCCCAGGTGTGGTGCATACCCCTTCACCCATCTTCCACGCCCATGTGTAGTGGTTCCTTCTTTTGGCTCAAAATCTCCAATTCCTCCCCGCGTAAACGAGCATGATTGTCAACATTGTCCTAAGTGCATTAGTCCTTTAGCTGAGTCGCATTCTTTTTCCGCCCACAGGGTGTCATGAGGCAAGTTCCATTAGTTGGATCTGTGCTTAATTGGTGGTCCCCGCTACCAAAGGATCAGTCGAATATGAAAGGAAGAGCCTTTAACCTTGTTACTGGTAAGTATATCTTGTTCTTATCCGCAGGCACGTAGCTGGCCGTTCTATTCTGAGGGGACCAACACCAATTTTTGGGGGGACTAAGTCCAAAAAGGCCAAAAATAGCACAGAATAACGTTTAAAAAGTCCCATTTTTCGATTTTTCTGAATTTGTGGGGGGGTCCGAACCATCCATACATGCACAGCATGGGAATTCTGGGGGGTCGAAATCCTAAAGTGCCTTTTTTGGGCCCAAAAATGGCCGGTTCACGTTAAGAAACATCGTTTTTTGGCGTTTCTGACGATACTATCCTTCTACAGCATAAAATCATGAAGAAAATTTCGAAAAAAGTCAAATAAATTTACCAATATATCGCTTAAAACATGAATATATGGCGCGAAGCGCGAAAAATTTGGCGATTTTGAGCAAATAGATAGCCAAAAAACATTAAAAAGACACTTTTTCTACCAATTTTCAGGTAAGTTTGGAAACTTTTGAAAAATCGCCAATTCTGGGGGGGTGAAAAATTTTTTGCGGGGGGTGAAAAATTTTTTGCGGGGGGTGAAAAATTTTTTGCGGGGGTGAAAAATGATTCTGTGGGGGATGAAAACCCCCCAACCCCCCAAGATCATGTATGGTCCGAACCCCCCATTCCCCCAGAGATACGTGTACGCAAAGAACCCCAAATTTTGCGTGAAGGGTAGTCGGCCATTTTTAGATGGGATAAATGACCTCAAATGTCTGGCCGAAACACAAGTTTTCGTCTGGTCGAAACAAATGGCCAAAAACGCGAGTTTTTGTCAAAAATTTATAGGTTTGGGGAATGGGGATACCAACTTTCGGAGGGAGATCCTCCTATCCTTTCTGTTACGTGTACAGTTCTTATCCGGAAAGCGACATGTTTTCAATGAGTGATTGTTTTAAATTCTGATTGCGTTTGCTCGCATTTATATCGTTATGCATAGGCTCGTTCTATCCAGCACTTACCCAAGGGGAGGGGGCCGGCGGACCTAAGATAAAATGGTTGATATCTCGGAAGCCTTGGGGTAAACGACCTTCTACTTTTGGTCAAAATGGCAAAAAACACTTTGCAGGTACGTATCTCTGGAGGGGAGGGGGTTCGGACCCCCCCTTAAAATTCAGAAAAATTGCATAAATAGGACTTTTTAAACGTTATTTTGTGCTATTTTCAGCTTTTTTGGGGTTAGTCCCCCCAAAAATTGGTGTTGGTCCCTTCAAAATAGGACGGACAGCTTACGTGCCTGGCACTTTGAAACAGCTTTAATCTAAATTTTCGTCCTAAAATCGGTGAGAGTGAGAAAACATAATTTTTCGAGGAGGAGATGGGGGACAGCCGGCTTTTGATAATCCCGTCTGTTTCTGCAAAACCTGCTTATGTTAAAAAATCGTTAGTAAAACAAGACTATCAATTGACTGTCATAAATTTAAGAAGGAGATAAAACCTGCGTCCCGCGCAGAGTCGACCGATTCCCGTTTCCTGAAATTGAACATTTTTACCCTGTTTCCTGACTTTTAAGTAAAATCTTTACTTTTCAAGGTATTTTTGAATTATTACGGAAAAATATAAGGTAATTTAGCTCCCTCCCCGTGACTACATAACTATCGATCGATCCAAAATTTTGAGCTGTTACCATACGTGATCTTGGAGGGGTTTCACCCTTCCCCAGAAAAATTTACACCCTCCCCCGCAAAAATTTTTTCACTCCCCCTCCCCCAGAAATGGCGATTTTTTGAAAATTTCTAAAAATTTTCTAAGGATTTGTAGGGAAAAAATGCTCTTTTAAGCGTTTTAAGCTGTCCATTTGCTCAAAGTGCCAAATGTTCGGCGCTTCGCGCTATTATACTCATGTTTTGATTATATTTTGTTCGATTTGTTCCGACTTGATTTTTTCGACATCTCCCTCTCCCGTGCTGTGCATCTTTGGCCGTTACACTTATGTGACTCACTCTAGTGATTCGCGACAACAGACACAACGCTTGTGTAAGAGTCCGATATGCACGTGGGGGTTCGGAGTCTTAGACCCACTAGAATAAAAAAGTGGGAAAATTTTTTTAGAAAAATAAGGCAAAATGATTGCTAAAAACCGTGACTCGACCTTTTTTCTTATCAGCTGACTCATCGAGGTATCTGTTAGATGCTTTAGCCTAATGCGTGGTCGAAAGTTAATATTTTGGGTTAAAATATGAGCTTAGTGATTTAGGTGTTTTGGACGTAAACATGTGGTAACTAAGGTAAAGGTTGTTCAGGTGAAGGCTGGTCATTTTCAGCTATTTGCTTACTATGGACTTTGGACTCTTTAGTGTGTGATTATGATAGCTAAATTTGTTAACATAACATTCCTTAATATTATTATTTGGGTCAGCGAGTAAATATTCATAACCTTAAGTTAACTCATTTCCAGTTCTTTCCAGGCACGTAGCTCTTGGGGGACATGGGGGGTCCGGATCCCCCGAAATTCAGAAAAAACAGGAAAAATATGATTTTTTAAACGTTATTTTGTGTTATTTTTGGCCTTTTTGGACCCCGGACCCCCCAAGATTGGTGTTGGCCCCCAAAAATAGGACGGCCAGCTACGTGCCTGGTTCTTTCCGCTTTAAGCTAGTTCCATAGCAATTTGGTACGCACGTCGGTAAAGTAATAAATGGAATTCATTCAGGTGTCAGTTTTATCGGTCTATAAACATTTAGAATTTTAAATGTTTTACTTTGGCAGTTAAGGGTTTATTTTTTGGGTGCTTAATAAGTGAGTACCTAATTGACAATTGACGAATAATAACGCGTAAATACAACAAGAGTCAAACTTAGTTTAGAAAAATTATATAGGTGTCGTGAATTCGTACGTGCAAAGTCACCTCCCGTGACAGCATGTACAACAGTTTTTGACGTCATGTTCGCCCAAAAACTCAATAATTGACACCTCCCCGACCGGTCATAACCCTGCAGCTGGACTGGAATAAATTTGTTAGCCGTAATTACTCAAAGGGAATTAAATTCATGTTCGGCCGAATGTCTAAATTCTTTTTTTCGTATATTTTTGTAACTGCTCTTGCTAATCCATGCGGTTTTCTTTGCGTTCCATTTCCTATTTATCATCTCAATGAGCCTTCTTATACGTTTTACTTTTCGATTGCAATTTTTGTTCTTTTTATTAATTGTTATATTAAATTCTTTGGATTTTGTATTTATTATTTCAATTTTTAGGACGCATACTGCCCACCGACATGGTTTTTAAGCACAAACCACTCGACGATTCGTCGTACGCCAGCGGATCGTACGTTGAGTCTGCGGAGGAGGCTGAAAAAAGTTCTTAGAACATCATTTCAGTAATATGCTTGAATTGAGGCAAAGCGAGAAAATAATATACTTGTTCGTTGCATTTTTAAAATTTAAGGTCAAAGCACGAGTCTGCCTTAGTCGCCGTTCTATTGTTCGAATTATTAGGGCCTTCTTCGTACTATTTATTTATGGTATGCAATATACATTAAGTCAAGCTTGTTCCGTGCAGGTCGTTGCTATTTATCGCTCGTGAAAGATTATGAACTGTTTCGTTACAAAATGTTATTAGAACTCATATTTATTTGTATATCGTCAGGCACGTATCTCTGGGGGAATGGGGGATTCGGACCACACATGCACATAGGGGGTGAGGGGGGGGGGTATTACCCCCCTGAGGAGTCAGCTAGACCGGTACTGTCCGGCGATTTTGAGCAAACAGGTCTTGTTCTGCATCATTTTTGACATCAAAATCAGAAAAAATGTCAAAATTTTTCCGGCGCTTCGCGCCAGATTAGATACTTTTAAGTACTTTTTACTCAAAAAGCGCCCAAAATTGATAAATTTTTGCATTTTTTAGTGTTAAAAGTGAAATAATGCAGTCAAAATGGACTAAAAATGCTTTTAAAATGTGTTATTAACACGAAAAAACGTTTTATAGGCACATTATTTTGATCATTAAAATAGCAAAAAAATCGTGAACGTTAAATTTACTGTTTTAGATTTTTTGGCATTTCACCCCCCCCCTGCCGACCCTGACATTGTGCACCTATGATTCGGACCCTTCCCCCGAATTCAGAAAAATCGGAAAAATCGGACTTTTTAAACGTTGTTTTGTGCTATTTTGGCCTTTTTTGGCTTAGTTCCCCCAAAAATTTGTGTCGCCCCCCCCCAAAAAAAAATAGGACGGCCAGCTACGTGCCTGTATATCGTTTACATGTATTTTAAAGTTTCTGTTGTAAACACGTGATGTAAATTTTAGGTAATATCGTATCTTAGTCTTTTTGATCTTTCAACTGAAAAACCTGAAATCTTGTCTATTTTTTAGCGTTGACGTAACCGTAAATTATACGTACAAGAATGTTTTATATCTTAATAAGCAAGAAATTCCTCAAGGTATGCGAAAGACGAGCAAGCAGGCTTCGTTAAATTTATGCCTGGTCTAATGAGCAGTGGCGGATCCAGGATTTTCCTAAGGGGTTGGCGGAATCCTGACTTGGGCGGAAAAATTAGCCGTTTTTACCAGAAAATCGCTAAAAATCGCTCAAAAATCCTTAATTTTGCGCACTATTTTTGGTTAATAGGGGGGGGGGCGCCCGCCTCCTCCCCTAAATCCGCCCCTGCTAATGAGCATTATTTATTACGCTTTCTTTCTCTTAGATTTTTCTTTAACGTTTTTTGCCCTCATTGGAATGGCTGCGAAATAACTTTAGAATACTAGACCGGCTTTAATGCATAAATATATCGACGAACGCGTTATTTCAGATGAACAAATCTTTGAAGAAAATGAGCCGTTAAGCAAAATTTTCTGATTTCAAGTATTTTGTTCACCTACTTAATTACTACTTCGAAGAAGCTTTAAGAATTAGACAGAGAGAGATAAAGTGAGACTGAGATTGATAATGATTTAAAAAGTTTTAAAAAATTTTAAAAGGGCTGTTGCGTTCCTTTTTCTATTATAAACGCGCGCAATTTTCTTCTCATCTACTCGTCAATGCATTCACTTAGAATGGGATCACACCTGAGCGTGGGGGGTTTTGGGGTATGCATCCCTCCTCGAGAAACCAAAATACGCCCCTCCAGAATTCAATTTTTGAAATTTTCCGTTTTTTTCGCAATTTTTTGATGCCAATGAATAGTGACTCGATGAGAAACGTTGAAAAATGGTGTTTTTTCACCATACCACCATTCTTAAGGCCATTTTTTGACCTTTGAAAAATCTTGCATCCCCAGAATTTTGGTGCCGCCCACCTATGAATGGGACTATTTTCATATTAGGTAACTGACAAGAAAATTAATTTTCAGAAATAGGCGAGGAAAAGCGGGTAAACTATGCGAAATGCATTAAACTGACTATAGGACATCAGGTGTTCTCCAACAAAAATTAAGAAAGATCAATATCTTTAAGATGTCTTTTAATTAAAGTAAGATTTCATAATGCAACGACATAGTCGGATCGGGCTTGGCGTTCCAGACTTTGTGATACGAGTATCACTGAGAAAACTCAATTCTAAAAAATATAATTTGGTAGCTTAGCCATCCCAGCAATGTTTTGTTTTTCAAGATATGTACCAATTTATCCTGTCCTGGGCGAATCCTGGATACGAGCCTGCTGCACTCGTCTGATTTGCTTTTGGCCCAATCGCTAGGTGGGGTTGCAACCATAGGTGGGCAGCACCGAAATTCTGGGGGCGAGTGTGTGTGTGTGCTTTTTCAAAGGTCACAAAACGGTCTTAAAAATGGTAATATGGCGAAAAAACACTATTTTCAATGTTTCTCATCGAGCACTATCCATTGACATCAAAAAATTGCGAAAAAACGAAAAAATTTCAAAAATTGAATTCTCGGGGGTATTCGGACTTATGGGAGGTGCATACACCCCCAAATCCCTCCTCCCCCCACATCCACGTGTGGTTGCAACTGGTAAAGATTATTCGGAACCTGATGCTTCCATCATTTTTTGTTTATGATTTCAGCGTTCCAATTGCTACTCTGTGATACGAAATACTGTGGGATTAGGTAGGTACGCTTTTTCTTATTTATTTCTTACTGGTTATGATGCTCCGGTCGAATGGTGTTCTTAACTTGACATTTGATCGCCATACGCGTCTTTCGGTCGTATTTGGGATATCGGTTCATTTTGCGAGCATTTATTTGAAATAAAATTCTGAGGCTTAGGATTGCTTTTGAAATGTATTGCTTATACATACTGTGTGGGTACGCTACTTTGCGTGCTAATTGCTTGAATTTATTTTCTAATGAAACAATACATCTCAATATAACCATTAAAATACTGAAATCGTTAAGACAGGAGTGCAAGCTTCGAGCTGACGCTAAAATGTAATCAAAAAAGCGCAGAATTCAGTTTGCCTTCTTAGAACTTGTTTGGCGTTGACAAGGCCTGATTCTTCATTGTTTTTTACATCTGTTCATTGGCATGAAAAAATGTGGAAAAACGATAGAATCAGATGGTTTGCAGTCTGCCCTGATCGAATTTGTCACAAGAATTTATAAACGTACATGCAAGGTATTCGTGATAATTTATAATTCAGTCATTGAAAAAAGCAATATTTCTATTTACCTGTCATCTTGCATGTGCATGCTGCATGGGAATTCTGGGGGTCAGCTCCGAAAAATTTTTAAAAAGTGCGTCTTCTGGGCTTGGGCACACATTCAAAACACTGTTTTCAACATTTCGGACGGTGCTCGTTCTCTCTATAGAACGTAATCACAAAAAGATTCGAAAAACTGAAGTAAATTGAACAAAATATAAGTAACAATTGTGCATATGGTGCGAAGCGGCGAAAATTGATACTTTTGAGCCAAAGTATAGCTAAAAACGCCTGTTTTTGATTAGGATATTTTGAAAATTTGCTCTATCAGCGCCTCTTATTATCACTAGGAGCATGTTTTGTAGAAGTATGCATATTAGTCATGATTGTGTGTTGCGACTGTGAGCAGTCGCTCTGTTCTTGCTCGGTGAACTGAAGTTCGATAAATCTAAAATTTGTATAAAGACTGTAAATTTTTCAAAAATGGACTTTGTTACATTTTTACGTTGTAAAGGCGATAATTACAGTACCTACCTACTCTTTTTATTGTTAAGTGTTTAAGATGTTCGCCTCTCCTTTGTCCTCATGGGACGTCGCTGGGGGATTGCAACAGTTTACAGTTACTTGTTCTTGCCTTTGTATTTATTTTAGACTGCCTTTTCTGTTGAAATATTTCCAATTTTAGATATAATCTTTTATTTTTTAGAAATATCGTAGGTAGCGCATTAGCGCGTATCTATAATATACTTGAGTACCCCTAACATATGTCTACCCTCCTACAGCTTTAACGGGACACATCTGGGAAGTGCGGTTTTTTTAAAAGATGATAATAAAAAATTCGCCGTACATCTTTTTTGTTTTCCTTTACACTCAATTTTCAGTGTTCAGTGTGTAAAAAGCGTATAAAGTTTTGGCGTAACGTTATAACGGCGAATTTTGGTGGTTTTTCTGCAGCTTGTACACAACTGTAAATGCCTCATTCAATTTGATAGTAATGAATTGTAGGCGATGGAATTCTCAATATGAACTTTTTTGTTTTTTTGAATTTCGCATAAATTCTTGATGCAGAGTGTAAAGAGTGTAAAAATCAGTGGGTGTAAAGACAGATTTTGGCAGAGTTTTCGACTTGTTTATGCGTGCCAAATTCTTCGTATAAGAGTCCCTCGAAAACCTATCTATTTAAAGGTACTACGCTCAAAGGGCTAAACGAGGGACTTATTCTCGAGACGCGTTTCTTCAAACTCAATGCAGAGTTAATTCTAATGGTATAAAGTTTAAACTCTTGGGTGAAAAAATACGTTTGCGACCTTTTTTGTCAATCGAGCATTCCGGTCTTGAATTGAATCGTGCGAACTACTCTGAAAAGGGTACACGTCAATGGTTACACATCGCACTAAATTGCGTTTCTTTACACTCAATACTGAGTTATTTTTAGAGGTGTAAAGCTCCATCTTTGGAGTGAAAAAGGCGTTTTTTATAGGTTTGTGTCTGTCACCTTATCCCGATATGAGTTTACTCATCATACTAATTATAAAAATGTACTAAACATCGAGGATCATGCATGCACGTATGCGCGTTCAATTACGCCAAATACTACGTCATTTTAGAGGTGTAAAGTTTACACTAAAAATTCATTTTACTTCTAGACTTTGCGAAACGTGAATTTTTTCAAAACGTTCTCCGTAACACCAGGATTACGAATCTGACTCTTAGTTCTCTCTACACCCAAATTGTGTAAATTTTACACTGTTCACTTATTGCTGAGGTGTAAAGTTTACACTAAAAATTTATTTCACGTCCGAGCGTTGTGAAAGGTGAATTTTTTCAAAACAATCTTAACGTCAGGATTATTAATCTGATTATAGTTTCTTTTCATTCTGCTGTGTAAAGTTTACACTGAAAATGAATTTTAGTTCCAGAGCGTTGTGAAAGCTTTTTTTAAATGTTCTATATAACATTGGAATTATGAATCTGACCGTTAGTATTCTCTAAACCCAGTAGTTGTATGTAGCTTACACTATTAATTTATTGTTGATGTATATAGTTTACACTACAAATTTATTTTACTTCCAGAGCATTGCAAAACGTGAATTTTCTCAAAATATGTTTCGTAAGGTTAGGATTTCGAATCCGACTGTACGTATTCTTTGCACGTAATAGTTGCGTAAACTTTACATTGAAAATTATCTTTAGTTCCAGAGCGTTTCAAAAGCATAACTTTATTTCAAAATGTTCCATGTAAGGTCAGGATTACGAATATGACTTTAACTTTTCTTTACACCCAGTAGGTGCATAAAACGCTGAAAAGATTTGATCTGCACAAAGAAGGTAAGGTTGTCCTGTTCAAAAAAGATCTTATATGCAGAACAATCTTGTATTCGGCGTTCTTGGACTGCTGTCACTATTGGTGGCATGTTACCATATGTGTTTACTAATTGATTAACTTAAATCTAGCTAATAGTAGGGTACAAACAAAGAAAAATGCTCCGATGGAACTGAAAAGGTGAATATACTTGGAATCAGTGTTTTTTGTACGAGGTCCGTTTGTACATGTACAAAGATGGTCCCCAAAAGTCTTTGTACATTTTGTACACACAGATTTTTGGGTACTAAAATGTGGGACAGTGACAATTTTAGTGTTGTAAAAACAGAGTTGTTCGACTTTTGGTAGTGTATTTTAGCTAATTTCTGGGTCTCTAAAAGCACAAATCACTAAGAATCGTCTTAAAACTGCGCGTAGCGCCGAAAAATTTGACATTTTTCCTTTTGAAATGCAATTTCTGCCATTATAAAGCTATATAGAACACACAATTTAGACCTTTTTTGCAATTTTTGTCTTCCCAAAAATCTTTGTACATGCACAAAGACGGTCCCGAAAAGTCTTTGTACATCGTGAAAAATCTTTGCCGAATACAAAAAACACTGCTTGGGATTGCGCTCTATTAAGGATATAAAAGGAGGGGGATTAGGAAAAAGCTATCTATGCCTGCAGATGTCAGAAAGAAAAATATGCTCAGCTTTGGCATATAAGCCTACAAAAATCGCAAGATAAGCTAAAAATCCGACTTTTTGTAAGCAGCGCAAAGATCGAAGTATATTCTGCGTCCTCTGAAAAAATGTATCATCTTAAAATAACTCCAAATGATTGATATAATAGCTTCAAAGCATATTACTTAACGCGACTTTATCGCAGATTTCGTTTAACTCTGAATTGCTTAATATTGTGGCTGTAAGTGAAATGCTGTTAACAGGCTGTAAGCTATATATGCCTTGTATTCATTCTTTAGATTAAAGTGCTATTACTAACTTATGTAGCGTGTCACTTAGCAGATGCATCCATTCTGAGTGTCAAAGTGCAAGCAATATTCACATTGAATTTACTATCCGTTTTCAGCAGCTGTACACCAATATTAGCCACATATAACTTTGTTTAATTTACCAGTTAAAACGGCTTTCACTAAATTTAATCCAGATAAATTGGCTAGGAATGTATCTTTAGAAGTCTGATGCAGTTTTGCCGCGCAGCAGCAGGAAAGTTCGTCATAACTGCTTTGATAAGGCTGTAGGCTGTAAGCTATCTATGCCTTGTATTCATTCTTTTGATTAAAGTGTTACTTTCTTCTGCAGACCGCAGAATATACGTCGATTTTTGCGTTGCTTGGAGAAAGTCGAATTTTTATCATATGTTGCGATTTTTGTAGGCTTGGATGCCAACGCTGAGCATATTTTTCTTTCTGATTTCTGCAGGCATAGGTAGCTTTTTCCTAGTCCACTCCTTTTATATCCTCAATAAAGCTCAATTCCAAGTATATTTACCTTTATTTGTTCCATTGCATTTATCTTTGCTAGTCAAATATATTCGTACATTATTCTGTCGACAAGGTTTTACAGCTTCTGTCCATCCTTTATCTTTACCATTCAAAAACGATGGCCGGTTATACTGGTTCTATAGCTGATGCCGGACGCTTGATACATATCGCAAAACGGCGCGAGCGTCACAAGGAGGATATTGAAAAACAAAAGAAGAAAATTCAAGTATGCGTAGGTAGAAATATTTTTGCGATTTGTTCGCTTGAAAGATCAGTTGAAAAATAAAAGCGGATTTAGGACACTTTTTTGCTTGCTCAAGCGCATATTTACTGAAAAATTTAAAATGTTCTATATTTAAGCAAGAAACGAGCGGCTTGTTGGGCAATATTGGCGAAAAATTCAAAACGCATTATGACGCCATTGAACAGCACCTTAAATCGAGCACGGTCGGTAAGCAATCAGAATATATGGCTCAATAATTCTACGGTCTGAAGTTTTCGAAAAATTCAATCTCTTAAGGATTTCAGATATAATTCATCTAGGTAAATATCTCATTATTTCTTCCATATTGACATGTTAAAAACCGCTGACTTTACATAAGATAAGGGTACGAAAACCTCACACTGAATTTGTTCTTTTTCAATTCCAATCTTCGCGGTTTTCAACCTAAAGGCTTAAATTTGAATTAATAACTTTTCAACTTTTTCAGGCTGGCTAAGTTTGAATAAAAGGTTTAAAAACCAGATTGGCCGTAGAGAAGCAAAAACAACGAAATAAAGTTTTTAAAATGACTTAGCGCTTCTTTAAGTTTTTATCAGCTCACAGTCTAAAACAACAGTTGCCCAAATTTAATTATATCCGTGTTTTATGTGTCTGTCCGTTCAATTAGGTTTTTATCGAAGTTTTTTTAGCGTAAATTGTATTTCCTTATTTTTATTGAGTCTTGATAATGACTCGTGTTTTCAGGTACGTATTTCTGGGAGGAATCGGGGGGGGGGGTGGGGGTTCGGAACCCTTCCCTCAAATTAAGAAAAATCGGAAAAATAGGACTTTTTAAACGTTATTTTATGTCATTTTTGGGCTTAGTCCCCCCAAAATTGGTGTGGTTCCCCCTGAAATATGACGGCCAGCTACGTGCCTGCGTGTTTTAGGGTTGGTTACTTTGGATGAAATGAAGTCAAAGCAGGAAGATATAATTAAAGAACGAGAGAAGCAACTTGCACGCAAAGAATTGGAAAATGAGTTGAAAATCCAAGCCGAGCATGAAGCCATGTTGAAGCGAAAACGCGACGAAGAGGACAAAGTTCGTATAATGCGTCGTAAAGCATGAATATTGTATTACAAAATATTAAATTAATTATCATAAATTGTAAGTATCTCAAATTATGTTTTTTGTGGGTCAAAAAATTGTTACTTTTGTCGTAGAAATCGGAACACGATTGCGCATACCTATTTTTTATTATAAATTCGTGATACAGTGTACTGCTTTGTTAATAATTTATTCTTGACGCTTTTTTGAGCCGACAATTGTTTTAACAACACCATTTTTTGGCTTGCGACGGAGAAAATATGTTAATTAGTTGTGTTTACATACTACACAGAAAATCTCCGCTAGAAACAACTTTCTAAATTTGTCGCTAAAATGACTATAAAAGTATCTTTATAATTCTTATTGCGTCTTGGATTCGAAATTGATAATTTTTTATTTCTTTCATTTCAGTTTTGTGAGTTTTTCATCGTATTATATTTTAATTGGCTTTTCGTTTCAAAAGGAAGTTTGTTTTATAGAGCTTCGCTGCATTTAACGAATTCTGATAATTCAGAGCCACGAATTAGAGGTCTACCACTGTTTTATTTTGTACAAGGTCCGTTTGTACATGTACAAAGATGGTTCCTAAAAAGTCGTTGCATACAAATTTTCGGGTACTATAATATTGTACAGTAGCTATTTAAGTGTGATAAAACTGCGTTTTTCTACCCATGGTAGTGTATTTTAGCTAATTTTTGAGGTTTAAACGCTAAAAGTTACTAAAAATTGTCTCACAGCGGTGCGAGGCGCCGGAAAATTTGGAATTTTTCATTTTAAATGCAGATTCTGTCATTATAAAGACAAATAGGACAGACAATTACTCATTTCCGGGCGGAAAATTTTTTGAAACTTTAGACATTTTTGCAGTTTTTGTCGTTCCAAAAATCTTGGTACATGTACAAAGATGGCCTAGAAAAATTCTTGTACATCGGGAAGAACGAAATTTATATGGGAGCATTCTTGTACCCTTTCCGGGCCACCCTGTATTATGTAGCTTTTTGTGATTTATGTTTAGACCCCCTTTTAAAATGATCTGTTAAACAATTTTTTAAATTGAGACATGTGAATATGTATGTATGTATCAAAATTTTTAAGGTAACGCTCGAAATTATTTAAATTTGAATTCTATGGGGCGACTCGGCTTTGCATTTCAATCAATTTGTTTTACTTCTGTTTCATGTATTTCCATTTTTACTAACTATTGCTTATTTTTTAAATTCTCTGTTGTGGCTGTTAGCATTTTAGGAGTAGCAAAAATACTATTTTTTGCGAATTATTCCGCGAAACACCTTGAAGGTTATGCTATCTAATCGTTTTATTCATCTGATGGGCAAATGTTGTGATTTCGGTGAACTTTTTCGTCTACATTGTAAATGTTTTAAACTATGCACTTAATCAATGTGAATTATTGAAATTATTAAAATTATTAAAATTGAGATGTCGAAATTAAAATTAATTGAGCTGTTATTGAAAATTGTTAAATTGAATTCATTTGTTATTGAACTAAAATTGGCCTGGGAGTTTTAAATTTAGCAGACATGTTGCAGCAAACCATCACAATGGAAGTACAGATGGGTTTTGTTCACTCAAAGCTGAACCATTTATAAGCGCTGAAGATTCAAGATTCTTTAGCCACTAACTTAGGTTCAAGGTGGAAGTGTTTGTTTTTCGAAATTTTTGGATACTCTTGCAATTTTTATTGAAAAATTTTATTTTTTTGTTTGTGTTTTATTCGTTCTTCGTAACATAAAAATTTGTGAGGTCACTAACCCCTAAAAATCCCCACCAAAAATTGTCTTGTTCTGGTAAAA
Source organism: Mermis nigrescens (assembly GCA_036768485.1). Lineage (NCBI taxonomy): Eukaryota > Metazoa > Nematoda > Enoplea > Mermithida > Mermithidae > Mermis > Mermis nigrescens. Next base: position 3,220,511 of record JAVLUZ010000056.1, read on the forward strand.
TTTGGAATTTCATATTTAAGCTTCCTTACTAAAATTTGAATTTGAATTTAAATTTTAAATTTGATTCGAATTTGAAATTTGAAAAAAATCAATTTGAAATACATAAACGTATACTTTTAAAGTAGCAGAACTCCTTAGATTCTTTCAAAGAATTAATTCTCTTATCGCGTTTTTTTCTACATTAATAAGTGTTGATGACATAGGTTTGTTATTTTTTGACCTCTGTCAGCGTCTGAAGTTAACAGACGCACTTCGCTTTCGCATGCTGCATGAAAATTTGGGGCTTGGTGTCACGTCACCATCATACATGAGCAGCAACGAAATTCTAGGGAGTGCGATGTAGGCCAGATTGCCAAAAATAGCACCGAAAATTTAATTCTGGGGGTCTATCGATTTTGGGGGTCTTTGAGATTCTGGAGGGTCCAGCCGGACCCTAGGCCTCCCACGCACAGATGGGGTCACCATACATGCACTTGGATACTACATATACATGCACACCATTTTTGATGTTTCTGACGATACTGTTTCTTCCTGGATGATTTGAACATAAAAAAGATGAACACGTGAACATATGAACGTAACTTAAAAACTGTTCAAGAAAAAATCGATAAAATGCAACAAAATATTATAAAAAATAAAAATGGCACTTTTGAACTGAAGCAAATAAAAAATTATTCGGGATTAAAAGTTTTTCGCGGGGGGAATATTGGTGGGCGGCTCCGAAATTCTGGAGGGGATGCAAGATTTTTCAAGTCAAAAATGGCCTTACAAATGGTGGTATGGCGAAAAACACCATTTTTCAACGTTTCTCATCGAGCACTATCCATTGGCATCAAAAAATGGTGAGAAAAAACAACTAATTCGAAAATTGAATTTTGGAGTGGGTATTTTGGTTTCTCGGGGGTTGCATACCCACCAAGCCCCAACGCCCAGGTGTGGGGGTGAAACCCTCCCCCAGATCATATATGGATATCACCTACTTTTCAGAAACGCGTTTTGTCCTTCACCTTTAACGACGACGACGATGATGAAGAAGCGAGTCCTGTTCGAATATCTGATCAATCGTCGGAAACAATTCAGTTCAAAAAGAAAAGACTTGGCAAAGATCCAACCGTTGATACTAGTTTTCTGCCCGATAAAGAACGCGAAGAAGAAGAAAACGGGTAGGTGGCAGGCACGTATCTCTGGGGGAATGGGGGGTTCGGACCCCCTCCAATTCAGAAAACTCGGAAAAATAGGACTTTTAAACGTTATTTTGTGCTATTTTTGGCCTTTTTGGGCTTAGTCCCCCCAGAAAAATTGGTGTTGGTCCCCAAAAATAGGACGGCCAGCTACGTGCCTGGTCGGTGGAGAGCACAATTGATAAGATTTTAAAATCTGAGGCTTTTTTGTCGGCTTTACTTAGTTTCAGAAGACTTTTATTGATAGTCATTCAAAAAATCGAAGTAAAGCTCAAGTAAAAATCAAGCTTTAATCTAATTAAATAAAAATTCTGGACATCTGCGGGTGATGTATGTACATACATACACTTGGGTGTAACCAGCCAGGGGTGGGGTGGGGTCGCCCCCTTCCCCCGAAATGGAAAAATATTTCATTTTTCACAAGGTACCCCAAAGAAAAAATTAAACATTCTCGAAGTCTACTAAAAGGACAGTCAAAATACGTTTTTAGCACATTTTTGCGCTACTAGACTCAAAATTTTCCGCCGCATGTCTTATTTTCTATTCAGACATGTAACGGCTCAAAATTGTGGGAGGGGGTCCCGGGCCATTTTTAGGGGAAGGGGTAGATGACTTCCAATTTTTTGCCAACAGCGGCCAAAAAACGCCTGAAAACGGCCAAAAAATTAAATTTTTACGAGAAATCGAAGGGGGTCAAAATTTTCTGGCTTCAGGGGATGGTGGGACGACCGACTTTGGGTAGGAGGAATCCCCCATCTCCCTTGTCAAACAGTGTATGTCAACATTTTTGAGCGCTTCGCGCCTATTTATCATTTTCTGCATTAGTTTTCTTTGGAAAAGCGCAAAATTAAATTCAAAGACAAGAATTTCGAAATGTTTCGGAGTCAAGCTTGAACTTGATATTGAGAAGTTAGTCATACAGATAGCTTAAACGATAGATTTTTTATATCCGAGTTTGGAATCGAGCAAAAAAATTCCGATTTTTTAGTTTACTTTATTCTAACCGTGGTATTCGTAGAGAAACGCTAAAAAATGACATTATTTTTGTATATCTCGTAATGGTTTTTGAGATATAAGACTTTAAAAATTTTGACCCCTCCCCAATGAAATCCAGGTTATGTGTGTTCTATATACTTTACGTATAATGCAGAGATTGCATTTCAAGAAGTCACCTGTCTCATATTACCTTACTGTTTTATTTAAATCTTAGGCTACCAGTTTCCAAGCAATCTACCCTTTGACCAAAATAAGTATTAATTAGACTAAATGGCTGGGAAGATAGAATTAAGTGACTGAGAATTAATGTAGTCTCAGATGGCAATCAAATTTAAGTGAGGACGCAGAGGTCAGATCATTTATGATCTTATACAAATGGTCAGCAGCTGAGTTCTGGATGGTCTGGGTGGTGTAAAACCGGCAGAAATCCTATGTTTAGGGGTTTACCGGATTTCGGGGCTTACTAGACCCCCAAATCCGTTCCCCACGCCCACGTTTGATTGCGATCATCAAGTTTCTGAAAGGTGACAAGATAAACATATTAAACATTTACATTAATTAGTAGTGCTGTAAGCGTGTACATCACGCTTTTTTACTAGGTACTACAATTAAGCTAATCTCAATCGATTTTGAATAAAAGGTGCTTTATATGTATCATTCATGTAAAGCATTCATTCTTCGATTGAAGTCGGCCTATTTGCGAACGCAGTGCGTTTTATTTCGAACCGGGTCTTTCGTTAAAAAATTAATGTTCCAAATTATAGATGGGCCCTAGATTTCCATTTTTCGATGACTAACTTATTTTTTTCACAATTTTTTGATGCCAGGGGATAAATTCCGATGATAACCGTCAAAAAATTGAGTTTTTGCTCCCACCTTCAATATTATAGCCCTTTCCTAAATTTTTTTTGCCGTTCATGTGGAATTGTAACTGAGCGCTTTATCAAAACTATCTGTACTACTGAGTAAATTATTTCCATCATATCTCACTTCGATTAGCCTATCTAGGATATTAAAAATGACGGATTCTTTTTTTCGGCATGTGAATCTTAATAATTTTGAAGGATCTTTTAATATTATGTATTTTATCTTATTAATCGTAATTCTTGAGATTTTGGTCTAGCTTTTTATTTTATAATTACTTGCTCGTTATATTTTATCAGCTATTTCTTTTTGCTTCAGATATTGGAATCGGTTTGATAAAGACAGCGCATAAGAATTATTATTATTATAAAATAATTTGCAGGTAGTATTTTGAAAAATGTTTCTCATTCCAGTTAACCTTCAAAACAGCGCATGTTTGTGAATAAAAATGATTAAAGATGAATCGAAAATTTTTGAAATGAAAAACTGATCAAAAAATATGCAATACGGAGTTAAATATTGGCATCAGCAAACATGTGCATAATTCAAACTTCACCTCTGCACAGCTCAACGACCTCCGGTTGTAGAAAACTTTAAAGGTCAAATTCGTTATTCTGACGTTACGGAGATCATTTTTAAAAAAATGGCCATACCCAATGCTCTGGGCGTACAAGTGCTTCTCAGTGTAAACTTTACACTTGCGCTAATAACGCAATATTGGGTGTATAGAAACAAAATAAACTAGGATGTGTAACGCTTAGGTCAGGGCACATTTTAAGCATAATCAGCATGTTCCGCCTATTTAGCGGAGTAGCTGAAGAAATTTATATTTTCGTTTCGAACCCTTTACACTAAAACGATCACAGATCAAGAAATATCGCGTTGAAAGAGAAAAAAATTTTGGTCTTGAGATATTGTAACCCTCTACAGTATAAAACCAGTTGGACTGCACAAAAACCAAAATTGAGTTAGACAAGCTGAAGGGCATGCAAAGAGTAAAAAACACGTATACTTTACACTTTTGTGTATCAACCATTGAGTGTAAAGAAATTTTAAGGTCAGATTCGTAATCTACCACTCGGGGGAAACATTTTTAACAAAAATTGGCCCTCCGCAAATTATTTGATTTTTCGGTTTACACTTTACACAATCGTTGCTAACTCGGTATTGAGTGTAAAACAAAAAAATCAACTCTGAGCTTTTTTAATTATCTATCGATTAAAAAAGCTGCACCTCCCAGGTGTGTGCCGTTGTTGCTGTGAGAGGGGAGGCACAAAATTCGCACTCGCTGTGATAAACATATAAGAAAACAGGTGGCCAAGTATATTATAGGTAGCGCTATCGCGCTACCTATGATTTAGGTGTTTTTGGTCACCTTTTACTTTTTGTCTATTCTACAGTAGTTTATGTACTGTTATGATTTTCTTTGTTCTCTGATTCTTACCAATATTTTGATTCTTTTTGGAACAAGAGTTTTTTAGATACACAATAGAGAAACGTATTATCTGTGCATAGTGTGTAGCACAAATATAGTATGATGAATTTATGTTGTTTAAATTTTAAAATTGATAGTTTTTATAATGTTTACATATGTTAAAAATTTACGAAACTATGCGCGTACAGTTATCTCGCTTATTTAAAATTTTTGCTATCATTTTTATTAGTACGCAGAAATTTCAATAATTAGAGGGTAAAAGTATTTAATTTAAGGTGTATTTTCAGCCAATTAGATATTTTCCTCTGGTTTTGTTATTTTTTATTTTATTTAATTTTTAAATTTTTATTCAGGTTACGTGAGCGTCTCAGGCAAGAATGGGCGGAGAAACAAGAGGCGCTCAAAAACGAGCCGATCAATATTGCATTCAGCTACTGGGATGGCAGCGGACATCGGCGCGATATTGTCATGAAAAAAGGTGACTTTCTTGAAGATTTGTTTAAATTTGTTTCAGTATTTTTCTGGAAACATTAATATTTCGTATTTAATCGACATTTATCGTCTGCAAGATCTAAAAAAACCTATTCTTTGTTTTCGAATCGAAAATATTGCTTTGATTTCGTATGAACCGTTTGTCTTCCTTTGAATAGTCAGAATCACTTATGGACTTGGGGGTTTACAACCCCCCCTCCGGAATCCGCTAAACCATCCAAAATCGAAAAATACATAAAACCCCACAGAATTGAATTTTAGACATGTTTTTTGGGATTTTTGCCGGCTTTGACCCCACACCGCCGACCCTCTTCAGAATTTGACTGCTGCCCATGTATGCATGTATGGTCAGAATGATAAATGGGTAACGAGCGACCAAATTCTGGGTGTCTAGTGTATTGAGAAATCTTTAAAGGTCAGAAAAGTGCCGAAAAATTTATGGTTCAGGAACGAACAACGCAATTTTTCCACACTTCTCGTCGAGCTCTCATTGATCGGCATCAGAAAAATCGCGAAAAAAACGAAAAAGTTTGAAAATTTAATTTTGTAAATCTCTCGTGCTTATAGGCTTTTAAATTTTCGATTTTTCTGCATAGAAATTGCTTAAAAGTGAAATTACGCATGACGTATGCATGTATGTATGTACATACGTGTAACATCGGTAGAAAATTTGCGAGAAAATTCGTGAGCGTAAAACTCAAGCTTGAAATATTATATTTATTATTATTGTTGTTTTTTACTCTAGAAGGTGTTATGTTTGAGAAATATTCTAAATATTGTTTTATTTTAATCAACATTATTTATATTTTGATAATATTTAAATATGAATAATATCAATGTTTATGTTCGTGTGCATATTTACACGTCTAAGGCTTTCTTTGCGATTTTTCGCGAATGGATTAGGCCTAGAAGAAAATCTTGACTTCAGATCGGCCTTTTAGGCTACTTTACTACTTATAGATATTGACAGTGCATGTCAGTTGGGTGAAGCAATTTATTCCTTGCAATTATACCTGGGCGTGTAGTGTTTGGGGGTATGCACCCTCCCAGAAACCAAAATACCCCCAGAATTTAATTTTGAAATTTTTTTCTTTTTTTTCGCAATTTTTTGATGCCAATGGATGAAGTTCGATGAGAAACGCTGAAAAATGGTGTTTTTTCCACCATACCACCATTTTGTAGGCCATTTTTTGACCTTTAAAAAATTTTGCACTCCCCTCAGAAGTTTGGTGGCGCCCACCTATGCTTGCAACTCTTTGAAATCGATTAGAGCTAACGTGCGATTTTTTAAGACTGAATTTTTGATGCTTATAAAACGTTGGACCTTTACCATTAATCTGTTGTCTGAGCCATTCTGAAAAATTATAAGCCTTAGCATTATTAAGATATTTATTAGAAAATTTATTAAAAAATTATTATTTTCCGTATTTGTAATAAGTAATTGTAACAAATTTTCATATTCGGCATTCAGCAGCTAAAAGCGCTTCAGTTTTACCTTCACGACAAAAAATTCGCACCTACTGCGCAAAAACCCGCAGTTTCCTTCCTTCAGATATCTAAATCGGTGGTTCGGAAGATGCTCTCTTAGGCGTAGAAGAAAAAGGGAAAAGTTATTGGGAAATGTCGATAAAATTTGTGTAAAAAAGGCTACGAATTAGAATTTTCTGGCGAAAATGTAGTATACAGAATTCAAAAATAGCAAGTTTCATTATAATGGAATTCATTATGAAATTCAATGCGTTTTTTGGAAGTGCGTTAGCTCAGAAAAGATAAATATCTAGTTTTTTTACCTCTTGACTACTCATTGGACATCCAAACAAGGCACCAATTTATGGGGGGTTGATGAAGGTCTAGACTTCGGTTTTTTTGTATTCGGGGATGATTTTTCCAGATGTTACAAAGACTTTCAAGGGACCGTCTTTGTACGTGTACGAGGATTTGTGGGAGGGCAAAAACTGTACAAAGGTCTGAAATTTCAGAAATTATTCCGGCGCTTCGCACCGGAATTGGTAATTGTCTGCTCCATGTGCATACCTTAGCAATATTTAATGGTTCTCCCCGTCCAACTTTCCAAATAAAAGGTGGTTGTTCTGGTTCAAAAAGTGGTTGTCCAATTACTAGCTTGAAAATAGCTTGTCCAGCTTCGAAAATTGGCTTTCCGGGTTCAAAAAATGGTTATTCAGCCTAGACAAGTGATGGGTTTGGCCCAGAAAAAGGTTGTTCAAGTCACGGTGTTTTTTTTGTATTCCGCAAAGATTTTTCCCAACGCTACAAAGACTTTTGGGGACCGTCTTTGTACATGTTCAAAGATTTTTGGTAAGACAAAAACTGCGAAAAAGGTTCGAAATTCGCGAAATTTTTAGCGCTTCGCGCCGAAATGAGTGATTGTGTGTTCTATTTATCTTTATAATGTCAGAAATTTCATTTTAAAAGAGAAAATGTCAACTTTTTTGGCGCTTCGCGCCGTTTTCAGACGATTATTAGTGATTTTGGCCCTCAGAAACCCAGAAATCAGCTAAAATACACTACCAAAGGTCGGACAACTCTGTTTTTGCCACACTAAAATCGCTACTGTACCACATTATAGTACCCAAAAATTTGTATGTACAAAATGTACAAAGACTTTTGGGGACCATCTTTGTACACGTACAAACGGACCTTGCACAAAAAGAATGGTCCAAGTCCGACAATGGGTACGTCTGGTTCAAAAAAGTGATTGTTTACTTTCAAAAGTCGTTGTCTGGGTTTAAAAGTTGGATTTTCGGCTCTACTGTGCAAAACATATCCCCGTCCAATTGACCTCTTTCTCCCGATCCAACTTTTGGTTCTCTCCGTCCTGCGAAGTGGCAGAAACAGTGTATTGCCCAGGTACGTCTATATTTTTTTACAATGGCAAAAATAGCGTTTAAGAGGTAGAAGTTTTTGATTATTTTTCATCATTAGAATCCCAGAAATAGACTAAACCAGTGGCGATCTAGGATTTCCCTTGGATGGGCGGTAACTCCAACTTTTCCAAAAACAGGCTGGAATAGGTGCGAAAATTTGCCCTCCACGCGTGAAATAGCAGCGTTTTTTCGAGCGTTTTACATTGTCTACTTTTATTTAGAATCGCTTTTGACGCAATATTTTTCGAAAAATTTTGGAATTTTCTACAATTTTGTGCGAAAAAATCATTAAATTTTTTGACCTAAGCGGAAATCTGGCACGAAGCGCCGGATAATTTGTGAAATATAAGCGGAGGGGCCTTTAAAAGCTTGATTTACTGCTTGACACGAAACATCAAGAATTTTTGATTGAAAATAGAAGAAAATTATGCTGAAATAAATGTTTCTGCTGTTGAAATTGTTTTGAAACCTATTCCATAAGCAAAAAATGGTTTCCGATTCCCAAAAAAGTAAATAAAGGTCATTAATAGGATATTATCCGGCGCTAAGCGCCGGCAAAAATTTGAAAATTTTCGGTCGCTGACGGCCAAAAATCGTTGCAAATTACATATCCACTCTTCATCTCGCCAACTAGTTTGGACCATACGTGTGCAGCTAGAAAATTCATGGGGAGGTGCAAGATTGTTCAAAAATCAATAAATTGGCCTCAAAATGGTGGTATGGCGAAAAAACACCATTTTTCGACGTTTCTCATCGAGCACTATCCATCGGCATCAAAAAATTGCGGAAAAGAAACGAAAAAATTCTCAAAAATTGAATTCGGGTGTGCATATCCCCACCCCTCGCCCGGTGTGGTTTGAGCAATCGGGGAGCGGCCGCCCCCCGCCCCTACCCCAAACCGCCCCTGACAACTACGTTTTCTACCCAAGGTCGAAAACCAGTTTTACCACATTGCAGTACCTACCCTGAAATTTGCATGAACAAAATATACAAAAAGTTTTAGCGACCATCTTTGTACATGCTTCAAAGCAACCTTATGCCAAAGAAACACAGATCCAGATCATACATGTACAGCATGGGAATTCTGGGGGGGTGAACAGGCCCAAAAATTTTTTATAAAGTGCCTTTTTGGGCTAAAAACGATGGGTACACGTCAAAAACACTGTTTTTTGACCTTTCAGACAATGCTCGCTCTTTCTAGAACATAAAAACCTAAAAGAAGTCTTAGAAAAATTTGAAACAATCGAGTAAATGCAACAAATATAGTCAAAAAAATGTGCATATGGCGCGACTCGCCGAAAATATGAGATTTTTGAGCCAAATAAGAGCTAAAAACGCCTAAAAAGGCAGACTTTTTACAACTTTTACAAAAAATCGACAATTCTGGGGGTTCGCAGCCATTTTGCGGAGGGAGGTCAGTTGCCATTCTGGGGGATCAAAACCCCCAACCCTCCCCAAGAACACGTCTGGTCTAGACTTCGAAAATCAGAATACATTCCAGCATGCGGGAAACCTCAAAATTAGATTTTTAAATCCATCTGCTTTCTTCGCGATTCTCTGATGCCAACCTGTAGAACTTGATGAGAAGCGTAGAAAAGTCGTATTTTTTCATCTTCATAAATTTTCGGCAATATGTTGACCTTTGCAAAATTTTTGTACCTTTAAGACCTCCATAATCTAGGCGCTGCCTATATATAAAGGCATCTCTGCTGTTCATTTTCAGGACTTTGTACTTTAGTCAGCTTTTATTGAAGTACTCGAATTTATTGAAGTCTAAAAATTGTCAAGCATGAACAATATTGCAATAAATACTTCCAACAAATGTTTGCTCTACGTCTACTCGCACAACTTAAAAACGGAGCACGATTTCAATTAAAAACTGAATAGAAACTACAGCTCTGGAAGAATGACAAAAAGTTATAAGGAAGTAGCTCATACATAAGTCAAAAGTTTGGAAAATGTGGTCTATTCCAGGAAACCTTGTGCATGAATCACAATTTCTGAATCAATGCATATTGACCATACCTGCGCGTGGAGGGTTTGGGGGTATGCACTCCCCCTCCCCGAGAGAACCAAAACACCCCCTCAGAAATTAATATACCCCCAGAATTCAATTTTTGGAATTTTTGTTGTTTTTCGCAATGCCAATGGATAGTGCTCGATGAGAAACGTTGAAAAATGGTGTTTTTTCGCCATACCACCACTTTTATTGCCATTCTTTACCTTCTGAAAAAAATCTTGCACCCCCCCCCCCCCCAGAACTTTGGTGCCGCCCACCCACGGTTTTTTTTTGTATTCGGCAAAGATTTCTCGCGATGTACAAAGACTTTTCGGGACCGTCTTTGTACATGTACAAAGATTTTTGGAGACAAAAACTGCAAAAAAGGTTCGAAATTCGCAAAAATTCTCGGCGCTCCGCGCCGAAATGAGCAATTGTGTGTTCTATATATCTTTATAATTTCAGAAATTACATTTTGAAAGGAAAAATGCCAAATTTTTTGGCGCTTCGCGCCGTTTTGAGACGATTATTACTGATTTTTGCCATCAGAAACCTAGAAATTGCTAAAATACATAACCAAAGGTCGAACAACTCTGTTTTTGCCACACTAAAATCGCTACTTGTACCATATTATAGTACCCGAAAATTTGTGTGTACGAAATGTACAAAGACTTTTAGGGACCATCTTTGTGCATGTACAAACGGACCTTGTACAAAAAAAACACTGCGCCCACATTATGAGATTGACTACAAAGGCGGTTTAAACTGAAGCGGAAATCACTATACTGCGCATAGCGACCACAGATGGGTGGCACCAAAATTCTGGAGGGGTGCAAGATTTTTCAAAGATCAAAAAATTACCTTAAATATGGTGGTATGGCGAAAAACACCATTTTTCAACGTTTCTCATCGAACACTATCCATTGGCATCAAAAATTTGCGAAAAACCAAAAAAATTTCAAGAATTGAATTCTGGGGGAATTATTGTTTCTCGGGGGTGTGCATACCTCCAAATCCCCCACGCCCAGCTGTGATAGCAACTGATAAATATACGAAGTTTCGCTAGTTTCGCTATGCAAAAATGTATTACAGTAGGCTATTTAAAGGCACTTGTGTAGCTACTCGCTTGAGTGCTAAAAATTGATTTTCATGCGCAAGGTTTCGCGAAATAAACTAGCATTTTATCCTTTGTAATTACTTAATTATATTTCACGCAATCGTCCAAATTCTAGTCTGCAAAGTTTCTGATTTATCAACGATGTATGTACTTCCTGCAAATTTTTCAAAACATAATTCTTATCGCTTTATTTCAATAAAACGTGCATTCTAGAAGAAGGCAAAAACTTTAGAAATTAGTGCATAAATCAAAAATTTGGGAACTGTAATTTTAATAAACATCTTAAATACAATAAAACATCTGATGAAATTCGGTCTATATTTAGCGATCAATAATGTAATGGTCTGAAAGGTTAGAAAGTCGATTTTGATTATACATACGATCTACACCATACGTGGGCAGCAAGAAAACTCTGGGGGTGCAAGATTTTTTGAAGGTAAAAAAATGGCCTTAAAAATGGTGGTATGGCGATAAAAACACCATTTTTCGACGTTTCTCATCAAGCACTATCCATTGGCATCAAAATATTGCGAAAAAAAACGAAAAAAAAATTTTCAGAAAATTGAATTCTGGGGGGGGTATTTTGGTTTCTGGGGGTGCATACCCCCCAAACCCCCACGCCCAGGTGTGATCTACACATGAGCGTGTGGGTATCGCTTGGTCTCGTTAGAGTCCACAAGGCCCCTAAAAATTTGAAGGACCCGTGAATGGAATTTTTGGAAACTTTTTTCATTTTTTCGCGGTTTTTTATGCCAAAAAATGTCGAAAAATTGGAGTTTTGTCCCACAAATAAGTTTTCGACGCTTTTCTGACCCTTGAAAATTTGTTTGATCCGACCCGGACCCCCAGAATTCGGGTTTCTGTCCATAAGCGATGTAAAAAATAGATTTGTAAAAGTGGTTTTCATTTAGGTCACGCGGTTCACCACTTCTTGCAAAAAGCGCTCGAATTATTGCGCAAAGATTTCAACGAATTGAAAGTATCGTCGGCCGATTCATTGATGTTCGTCAAAGAAGATTTGATCATCCCTCACTTTTATTCATTTTACGATTTTATCGTTACGAAGGCCATGGGCAAAACTGGCCCGTTGTTCGAGTTCGATGCAGCTGCCGAATTGCGCATTCGGTCAGTAGTTAACGTTTATTCTTCTTTTTCGTATCTTCCCTTGCTTAGCAGCATGGGCGGATTTAAGGGGGCTTGGCCCAAAATAGTGTGCAAAATTAGGGATTTTTAGCGATTTTCGGGTTAAAACGGCTAATATTTCCGCCCAAGTCAGGCTTCCGCCCACACCTGGGCGTGGGAGGTTTGGGGGGTATGCACCCCCCAGAAACCAAAATACCCCCCAGAAATCGAAATACCCCCCAGAATTCAATTTTGAAATTTTTTTTCGGTTTTTTCGAAATTTTTTGATGTCAATGGATAGTGCTTGATGAGAAACGTCAAAAAATGGTGTTTTTATCGCCATACCACCATTTTTTTACCTTCAAAAAATCTTGCACCCCCCTCCCCCAGAATTTTCTTGCTGCCCACGTAAGGTTCCGCCCCCAGGAAAATCCTGGATCCGTTACTGGCGGCCGCCATACCTGGGCGTGGGGGGTTGGGGGTATGCACCCCCCGAAACCAAAATACCCCCAGAATTCAATTTTTGAAATTTTTTTTGTTTTTTTGCGCAATTTTTTGATGCCAATGGATAGTTATCGATGAGAAACGTTTAAAAATGGTGTTTTTTCGCCATACCACCACGGTTTTTTTTTTGTATTCGGCAAAGATTTTTCCCGATGTACAAAGACTTTTCGGGACCGTCTTTGTACATGTACAAAGATTTTTTTGGAAGACAAAAATTGCAAAAAAGGTCTAAAATTCGAAAAAATTTCGGCGCTTCGCGCCGAAATGAGTAATTGTGTCTTCTATATATCTTTATAATGGCAGAAATTGCATTTCAAAAGTAAAAATGTCAAATTTTTCGGCGCTTCGCGCCGTTTTAAGACGATTCTTAATGATGTTTGCCCTTAGAGACCCAGAAATTAGCTAAAACACACTACGAAAAGTCGAAGAACTCTGTTTTTACGACACTAAAATCGCTGCTGAACCATATTATAGTACCCGAAAATTTTGTGTGTACAAAATGTACAAAGATTTTTAGGAAGACAAAAACTGTAAAAAGGTGTAAAATTCCCAAAATTTTTGGCACTTCGCGCCGAACTGATAAATTATTTGTCCTATTTATCTTTTAAATGGCAGAATTTGCATTTAGAATGGAAAAATGTCAATATTTTTCGGCGCTTCGCGCCGTTTTCAGATAATTTTTAGTAATTTTTGGCGTTAGAAACTCAGAAATTAGCTAAAATACACTACCAAAAGATCGAAAACCCTGTTTTACCACACTGAAATTGCTACTGTACTATATAATAGTACACAAAAATTTGCATGTACAAAATGTACAAAGACTTTTGGGGACCATCTTTGTACATGTACAAACGGACCTTGTACAAAAAAACACTGCATACCACCATTTTTAAGGCCATTTGTTTGACCTTTGAAAAAATCTTGCACCCCCTCAGAACTTTGGTGCCGCCCTCCTATGGCGGCCGCCTTCCGCCAATTGGCCCAAAATAGTTGGCGTGACAAAGAATGGATATGTAATTTGCAATGATTTTCGATCGTCATTGATCATAATTCTTTTCAAATTTTTCCTAATTTTTCAAAATCTCAAAATCATAATTTCATCATTTATCAAATAGCGCATATTAATGGCATTTATTTACATCCTTAGCGGCCTGGAAGCCAAATTTTTGCCGAGTGATTAGGTTTTAGAACGATTTCAAGAGCAGCAACAGCTTTTTCAGCATATTTTCCTTCTATTTTCAAACTTGACTTTCAGAAAATTTCGAAGTTAGGCGTCAAATGCTACATTTACAGGAAATCGAGCAGTAATTCAAGCTTCTATTTACAAATTTTCCGGCGCTTGGCGCCTAATTTTCGCTGAAATCAAGCATATTTAAATAATTTTTTCGAGCAGCGCCTAATTTTCGCTGAAATCAAGCATATTTAAATAAATTTTTCGAGCAAAATACTCCAAAATTTAAAATTTTTTGAAAAAAGTTGTCCCATGCAATTCTGAATAAAATTAGACGGCGTAAAACGCCGAAAAACCGATATTTTGCACGTGAAGGGCACGTTTTTATAGATTTTCTCGATTCTTTCAATTTTTTATGCTCTAGAAAGATGGAGCATCGTCAAAAAGGCACTTTAAAATTCCACCCTCCCCTAGAATTCCCGTGCTTCGCATATCTGACCGGTACCTACATACCATTACAATTTTACATTGCAGGCAAGATGCTAAAACGGATCAAAGTGCCGAATCACATCCGGCAAAAGTAGTGCTAAGGAGCTGGTACGAGAAGAATAAACACATCTATCCGGCTAGCCGCTGGGAACCTTTTGATCCCAATAAGAAATATGATAAATCTAGATGAGCTCTAATATGTAAATTTTTATTTGTTATATTATGTAGGTACATACATACTTTTGGCGAATAAAGCAGTGGTGTACTGCATGCATTGCGGCATTGAGCTCGCACCTATGCATATGTAAAACCCATACTTCCGCCTGATACACAAAAAACATTTTCTGAAGATGGAAGCAAAGCACTTGACTACAGTCTGTATTATTTAACGTTGCGGTTTTCTTTTGAATTTTATCCCCATAAATTAGGCTACAGAAGTGGTTTAAAATTTTGATGCAGTAATGGGGTTTAAAGATGACAAACGTCTTACCATAACTGTACATAATGTAGAATATTAAAAGTACAGGGTTAGTTTCAAACACCTTTTGTAGGCACTTTAATTTTTTCGAAAACCTCAAAGCTGAATGAAGCGGGCTATAAATGCACCTAGACCTATGTTGTATTTGCATTATCAATGGTTATGCAAATGGAAAATCCGTTTCGTCTCCAAAACTGATCGTGTTGTCTTTAAACGGGATAAGAAATGTTTTTTCTACTTTTTCTGATTTAAACTGCTTTTATCTTGTTTAGCAGTGGGCTTGAACTTTAACAAAAATTATCAACAACTTTTGAGATTGCAAAAGCGTTTGAAACCGCATATGTTCCTGAGTTTCTTGAGAAATTAAAAATTCCGGGGTCAGCAGCTTAACGGAAATGAGTTGTCATGTTGGGAGTCAAAAACCCTCAACGAGTCATAAACCTTAATGGGCTTCTAAGAAGCTGGATGCCAAGTGTCACTATGTAAGTGTATCAGTGTAACGTGTTATGTAAGACCGGAATATATTTCACGAATCGCTATCTCAATCGATAACGTCTACGTAAAAACTTTAAAACATTTACCGCGCAAAATATTTTAGGTTTTAGCGATCAAAAAAGTCTGGTCGTTTGTGCTCCAATCAAGTCACAACGGTCCATAGGCTGCGTGTCGTTTACTAAACTGGATAGTTGCTTCAAAACTTGCCAACTTTCTTTGAAACTCAACCAATACTTTCGCCTTTTCCGCTCCTCAAGTTGCCAACAAATCGGGTGCGCGACACTGTTGCCCGCATAAAATGTATCTGAATTATAAATACATAATGAATGATAACGGATTCTGCAAACATAACACAATATCCCTTCGTTTACCACCATGATTTTTCAGTCATCATAGGAAAATTTCCTTGTCTATATGTAAGGCTGCATCTTATTTGCATAGTCTGACAGCTATCACTTTCTTTTAATTAAACTTTTTATGCTCTTTCCAAATATGTACCTACATAACTTTTTATTAAAATCATTTTTAAACAAAATACGACTACACGTGGGCGTGGGAAGGGGAGTTTGGCCCTCCCCGGAAGGCCGAATACCCCCAGAATTCAATTTCTGAAATTTTTTTGTTGCTTTTTTCTCAATTTTTTGATGCCAATGGATAGTGCTCGATGAGGAACGTTGGAAAATGGTGTTTTTCGCCATACCAACATTTTTAATATGTTTTAACCTCCCCAGAATTTCCGTGCTGCCCACCTATGGATACGACTAAAAAACTATTACAATGCATAAGAATGGGCACTTGGTCGACATCCATGCAAAAACAAGAAATAGTAGATTGTGTTAAATACAACCAGGGGATGCATTTTAAACGCTGCGCCACTACATTTTTTAGAACCTTACATATTTTTCCCACTTTAAGTTTTTGCGATATCACTGTGAATAGGCCAAAAAATGCTTCTTTCTTACTGCTCTATAACTTCTCATTGAGCTAAACCATAAAAAACGATGTAACTGGCGCTAAAACGAGGCTAGTCAAAGTTCTAGACAGGGATAAGGAAGATCAGAAAAAAATGCTAATAAAGTGATTCACTTTGACTCCGCCCTAGGACACGGTAAATTGAGGGATATTGTAACTACATGAATCGATACCATACATAGGCAGCAACCAAATTCTGGTAATGATGGGACAAAATCCCGAGAAAGTGCGAAAATTCAATTCTGGGGTCTACTGGATTCGGGAGGGACGTCACGTCTTTCGGATTTCTATTAATCAAGTCCAGACTGCAGATGAGCGTAGGGGGTGTTTGAACCAATCAGCATCTGAAACCACCCTCCTGCTAAAATCGATGACCCACAGAATTGAGTTCTTTACATGTCTTTCGGGATTTTTTCCGGTTTTGACCCCTAAGAATTTGACTGCTGCCCATGTGCGGTCCAGCCAGTCCAGACCCCAAGTCCACACGTTGCCTATCTCTTTACGATATAAAATAGCAACATTTTATTTAAAGTAAACAAAAATGAGAAACATACTGATCGATAGAAACCAGAGACCTGATTATCAACATTTCGAATGATATAAACAAGAGGCAAGACGAAAAGCTTGGCAAAGCACCATTATAAAGCAGGGAAGTTCCAGATGGAACGTGAAATAAATATCCTGCGCAGGACTATGATTAGATCTCCATATGGTACGGGACGACATTATGACCACGCATGGGAATGGGGCAGATCCCATATTTTAATTTTTGGCATGTTTTGCGATTTTTTTTAACTTTTACCCCATCCAGGTCCTCCAGACTTTGTTTACTGCCCATGTATGATATTGAAACCAGTTGCCTGTGATTTCCAGCTGATATTGTGAAATTGGGTCAATTTATGTTTTTGTAGGCTAGTTTCTTTGTATCTTTTGAATGTGTAATAGGTGATGGGAATGCTCTATATTTCGAAACTATAAGAACTCCGATTCTTTCACAAATAGGGCTCTCATTATTAAATTTCTCTAAATGTAACCGACCATCGGGTTACATTTTTGGGGGCAATCTGGGAAAAGAACCCAGGACCTCTCGCACTTTTGATGAAAATTTGATAAAATCCAAAGATTCAGAAATTTGCGCCATAGAATTGCCTCAAAATTTCGAGATTATGCAAAGAAGAGACGTTTTTCTTGGTCCAATTTTTAGACTACGGAAAATGCCTCAACGACTCTTACCCGAACAATGGGATGCAGTTGATAATTTTATTCTGGATCATGGAATCTTAAAAAGATCAATCTTTTATCGACAAAATCATTAACTTTGGCTCAATTCCGTTCTCCCCCGACGGTGTTTAAAAAGGCAAATCGAGTTGTCCAACGTCAAAATCATCCTTTTAAATTTCATTCTGAATTCTCAGAACTAAAAATCTAAAAAGGGGAGGAATGAAACCAGTTGCCTGTGATTTCCAGCTGATATTGTGAAATTGGGTCATATGTTTTTATAGATTAGTTTTCTTTGTATCTTTTGAATGTGTAATAGGTGATAAGAATGTTCTATATTTTCGAAACTATAATGTAGATAGTGTATCTACACGAGCCGTTACTTGTACGGCCTTTGCGCACATTAGTGCGCCAATTCCGACCATCCGGTCAATTGGTTCCACTTTGGCGATCCAGCCATATTTTCAGATCGACGATATGACATGCGGAGGCATTCCGACCACGCAGTGTCAATTGGTTGGACTCTTGTCGCTAGGTGTCGCGAGGGATACTATGATGCGACCTTTTTACTGTGGAACACCCCACAAGTCCCCTATCACTTTTCACATTTAAAACATAGGCGACATGACCGCTATTCACGTTGAGCCTGTGCGGAGACCTGAAAAATCTATGTGCAAGAAGCACACAATTTTTGTCATAAACACATTTTACAATATTTTCTTCTTCTATTACTGTGGGCCAATCCCCCTGAGGATTATTAGTTGATTTGTGTCAGTTTTGGCCTTTGCTTTTGCGGCGTGTCATCTCCGACTTTATTAGCGCCATTTATTGTACATTGTTTTAATTCGGTAAAAGCACGAAAATCCACTGCTTAGGGGTGCATTATATCGCAAGCAGTCAGGAATTGGGACTAGGCCGGCCATAATATTATTTCTTGCCGGATTTCGTTGGGTAAAGTCTTTATTTATCATTTTGTGCAAAATTTACAATTCCTTTTCAAACCAAAATCTATAAAAATTATTACATAATTTTTATAGTGGATGACAGCCCGGATTAGAGCTCTTTGTTGTTGTGTTTTAAGTACAGAGTGCTAGTGGAACCAGAAATTCATAAGTAGTTTCGCCATAGGTAATCTAGTGCGAAACCTTTTCGATTCTTTTCGCGAAAAATTATTCTTTTGGTCTAAAAAGGTCCAAGGACCTAGGGCGAATACCGGGATTATCTAATTACTCCTGGTTAAGATCTGCGGTCGGCATCTCCTTCCCATAATCTCCATAGGTACCGGACCAATTACGTCCGTGGAGATTTTAGGTAGTAGGTATTCAGGGTCATTTTGGAAGAGTGCAGGTTTTTACCGCAGCTTCTTGACCAGCGCTAGTTGTAGCATAGGTACTTAGGTAAGTCCCGAAGGTACTTACGGGGGTTCGCTGCTTTCGTAGTTGTTGTGTGTTGGGTATCTTCTCTGACGGCGTGCTGTCAGTTTAGTTATCCGTACATACTTCAAGTGCTAAATCAGCCAACTCGTTTGCGCGCGCTAAGATACTCCAATAACTAGAAAGCGGGCGAAGCCCTCTAAGTTACAATAAGTACTCGATTCTTTCACAAGTAGGGCTGTAACCGGCCATCGGATTACAATATGCACCTTGTCCTTTACAGTTCTCGTGACAGAAAGCGTTTTTTGACTCGAATTTTAAATTCTAAGTTTTCAGGTTTAATCAAACTAAATCGGATTATTTTTATTCTTATTTTTGAAGCTCATGGGGAGTAATATCCCCTCTCACCCCTCTGCGCATAGAAATTTAATGAAGTTATATTTTACGGTAACGTCACAAACGTAGAATAATTCGCATTCCGCGTTTTTTGTTCTAAAAGCGGAAAGCAACATCAAGAAAGAACTTGTTTTGAAGAACTGAATAAACCGCCCCCCACGCCAACGTGTGATGCTCACATATGTATAGCCTGTTTCACACAAGGTTCTAAAAATAATCTCCGATTTTATAGTCTGACAGACTGCGATTTATCAATGATCTGGAATATATAATTATCGTAATCTGTTAACATAAAGTCGATAACAATTTTTAAGATTTATGTTCCCAATATTCTGTGGAACAGAATACATCATAGATGCTCAAGGTCAGGAACGGCAGGGGGTTAAATTCCAGATATCGAAACAGTAAATTTAATGTTCACGATTTTTTTTGCTATTTGAAACGACCAAAATGGTCACAATAGCGTGGAAACTCGTTTTTTGTGTGGTAATATCGCAATTTTAAAGCATTTTTAGACCATTTTGACTGCATTATATTGCTTCTAACACTGAAAAATACAGAAATTGATCAATTTTGGGCGGTTTTTTCAGTAAAAAAGTACGTACGAGTAAAAGCAGTAATACAGCGGAAAAAATTTGACATTTTTACTGCTTTTGACCTCAAAAATGATGCAAAAAACGCTCCGTCCGCTCCAAATCGCCGGATAGTGTACTTGTCTGACTGACCTCCCAAGCGGGTGGGTAATACACCCTCACCCCCTGTGTGCATGTATGGACCACATAATAGATTTCTTTAGACCCCGACAGTCTAGAAAAAGAACTTCCAAAATTTTTCACCTTCTCGAAATTTTTAGATAGAAGTTGGAGAAGTGGTCTCTGCTGATATCATCAATTTCCTGACAATCATAGGTGGGCGGCACCGAAATTATGCGGGTGTAAGATTTTTCAAAGGTCAAAAAATGGCCTTCAAAATGGTGGTATGGCGAAAGAACACAATTTTTCAACGTTTCTCATCGAGCACTATCCATTGGCTTCAAAAAATTGCGAAAACACAAGAAAAATTTTAAAAATTGAATTCTGCGGGGGTATTTTGGTTTCTGGGAGGTGCATGGACCCCCTAAACTCCCCACGCCCAGGTGTGCTGACAGACACGTTGGACCTTAGCTTATCATAAATGCAAAGCAGGTCATCCTCGGGGGTCAGCCGGATTTGAAATCTGCGATTTCAAACTTTATAGTAATTGTATGAAGATGACTTCGACCCCTTTGCAAAAACATCACAATTTTTATTCAATTTCGGTCAATATTATAATAGTTTATTGAACAAAACTCTGAACTATTGAAAAAGAGGATGGTCGTATTAATTGAATAGTGACAAAAGAACATTTGCTCCATCGACTCACTCGCAAATATTAGGAAGGATGGCTCCTAATTTAAAGTAATTGAGCATATCCAATTTCTTTGATGCGCAAGCAGCGTTACAATTGCTTCTGTCTTCGTCATAAACTTGACGGTAACAAACAGAATTGTTAACAAAATCTAAATAAGAAACAAAAGATAGCGACGATGTTAAAATTACGTTCGTCAATTTGAGGAGACATGTGGATACCTGTTCTGGAGGGATTCGGGGACACAAATGGGCGTGGAGGTTTGGGGTTTTTACATTCCCCAGAATCTGAACCCCTAAATCGATAAACCCCCCAAATTGAATTTTTGGTGCTATTTTTGGCTGTTTTGCCCCATCTGACCCCCCAAACTTGGCTGCTGCCCATATATGGTCGGGGGTTTTGATTCCCACAATGGCTGCTGGTTGAACCCAGCAAAATTGTTGCCACCCTCAAAATTTCCGATTTTCCAAAAAAAAAGTAGAAAATGTGCTCGTTTAATCGTTTTTAGCGACCTTTTGACTCAGAATATTAAATTTTTGACGTTTTTCGCTAAATACTCAACTTTTTAATTATGTTTTGTTCAATTTACTTAATTTTTTCTAATTTGTTCAAAATTTTGTTTTTACGTTCTAGAAGAAGATCATCAGAAACGTCAAAAACGGTATTTTTGACGCATATCATAGTTTTTAAGTCTAAAGAAGGCACTTTATATAAATTTTTTGGGGCTGACCCCCAGAATTCCCATGCTTTTCATGTATGGATATAAGGCAATGATTCCGAACTTTTACTAAACAATGATGGGCGATCTTTGCATAAAAATTGAGTCAACAGATACGTTCTTTTCAATTCATCAGTTTTGATAGTTCTGACTTTAATTACCGCCCCAACTTTTGTCTTTCTTTTTCGTTATATGCGCTAATGCATTCTTATGTGCAACTATTTCGCAGAAGAAACAACACGACGCTATGCTGTTCTAATCGACATTTAAAAAATTCACATACATTGATTTCATTTCTCAAGATATCTATTTATCGCGAGAAATCTTCAATCGAGAGTTAATAAAGCAATGGGACATTATCTCGCATGAGTGTGGGAGGAGGATTGGAGTGTTTCAGACCCCAAGAATCCAAAAACCCTCGCAGAATCCGGTGAACCCCGGAATCGAATTCTGGCATGTTTTTCCGATTCTTCCCCACCAGACCCCGAAATTCGGTTACTGTTCATGTCTGAACGCGATCAGTCATATCAGAACCATACATGGGCAGCAAGAAAATTCGGGGGGGGGGGTGAAATTGCCAAAAATTTCCAAAACTATTACTAAAAATAGAATTCTGGGGGTCTACATTAATTTGCCGCGGGGTTTTCAACTTCTGGAGGTTGTATACCCTCCCCCTAACTTCCCCACGCCCATGTGTGATCTAAATGACGTTCTTAAGTTTAAAAAACATACTTAAATGTAAAAAAACATCTGTCATAGTATCTTATTTGTCTTTTCCTTCGCACGTTGTATGTTTTTGCAACATCTCACCGGAAGTTCTTTCTACTATTATCTCATATCTTAGAATTCTGGGGATGGAGTGGGAGAGGTTCATAGGTCCCACACCGAGATTTCAAAAATACCCCGGTAGATTTAGGCGCCCCAAAATTGAATTTTTGGCAAGTTGTTTTGCGGCATTTTTCGCCCCATCCAGACCTCCCCAGAATTCGGTCGCTGCCCAGGCATGGTAGGCACCTGAATCGAAGCAGACATAATTTGTTGCTTTCGTTGCTTCCAAAACAAATTCCTTTGCTTCTGAATCCTTGCAGTTTTTGACACAGTCCAAACGTTTCTTGGCGTATCTATAAATAATTATTACAAAACTTTAAAATAAATTCATAGTTAAACAAAGGGCCGAAGTTGCCCTCTTTGATAAAACACATGCGTATGTCATTTTAAACGAATTATTGGTTTTAAGAGAAAACGGCCATAAGAAAAAATTAAATGCAAAGTCAAATCTAAATTAAACATTATACAAACAAATCGCGATGATCGCCTTATGGAAGATACAGAAGGTTTAACAATGATAAAAGATAAATCATAATAATGCAGTGATAATAAGTGAGCCGAAAAATAGGAAGATGCACTGCACAGCTCTGGTTTCAAGAAATGAAACTTGAAAATCATAACTTCTTTTAAGCAAATCAATCGATACTTGAAAATAATGCTCATAAAACAATTATTAAATTGTTAACAAATCTATACAAACAAAGTTCGAATTCAGACTAAAAACTATGTATTTAGTTCCCTTATATGAAATATCGATATAAGTAAGTGGGTATCCGATAAATAATACAGATATTAAAACTGTGAATCAGTTGAACTTTGAATTATCGTAGAATCTAGACATGTAACGGATCAAAGTTATAGGTGGATGGTTCCCGGCCATTTTTAGGGGGAGAGGGTGAATTACCTCCGATTTCTGACCAAAAACTGCCAAAAAAACATCTAATAACGGCCAAAAAATTCAAGGGGGTCAAAATTTTACTGACTTTGGGGGATAGGGGACGGACGACGACCAACTTTGGGTCCCCATTCCTGCTCTTACATGTCTGGTAGAATCGCACCGTTCAGTCGAAATGACCGGACTGAGAAACGGCCAAGGTCGTATGAAATATACAATTTTCACGAGTGGAGAATAAAGTGGTAAAATGAAATTCTTCCGAGGCTTACTCGCAAAATTTTTGTAGCATCGTCTGGTTGAAAAATTTCCTCACGTTCGTCTCGTTCATATTTTTGCTCTTCATGAATTCGTCGCCGATGCTCTTCATAAATTCCTCTAATTCTCGTTTTAATTCTGGATCAAGCATCCAACAGGTCGCAACGCACGAATCAACGAGATCGGTCATTCTGAAATTTAAATTATAAAAATGAGGAATGAAAAATTTACAAAGAGCGGACTTCGTACAGAAAGTATACTTACAAGTACGCGTGTAAATATGCAGTGGCGAATCTAGTATTTGTTTAAGAGAGGGGGCGGCGGCACCATCCCAAAATTTTTTAAAAAGTGCCTTTTTGGGCCAAAAAACGATGGGTACACGTCAAAAAAACTGTTTTTTGACGTTTGAGACAATGCTCGTTCTTTCTAGAACATAAAAACGTCAAAAAATTCAGAAAAAATCGAAAAAATTGAGTGAATTGAATATAATATAGTCAAAAAATGTGTGTAAGGCGCGAAGCGCCGAAACTCTGAAATTTTTGAGCCAAAAAGGCTAAAACGCTTAAAAAGGCACACTTTTTACAACTTTTACAAAAATCGATAATTCTGTGGAGGTCGCAGCCATTTTGCGGGAGGGGGGGGGTTAGTTACCATTCTGCGAGGGTCAAACCCCCAGAACACGTCTGGGTTTTCAAGGCCCGCCCCGCAAGAATGACGTCATTTTGAGGCCAGCCCCGCGAAAATCCATATACTTAAGCATAGAAACCTTACGAAATTTAGGCCCGCCCCGCAGAAATGAAGTCACTTTTTTAATTTGGAGGCCCGAATCCGCCCTGCGCAGGGCTCTCGTCGGCACCTACCTCAACTTTTGCAAAGACAGTCAAAAATAGGTCCAAAAATTTACCCTTTGCGTGCAAAATAACGTTTTTCGTCTTTTTTTACGTTGTTTAATTTTATTTACAATCGCTTTTGGTGCAAAATTTTTCAAAATTTAATACAATTTTTCGTGAAAAAATTATTAAATTTCTTTGAATAAGTGAAAATCCGGCGCAAAGCGCCCGCAAATTTTCGAAATTTGGGCAAAAGGTCGTTAAGAAGCTTGATTACTGATAAACTTCCAGTATTTGTAGCATTTGACGCGATGCGCCGCAAATTTTTAAAAGTCTATTCCTTGAGCAAAAATATGGCTTCCAGGCTGCCGAGAAAGTAAATAAATGTCATTAATAGGTATAGCAAATTAAATATCCATTCTTTATCTCACCAACTATTTGGGACCAATATGGGGAAGCGGCCGCCCTCCTTAAATCCACTCCTGCATATATGCAGCCAATTGAAGTTGATCGATCAATCAACACGTTGTAGGTATTCTACGCCATATATACACTTTCTTTCAAAATTCTAAAAACATTAATTGATTTGATTTTAAATCAAAATTTAAACAAATCAAAATATTATGCATAGCATTATTTGCAGATTTCAGCATGATACAGGGTGTTCCATAAAAAAACAATACATTTGTTTTTGATAAATATTAAATGAAATATTGTATGTGAAACATGAACAAATTTTAAAAGAAAGCAAATTTGGTTGTGCATCGAACAGTGTATAACTTGCGATCATTCAATGAAAACCTTGCATGATGGGAAAAGTTTTTGCAAGGTCGACTTGAAGTCATTATTACAGTGTGAATTGGCGACAAACTTTTGTGGAGTCAAATTTATTCTGGTCCTTGGTCCCATCAAAATGTTATTCAATGCTTGAAAACATGCTGGTCAATTAATTCTTTCTGCTGAAGTGTATTGCAGACTTAGTAATGCGCCAAAGGGAGATCGGTTGAAATGGTGACCATTTCTTAGTTTTCAAGAAAAATGGGCAATTTTCGTTCAACCATGAAACGGAAAATTCTAAAGCATGAGAAACTGGCACAGAAATGTTATGAGACAATAATTAATTTAATCACATACAATGCCGACGAGTAATTTTCAATGAATTCCATGATATTTGGATATATTTGCTCTTATTAACTCTTGATTATAGTCAATAAGATAAATATTTGTCTTTCTGCGATTTGACGGCTGCTCCCTGCACTTAATTAACTTGGAAAATATTTTTCATCAAATATTAAGAACATTTCGTTTTAACTATTTCTTATCACATGTAAATGATTCAGCAATAAATAATTTGAGCATTTATGATGACAATATAATTCTGAAGTGTTTGCAGAGAATTATCGTTAATTTTGTGCACAAAATTTCATGTTCACAAGCTCCAGGACAAACCTTTCGAAAAAGGCAATATATTGCTCAATTCTCATGAAATCTGAATAAAATTCTAATTTTTAGCATGTCTGGTCGTGACTTGACCACGCAATGGCGGGAAGTTTTAGATCACGAGAATCCAGCAGACCTCCAGAGTGAAAATGGTAAAAATAAATTTAAAATATAGCTTGAAAAATTGCAAAAATGGCAAAAAACATGTTTGTGCTAAAAACGGGAGATAAAAAATTTTTGACTCGGACGATTCCCCTTTTACTATGCTTGACGTGTGTGTACCTAAACATAAATATATAAGCAAGCACCCTTACTTTTTAACATAAAATGACACCTTTAAAAAATTTTGGGTTTGGTCATTAAAGGGATGCCATGTCATACATATGTGTCTGAACAGATTAAAGATTATCGTGGCTTTTTGAAAACAGACTTATCTTCTTAACTCTTCATTTGGGTTTGTGGGAGTCAGTGGACGGAAGTTTCGTCCTCCCTCGCCCCCAAGTTTCACTTCCCATTTCGTTCCCAACATTTCGCTCCCACCTAAAATTCATTTTTGCTTGCTAATGTTTTTTTATTTTTAGATTATTCCACCGACTTACATTCTTATTTTATACCTGCACAATTGCGATTGAAAGAAGTCAATGAACATCGATTGTGAATAGTATCAAAGCAGCTCATGTCGATTTAATACAAAACAAAGGAGAGTAACAATAAATCAAATAGCACGAGAAATATTGTGTTGAAAGATTAAGGAAATCGGATCAGGTGAACAAAGTACTATGAGAAAAATAATAATGAAAAACATCTTTGTAAGTAGGGCGATCTTGCGAGCGACTATGGCAATAGAAAAATTAGTTGAAGGTATGGTACGGTGCGGTGCTTACTACAAAAGAGCGCCAGACTATCATTCAAAGAACATTACGGATATTAATAAGATTCGTCGTCGACGATTCGGCTCGAAACCATCCCAGCATTCCCCGACCGTCCCGATTGTCCGACCATCCCGATTCTCCGACCGTCCCGATTCTCCGACCGTCCCGATTCTCCGACTTTCCCGATTCTCCGATCGTCCCGATTCTCCGCCTAATACTAAAAGAGTTTTTTTTAAATTCGCGAGAATCTCGTTTCTCCGACCGTCCCGATTCTCCCACCCGTCTCCGAAGATTCTCCGACCATCCCGATTCTCCGACCATGGTAAGATTTGACAAGTTTTGACTACGACTGCATTGCACGATTTATAATGCAGTACCTACGAACGCATCCCACGCATGTAGATAACATGCATATATGTGTTTTGCGTACAAATATGTACATACATATATACTTATTCAATCGACCACTTATATAGGTACATGGATACCTATTTATTCGATTAACCAGCGTAACGAATACGATGAAACTCTGCTCTGACTTATAAAAATAGAAACAAAAAAATGGAAAATGCAAATTAGACAAAAATATTTAGCGTCGTTTTCAAGACGTTTGACATACAAAGGTATATAACTGCATTAATACTAAAAGTCTGAGCTAGGCAAGGAGATATACTTTGATGTAACTTCTGTTTATTCTCACTTTTTAAAGTCAAAATGAAACGAATAATTGTAATGTCAGACAAAAAAAATTACTTTCAATTTTACTGAATGACAAAAATAATACGTTATGAAAAAAATCCGTAAAATTACATAATAATTCAATCTCTAAATAAGTCCTTTATTACATGTATGTGCAACCGCTATTCAGCAGTTGATTGACATGTGGTTTATGCCACCTGTCATATTTGAATCTGTAGTCGGAGAATCGGGAAAAGTCGGAGAATCGGGACGGACGGAGAATCGGGACGGTCGGAGAATCGAGACGGTCGGAGAATCGGGATGGTCGGAGAATCGGGACGGGCGGAGAATCGGGACGGTCGGAGAAACGAGATTTTCGCGAATCTTAAAATAACCTCTCTTAGCATTAGGCGGAGAATCGGGACGGTCGGGGAATCGGGAAAGTCGGAGAATCGGGACGGTCGGAGAATCGGGACGGTCGGAGAATCGGGACAGAGCGATTAAGAATGCTTCACGACAATAGCAAAGGAAGAATACTCAGAGGCGAAATTTGGAAGGGGCGAATATGTGTGGGGAGGGGGGGGCGAAAGTTCCGGGTGCGAAAACTGAGGGCGGGGGAGAAACTGTCGGATACCGTTGGACTCATCAGCACACGTAAACATTAGGGGTTTGTGGGGTATGCAACTCCCAGAAGGCCGATTACCCCCCCCCACCAAATCAAAATACCGCCAGAATTGAATTTTTGAAAATTTTTTTCGTTTTTTTCGCAATGTTTTGATGCCAATGAGTAGTATTCGAGGAGAAACGTTGAAAAATGATGTTTTTTCGCCATATCACCATTTTTAAGATCATTTTTTACCTTTGAAAAATCTTGCCCCCCAGAATTTTGATGCTGACCACCTACGCTCATCAGTCGAAGATGAAAATATCACGATTGAAAGTGAGAGATAAAAAAGATCAAATTTCTCACTCTTTCTTGAGATCTCTAACCTTCATGCGATCCGCATCTCCAATTTCGGGTTCTGCCGTTTTCCCAAGACCTGCGCCATATTTACAAAATACATAAACATACTTGCACTCCTTACTACAATAGCAATTAAATTCTTGAAATCAAATCAGTAAATTCTTGCAACTTTGTTTCGGGCTCTTCAGCACAATGAGACGATTATCTAAGAACAGACTCACGATATTATATATTCAGAACATTATTTACTCAACCGTATTTTTCAGATCCCAAAACGATCTAAGCTTTTTAACTTTTCGCAGCGTTTTACGCTCCTCAATCTTATTTTAAAGTAATTCTTAGTGATCATGATGTCACGAAATGCCTACGTTTGTAAGATTTCCCCGAAAGAATCTATTCGCTTCACGAAATATCGCTGAATACCAAGCGCAAAAAAGGACGGTTCAGGATGGAATATTGCTGAAAATAAACATTTAACTCACTTTATCTATGCGCTTTTGCTTTTTTTAATTTCAAATTGTCAGAATTAAAATAATCACAATTAAGGTGAAATATCAGTCTTGATCATACCTGAGCGTAGGGGGTTAGGGGGTATGCACCATCCGAGAAACCAAAATACCCCCCCCCCAGAAATCAAAATACCCCCAGAATTCAATTTTTGAATTTTTTTGTTTTTTACGCAATTTTTTGATGTCAATGGATAGTGCTTGATGAGAAACGTTGAAAAATCGTGTTTCTTTCGCCATACCACCATTTTTAAGGCCGTATTTTATGACCTTTAGAAAAAATCTTGCACCCCCACCCCCATAGAACTTTGGTGCCGCCCACCTATGGTCTTGATGCAGTTGTATGATGAAGAAAATACCAAAAATTCGTTAGGTATAAAAATTTTAATAAAAGTGCTCGACTCTTTTATCAGACCGCCTAAAATATTTAAGTCAATGAAATTCAATAGGAGAGAGTCATCTGCCGGCAACAAATAGTTGCTGAAATGCTATGTTCACAAAAAGACTTATATTAGTCGGTTCATGATACTTACTTGTGCACAATATAACATAAGTTAGGATCAAAAGTGGCACAATCATTTCAAAAGTCAAAGGCTCGAATGAATTTTAAGATAAAGATGGTTTTATGAATTTTAAAGAAGCAGCGAAGCGAAATGAAACCTTGCTATTTCAAATAATAATGATCGAGTATATATACTATTGGCAATTAGCTGATTGCTCACTAATTAAAATTCAAAAAAAGATTATTCAGCAGGTAATCGCGTGAGATAAAAGTTGCTAAACAAACTGGTTTAAAATCGTAAAACACGCAAATAAAGGTTAATATTATTTACATTGGCAAATGTTATTGAATTAATTTATTTTTAGATAATTTCCTGCAAGCACTTGTTTTGCCACACTGCATTTTCCTGAGTGAAATAAGCATTGCTAAGTTACGAGCTTTTTCGGCATCGTGTCGCTTTTTTAATTTCAGCGAATTAGCGAAAAGTTGAACTAATTTGTTGAGCGTAATAAAAACGACGAGCTCGATCTTTTTTATCGCCAGATTGAAAATATGATTCAGAAGTGCACAAGATGAAAGGTCGGTATTACATGTATCGTTAAGTGTTTTTAAACTAATGTTTTTCGAGATAATTTTCTGCAAGCAAAGCATTTACGTTTCTTTAATTGACTTTTCCTGACTACAATGGGAATCGCCCAGAAATCAAAATAACCCCCCCAGAATTCAATTTTTGAAAAATTTATTCGTTTTTTTCGCAATTTTTTGATGCCAATGGATAGTGCTTGATGAGAAACGTCGAAAAATGGTGTTTTCTACGCCATACCACCATTTTTAAATACCATTTTTTGACCTTTGAAAAATCTTGCACCCCTCCACCCCAGAATTTTCTTGCTGCCCACGTATGGTAGTACCTACCTACATTTACTCTAATTCAAGTTATGTAGGCAAGCCAGTTGAGTTACTACATTAGAAAAAGTGGCAGGTTATGAAACTTTTCTATTCGAGATAATTTTATAGTCGCTGTCAGACACAAGAGACCCAAAATATTCTTCAAATGCGCTTTTTTTGGCTCAAAACGATAGGCACTGACAAAAACAGAATTTATAAGGTTTCTGATTATTTCGTTTTTTAGAACACAATAAAATAAAATTTTCCTCATAAAGATCAATGAAATTCAACGATATACATAAGTAGTCTAGAATGGCAATTTTGCGTGAAGCACGAAAAAATTGATACTTTGAACATTAACGGGCAATGACCGATTTCAGAAGGCCAAAAATTTTCAAATGTCAAAAAGTGCTGAAAATTGACGATCGGGGCAAAAACACGATTTTGCGATATTCCTTCCCCAATGTTTTTAAAAAATATAATTCCTAATCATTCTTGTCGAAGTCTGGAGTTTTTTATATTCTGGAGCGTCCAGACCATAGATACACATTGCAGCAACCATTCATGGAATATCAAAGCTCAATAACGCATTTACCGTTATCGTAACTAAACCGTAAATCGGCATGAATTCGCGCTTTCGGTACAATAAGTTTCGCAAATCTTCACGGTCATGAGATTGAATCGGAAGATCGGGCGCTCGCACTACGGTTGCTAATTTGCTTTAAGCCAAGCCGACAAAGGATTAGAACTAGCAAAGAAAAATGCTCCGATAGAACAAAAAGGACGAATATACTTGGGGTTGCGGTTTATTAAAGACATAAAAGGAGGGGATTAGGAAAAAGTCACCTATGCGCCTAAAAAATCAAAAGAATCTGCTAAAAATCAGATGCCTCTCAAGCAACACAAAAATCGAAGTATATTCTGCGGCCTACAGAAAGTAGTTGCGGCCACAGGTTGGCGTAAAGAGTTTCAGGGGGTTGCACCCATACATGGGCAGCACCAAAATTCTGGGAAGGGGGGTGCAAGATTTTTCAAAGGTAGAAAATGGCCTTAAAAATGGTGGTATGGCGAAAAAACACCATTTTCAACGTTTCTCATCGAGCACTATCTATTGGCATTAAAAAATTGCGAAAAAAACAAAAACAATTTTCAAAAATTTAATTCTGGGGGTATTCTGATTTCTGGGGGAGGAGTATTTTCGTTTCTCGGGGGTGGGGGTGCATACCCCCACGCCCAGGTGTGGCTGCACCCCAAGAAGATGGAAAACTTCCACAAATTACTGTAGGCCACCAGAATTATTTTTTATTAACATTTTTGGCGATTTCAACCAACCACCCCCTCCCCTAAGAATTTTCTTGCTGCCCGTGTACGTTAGTGGTCTCAGTTTTAGAAATAAATAAGATGATACTTATTCTTTAAACATAAACTAATCAATCTTATTGAAGAAAATGGCAAATCATTATGTTTACTAACCTTAAATTAATACAATACAACTGGATACAAATGTATTGAAGTGCTGTAAGGCACTAAACATGCTCAAACAGGATAGCACCAAAGAATTTAAGACAAACCGCGCAAGAAGAATGGGCGAGATAACCGTGCAAATAAATGCAATAGAACAAAGAGTGGAGATTTTAATAGCTCATATAATGCCGAAGCACGAGAAAGTGTACCTATATACCTATAGTCCGTTTCATTTAACTTTGAGGTTTTCGAAAAAATTTAAACTGGCTACAAAAGTGTTATAAACTAATGCAGTAAATATGATATTCTACAGTATATCGAGTTATATGGAGACGTATGCCATTGTATATCCGCATAACTGCATCAAAATTTTTAAAACATTCTTGTAGCCCGATTCTAGCGGGAAAATTCAAGAGAAAACCGCGATTTTAAATGAAACGGACTATACATCATCTCATCACGCTAGCATAAACGTGTAACTGCAAAGCCATAATAAACAGCATAATATGCAATTGCGGATCTAGGATTTTGCTAGGGGGCGTACCCCAACTTTTCCCAAAAGCAGTCGAAAATAGGCCCAGAAATTTGCCCTTCGCGTGCAAAATAGCATTTTTCGACGTTTTACGTTGCCTACTTTTGTTTAAAATACTTCTGACGCATTATTTTCTTCAAAAACTTTTGAAATCTTCGACACTTTTGAGCTAAAAAATGGTTAAATGTCTTTGATATCAGCGAAAATCCGGCGTGGCGCGAAGCGCCGGAAAATTTAAAAATTTAGGCAAAAAGACATTCATAAGCTTGATTTACTGCTAAATTAGCTGTATTTGCAGCATTTGACGCGGAATGTCGAAAATTTTAAAGAGCAATACTTGAAAATATAATAAATCTACGCCAAAATAGCTGTTTATGCACTTAAAATTGTTTTAAAATATAGTTCGGGAGCAAAAAATAGCTCCTAAGCAGCCAAGAAAGTTAATAAATCTCATTAATTGGTAATGTCTGGCGCGAAACGCCAAAAAAATTTGAGAAATTGTGATCACTGACGGCCAAAGATCATTGCAAATAACATATCCATTCTTGATCTAGCCTAATATTTTTGGCTAATAAGGGGGACGGCCGAACCCCGCCTACACCCATCCCCCAAATTCGCCCCTGACAAAACTCAATCTTGATTAAATATTGTCATGAAAATGTGATACTGTTCTCAAGCTAAATCGGCTACTTTACACAGGCCAAGGTTCCCTTCCAAGCTCTTCACTAAACACGAGTGAAAAGTGTTTTAAGGAAACACCTTCTTTTTTCAGAGGCCACAGAATATACTTTGGTTTTTGTTTTGCTTAGAGAAATCTGATTTTCAGCAGATTCATATGATTATTTGAACGCATAGGTGACTTTTTCCTAGTCCCCTCCTTTTATGCCTTTAATACTCCGCAATCCCAAGTATATTCGTCCTTTTTGTTTCATTGAGTAAATCAGTCAGTAAACACATAAGGTAACATGCCGCAATAATGACAGCCGCCACTACTGGGTGTATAGAACACTTACATACAGATTCTTAACCCAGTCGTTACATGGAACATTTTGAAAAAAGAGCTTTTGCAACGCTTTAGAACTAAAAACAGTTTTCAGTGTAAACTTAGCATAACTACAGGGTCTAAAGAAAGCATGTAGTCAGATTCGTAATCCTGGCCCTATGGAACATATTCTTAAGGAAAATATACGTTCTGCAACGCTCTAAAGTAAAATAAATTTGCAGTGTAAACTTTACACATCAAGAGTAATTGATTAGTATAAATTTTAAATAAATACAGGGTGTAGAGGAAACTAATAGTCAGATTCGTAATTCTGACGTTCTGTAGAACATTTTGAAAAAATTTAGCTTTTGCAACGCTCTAGAACTAAAATAAATTTTTAGTGTAAACTATACACAACCACCTAGAGTAAAGAAGATTTAAGTCGGATTCGTAATTCTGATATTACGATCGATATTTATGAAAAATTAACTCTTCACAATGGTCTGAAGACAAATAAATATTAAATGCAAACCACTTCACACCACTGCTGAGTGTAAACAAACGCCTTAAAGTGACGTATGACGTTTGACTCCTGGCACATTTTTAGACTTGTGATCATGTCCAGACTCATAACCGGAGGAGTTGGCAGAAAACAACAAGACAGAAACACGTTTAACACCCCCGATTTTTAACTTTACACCTCCCGAAAAAGCTCAACATTTATGTAGATTAATTTAATTTGCTGCGACATGTACCTTTTAGACCGTACTTTATTTTTATCCTATTCGAGAGAAAGCCGAACAAAAAAAGGACAAAAACGTATTTTTCCACTACTTAACACATTGTAAACTTCGAAAATCTGAACCTAAGTCCCCATTTAATTTAAAGAAATTCGGTTTGGGCGAGTTTGTAGCATTTGAATCGTAGTACGTTTAATTCCACATCCGATTTCAGATATTGACCAATCAAAAAAGGGAAAAAACGTGTTTTTTCGTTCAATGTTACACACTAATTTCGAACTTTACACCCCATAAGTTACTCAATATTGAGGTTTTTAAACGCAGTTTGCTGCGACATTTAGCCCTTGAAACGTGCTTTATTTTTATTTTATTCAATTTATCTTGACTTTTGACTTATAACCGGAGAATTTGGCGAAGAAATCTTAGACAAAACCAGTTTTTTACACTATCAACTAGAATTTAAAGTTTGAACCCCTGGATCTAACTCCGTATTAAGAGTAAAAAAATTTACTGGTAAGCGGAAAGTAGCCCGCCGTAGTACATTTCTATCAGAAAAAATTTCCCGTGACTCATAACCGGAGTTGTTGGCAGACATCAAGAAGGCAAAAACGCAACCAAAATCTTTCATTACACGCGCAGATTTTTTCACTCTTTATACTCCCCATCAAAGACTAATGCAGAATTTAAACAACAAAAAATACTGATTTAAAATATTTTAATTCTTTCAATTCTATACCATTATGAGGAATTCACGCCGAGTGGTGCACTCGCTGGCTTAAAAATCGTCAAAAGCTTCTATGTTGTAACGTTACGCCTAACTTTTACACGCTCATTACAAACTCGATATCGAGTGTAAAAAAAAACAAAAAAACCGCCATCGAGTCTTTTATTTATGTTTTAAAAACCGCAACCTCCCAGAAGTACCCCATTATAGCTGTGAGGGGGACACATGTTAGGGGTACCAGTCAAGACCCAAGTAACGTTGCTCAAGCGCAGGTCCTACAGGCACCTGGTAGGTAAAGTGACAGTCGTCGCATAGGCAATTTTCTCTCGACGCGCGTTTACCAATATAAAATTTCGGTGGACTCACAAGCAGGTCACAGGCGCCTGTAGCCCATCGTGCCTGCGCTTTAGCAACGTTACTTGTAGTCTTGACGTATGTATATTATACGTAGGACGCGCTACCATGATAAAAGGAGGCTGGAAATTTTCATATTCTAAGACCCGGGATTTTCATTTGCTAAGACCCAGACTCAAAATCCTAAAAATTTTGGAATTGGTCCATATATGCAGGGCCATATTTAAGTGGGGCGGCCGCTCTCCTTGGCCGGAAAAAATTTGAAAGATAAGATAATGCACAGAAAGATGGAAAAATCGCATGATATTGGCGTAAAATCTTCTGCCCTAGATTTTGGCATAAGCACAACCAAAAAATGACGTTTTTATGGCCTTTTGAATTGGAAAAATTTTTCAAATTTGAAGTTTATCTCAATGGTTAGAGCGTGTCGATAAAGGTCGAAAAATACTGTTTTTGCGAGCCATTCCGACGAAATTTCCGAGATATAGATCAATTGACGTGAAGTCTACCGCCCTTATCCGGATCCTGGATACGGGCTCGCATCACCTTTTGAATGAATGCGATTTCAAACTAAGTCATGATTAAAGCTTAACTTCATCGACGACTCTATGCGACAGATTACTGCAAATTTAGGAACAATTAAATTGATAGAAATTCCGGGTAAAAGAAAGGAAACGCTTCAAAAATCTTATTCGCAACGACTTCCACTGCGTTTTTGACGCTTACAGGCCTCGACTAATCGTTTTGCAAAGTTTTCTTGCTAATAAACCATTTTGCATGGATAATAATGACCTGAATTTTAATACTAATCTTATTTTCGGACATGCTCTATCCGATAGTAAAATTTAGATTTGCATCCAAAAACCCAGAAGCCAATAAAGGGTTGCAACCACACCTGGGCGTGAGGGGGGTCTGGGAGGTATGCACCCCCCGGGAGCCAAAGTATCCCCCAGATTTCAATTATTTTTTCGTTGTTTTTTCCGCAATTTTTTGATGCCAATGGATAGTGCTCGATGAGAAACGTTGAAAAACTGTGTTTTTTCGCCATACCACCATTTTAAAGGCCACTTTTTAAGTTTTGGAAAACATCTTTCACCCCCCCCAGAACTTTGGTGCCGCCCAACTATAGTTGCAACGGCTCTCGCCTGATGCATAAAGCAAGCACAGCGTTGAATACGAATTTATTCATTTCGAATTAACAAAAATACGCATAACAAACGGATAGAGATTGATTAAGACGTTATATTTAGTCGCCGTTAATCATCTTTTCCTTCTTCTTCTTCTTTATTTTCTTCGCAACAGGCTCCTGATTTAAAAAAGACGGAATTTACCCATAAAAAAGCAATCAACTATAGCCATTATGAAATGGATAGAATATAATTTTTCATAAATAATAAGCAGATAGATTTAATCCAAAATGCCCAAAATTAATTATTGAATTTTTCGTTTTGTTCGCAATTTCTTGATACCGTGTAGAACTCGGCTAGAAACGTTGAAAAATAGTGTTTTTGCTCTTAAGTTTAATTTTCAGCCATTTTTTTCGACCTTTGAAAATTTTCCGACCCCCAGAATTTAGGAGCTACACATTCACGAATGGCACTAAGTCGTCTGAAAAGGTAGCCATTTGCTAGATTATGGAAATATTGTTGCACGCTGAGGATTTACTCATTTTCAAATGAGTGAATCAGACGATTTACTGATAAAATATAACTGTTGCTTTAAACCAGTGTTTTTTTGTACAAGGCCCGTTTGTACATGTACAAAGATGGTCCCTAAAAGTCTTAGTACATTTTGTACACACAAATTTTTTGGATACTATAATATGGTACAGTAGCGATTTTAGTGTGGCAAAAACAGAGTTGTTCGACCTTTGGTAGTCGTATTTTAGTTAATTTCTAGGTTTCTGAAAGCAAAAAGCACTAATAGTTGTCTCAAAACGGCGCAAAGCGCCGAAAAATTTGACATTTTTCCTTTCAAAATGCAATTTTTGACATTATAAAGATATATAGAACACACAATTACTCACTTTCGGCGCGAAGCGCCGAAAACCTTTTTGCGAATTTTAGACCCTTTTTGCAATTTTTGTCTTCCCAAAAATCTTTGTTCATATATAGAGACGGTCCCCAAGAGTCTTTGTAAATCGGGAAAAATCTTTGCCGAATAGAAAAACACCGCTTTGAACAGAACCAGAATTTGCCAGAATATAATAAATATTACACTGGTCAACAACAATTTCGCATCAGAAACAAAATCAATTGATTCTTAATAGGATTTTTGCGCTCATTCCGAATCTGGCCTTAGAATTTCTCTAGCACGTCAACGTTTTGAGATATTTGTATAATAAATTTATGCAAATCAGAGCTATCATTAATATTAATTATGGAAATCTAGGAGCTACAACGATTTTTTAGGAGTTTATACCCTAAAATTGTTTTGGTACAGACTTACTAGTGATTTAAATATCATTGGTGTTGCTTACTTTATTCCTACTTTATAAATATTACATCTAATTTGCAAATTTATTGTAGTGTAAAGTTTGAAGCATATATTCAGCATAATCGTTCTACATCTAGAAAATATTGAATATCTTCTAAAACAGTTTTTTTACGCTGATTACACGTCTGCTTACGGTTTCATGCTAGCAAATCTAGTTTTTTTTGAATTTCTGTTTTAAAATATATTGCAAAACAGTATATGTGGTTCGAAAAGTTTCATACCATTAGAACTTTTGAAAAAGGTTTCCAATGTAAATGAAAAATCATAATCATGCCTTATTCGCATCTTTTAATACTGACAAAGTTTATTCTAATTGTTTGATAGAATTGTAAGTCAACAATTGTCCAGTTTTAAAAGTTTTTATACATACTGTTCAATTTGCGTTGAAAATTTTTCTTTAGAATTTTTAAACATTTTATAAATTCTGAATTATTTGTGAGAAGTGAATGGGCTATGTAGCACAAAACAAAAAACAGATTTCGAAATCAGCGCAACAATATCAATTAAGAAAGTGTTGAAAATTATTTAGAGGCAGACGAGGGTTTATACTTTACACTGTGTGAAATATGCAAATTATGTATTTTATCTTACAGAAGTGAGTAAAATAAGCTACGGGAACAGTTTTAAATTTAGGAGGGAATCATGTAAGAACAATGTTTCAAGATTTTGTCCTACTGTGATCACTTTGCCTTCCCCAACTTGATATTTATGTGCACACAAAGGAATCATTATTTGCACAAATTTTAATACGCAAATATCTCAAAATACTCGATGAGCTACGAAAATTCTACAGCTGGATTTGGAATCAGCGTAAAAATCGGATATAGAATCAGTCAATTTCGTTTCTGATGCAAACAAAAAGTTTAAACTTGTTGACCGGTGAATCTATTAGAACGAAATAGTTGATTAGAGCAAAAGGATCAAACTTACTAAATAAGAAAACACTTTAACTCTACAGATCACTATGGTACGTAATCGAGTAAATTATAATTTTTGTTAAATAAGATCAGTTTCATTAGCTGATAAATTCTTCAAATAACGTCGAAAATTGTGAAGCGTATGATGAAATTCATTCAGCTCTCACAGACTAAACGCAACACAGCAATACTGTCAATAAAAATTACTTCGTTGGGAATTTCTTCATTCTCCTCTGCGGCTATCTTCTTCGGAGAAACCTTCAAAATGGAATGAATAATAAGAGAAAAATCTAAAGCATATGCGCGCTGGTAAAAATCGCCTTGAATACTCGGATCACATGCACATACGGGGGTGAGGGGCATACGTGGGCAGCACCAAAATTCTAGGGGGTGCAAGATTTTTCAAAGGTCAAAAAATGGCCTTAAAAATGGTGGTATGGCGAAAAAACATCATTTTTCAACGTTTCTCATCGAGCATTACCCATTGGCATCAAAAAATTGCGAAAAAAACAACAACACAAAAATCAAAAATTGAAATTCTGGGGGTATTTTGGTTTCTCGGGGAGGTGCACATCCCTCCACGCCCAGGTATGGTGAGAGGGTTTAGAGGTCTGACCACTCGCCGAGAATCCGGCGGACCCCCTCCCCAAATCGATATACTCCTCCCAGAATTGAATTTTCGGTGCTATTTTCGACAACTTGGCCCATCGGACTCTCCAAAATTTAGCTACTGCTCACCTATGGTCGCGTCACACGCATTGATGTACAGCACGGCCGATCTGAGGTGTCAGCCGGTCTGGAAGGGGGGGGCTATTTTTGAGCTTTCATGGGCCGAAATTACTTTAAAACTGGTACAAATGCTAAAATAGCGCGAACTACATTATTTTACAGTTCAATTTTAAGCACGTTTGAGTAACATACTCGATTGTCATCAATTTTTGACCTCCATTTCGTCTCATTTTTTCCAGAAAATTCCCATTTTTCCATCCTGCGGGTCAAGACCATACCTGGGCAAGGGAGCTCCAACCAGGTTCAACCGGGTACCAGCCGGAGCAAGATCGGTACCAGCCGGATGGTTCACCAGTTGCACCTATGTTTTGTACATAAACTTTTTGGTGTAAAAATCGATTGGTTGGCTCCAAAAACCGGTTGCTGGGGTCTAAGAGTCGGTTGATGGGCTCCAAAAATCGGTTGCTGGGGTTTAAAAATCGGTTGGATGGCTATAAGAATCAATTGCTCTGGGTTAAACTAATTTTTGGAGCCCATCAACGTGATTTTTTAGACCCCGGCAACCGATTTTGGAGCTCACTAAGCGATTCCTCGACCCCGGCAACGGATTCTAGACGCCGGCGACCGATTTTTGGAGCCAATCTCCCGGTTCACGGACCTCAGCAACCTATTTTTGGAGCCAACCAATCGGGTTTTCAGACCACAGCAATCGATTTTTGGACACCACCAACTGATTTTTTGACCATAGCAACCGAATTTTAGACCTCAGCGGCCGATTTTTGGAGCCCACCAGCTGGTTTTTAAACCTCAGCAACCGATTTTTTAACCTCCAACTAACTGATTCTTCGGAGCCCAGCAACTGATTTAGGACCCCAGCAACCGATTTTCGAAGCCAAGAACTGATTTTAAGACCCCGGCAACCGATTACCGGATCCTCCAACTGATTTTGTGAACTCCAGCAATCGATTTTGAGACCTCAGCAACCGATTTTTGGGGTCCAGCAACCGATTTTTGCAGCTCAGCAATCATTTTTCAGATGTACCAACAACCGATTTCTAAATCCTGGTAACCAAATCGCTTACTGGGCTCTCCCAAAAATCCGGTACGGCAAGTAGTGCATAATTCCCGAAATTATACTTAAGTAATGCCTCATTCAGAGATAATAATAATTCGTCAGATAAAAAGCCAAAACACATGATGTATTTTTTGTGATCTTCTACACATCGATGTATTAAAAATACGCACATACTTGTCTGTCCATCTGTTTTGTGCGTAAATAAATGCCCTGACCTTTTATACATAGACTACTTAGCGACTGATGTTTAGGCCGCGCTGAATTCTGACAATGTTTGTAATGCAAAATTGCGTTTCAAAAAGGTGGAATCTCGTAAATTCTCTCGAGCGCTTCACGCCAGAATAGATTTTAATTTTTATGACTTATTATTGATGCTTAAGCCGCGTCAAATTTTGGACAATTTTTTTGTAACGCAAAATTGCATTTCACAAAGGTTAAATTTCGAAATTTTCTCGCGCTTCGCGCCGAATTCGATTTTCGTGATACAAAATTGCGTTTTCAAAGGATTGGAATCTCAAAAATTTGCCGCGCCAATTTCAAATTTTTCCGGCGCTTCGCGCGGGCCACGGATAATTTTTGCGATGCAAAATTGCGTTTCAAAAAGGGTGAAATCTCGAAATTTTTCGCGCTTCGCGCCGAATTCATTTAATTTTATTACTTCTGCAGTTGATGCTTAAGCCGCGCCAAATTTGGACAATGTTTGTAATGCAAAATTGCGTTTCAAAAAGGTGGAATCTAAAAATTTTCGGGCGCTTCTGCGCCGAAATTTGGACAATTTTTTGTGATGCAAAATTGCGTTTCAAAAAGGTGAAATCTCAAAATTTTTCGGCGCTTCGCGCCGAATTGGTTTTAATTTTATTACTTGTTATTGATGCTTTTGCCGCGCCGAATTTGGACAAGATTTTGTGATGCAAAATTGCGTTTCAAAAAAGTTTAAATCTCAAAATTTTCCGGCGCTTCGCGCCGAAATTGGTTTAATTTTATCATTCGTTATTGATGTTTAGAGGTTGCGCTGAATTATGACAATTTTCGTGCAGTTTTCAAGCAGGATTTATATTTGAAATACTGAAAACGTATATATGTACTATTTGGACGATAGAAAATGAGGAACTCTCGTAGAAGTTTTATTTTTACAGTAGTGAATTGCATAAAAATAAGCATATTAAAGGCGGTGAATGCCTCTTCAAGATTAAAGGTCAATTGTTACTAAAGTAATGAGTTTTTAAATGTAATTGCTATGCAAATTATCGATTGCACTATTTTTTACACCATACTAGTTTTGACACACCATTTTTAATTAAAAAAATTATGTCGCGAGAAATAGTGCGACTTCGCGTGAAATTATAAAATGGACTTTGCGTGGAAGCAAGACTAACATGTTAAAAATTCAACCACTTTTCTGACTTAGGCAACCAACCAAAAAATTGGGCTCCGGTACCAGCCGAGACTTTAAGGCTTGCCCAGCTATGGTCAAGACCACACCTGGGCATGGAGGAGGTCTGGAGGTCTGGCCGAAGTGAACCCCCAGATTCCGGCGGACCCTTGCCAAATCGAGAGACCCACAGAATTGAGTTTTAGGCAATATTTTCGGCTATTTGGCCCCATCGGATCTATCCATACATGATCTGAGAGGGGAGGGTGGTTTCAACGCTCCACAAAAATTTTCACCACCCCACCAGAATTCGCGATTATTCAAATGTTCCAAAAAATTTCTGGAAATTCGTAGAATAGGTTATTTTTTAAGCGTTTTCAGCCATCTATTTGCTCAAAAGTGTCAAATTTTCGGCACTTCGCGCCACATACTCCTGTTTTGACTATATTTAGTTAAATTTGTTCGACTTTTTGAAATTTTTTTATATTTCTGATGTTTTTATGCTGTAGAAAGATAGAGCATCGTCAGGAGCGCCAAAAAACGATGTTTTTGACGCGTACCTACAATTTTCGATCCCAAACAAAGCAGTTTAAAATCCCCCACCCAGAATTTCCATGCTGTGCATGTCTGGACCCCTCACATAAGAATTTGATTGCTGAAGATCTATGGTCTAGACCCCCAACTCCTCGCATGCATGTCTTGTGTGGTCATACGTAGTAAGATGTATTTACAAAACATGCCAAATATGTAGATACTAGACGGTTTATTGAAGCCTTTCTTGCAAATTCGATTATTGCAAGCAGTATGCTCAGCGATGAGTGGAAACATATGCATGTAACCTGTTTATTTTATATGTATACGTTGTAACCATACATTTTTTCAAAAGTCTTAAATGGTCTTAAAATGGTGGTATGGCGGAAAAACACCATCTTTCAACGAAATTGCGAAAAAAACAAAAAATTCAAAGATTGAATTCTGGGGGTATTTGGGTTTCTGGGGGAGAGAATATTTTCGTTTCTTTGGGGTGCATCCCCCAAACCTTCCCCCCGGGCCCAGGTATGATTGTAACGTCTGATTCAAACTGATCAGAGGGAAATCATAAAAGACAAATTAAAACCGATTAAAGGGGAAAGATCGATGACAGCGATTAGGAAAAGCGAACAAGAATGCGATTAGGAAATATAACAAAAAATCAGAAATGAAAAACCACTTCGAAAGAACTTAAAACAGAAGTCAGAGAACTCAGGAAAAATTGACCAGATAAAAACTAATCAGAAAGAATCGAATTCGGAAAAAAATTAGAAGAAAAGAGATATGCTTCCATTTTTCGCTATTATGTACATCGTCAATATTACATTACATCCGCACAGGCCCGTATTCAGGATTTTATTTCGGCGAACGGGGGAAGGAGGAGGGCACACATGCACATAGAGGGTGAGGGGGTATTACCCCCTGAGAGGTCAGCTAGACCGGTACTGTCCGGCGATTTTGAGCAAACAGGGTCTTGTTCTGCATCATTTTTGACATCAAAATCAGTAAAAATGTCAAAATTTTTCCGGCGCTTCGCGCCAGATTAGTACTTTTAAGTACTTTTACTCAAAAAGCGCCCAAAATTGATAAATTTTTGCATTTTTTAGTGTTAAAAGTGATATAATGCAGTCAAAATGAACTAAAAATGCTTTTAAAATGTGTTATTAACTGCGGAAAAACGTTTTATAGGCTATTTTGACCATTTTGATCATTAAAACAGCAAAAAAATCGTGAACGTTAAATTTACTGTTTTAGATTTTTAGCATTTCACCCCCACCTGCCGACTCTGACCTTGTGCACCTATGGAGGAGGGGCGAAAGTTTTTGAGGCCAGATATCTCGAGAACCATTAGAAGAAAAGCGAAAATAAAGGCAGTTTCGAGCATATATCGGCGATCTCTATACGACGGTGAAGAAAAATTTCAAAAAAATATTCAAAAAAACTTCACTTTATTTCGTATTGATATACAGCAAATTTATCATTTAAGCCGATTTCTCATCACTTAATCGACGAATCATTTCTTATCTCTTACCCTTGTATTTAATCATTTGCTTTACTGAGAAAAACAATACAGATAATGAATCATTCGACGCGAAGCGCCGAAAAATTTCCAACATA
The DNA here is from genome assembly GCA_036768485.1 of Mermis nigrescens. NCBI lineage: Eukaryota > Metazoa > Nematoda > Enoplea > Mermithida > Mermithidae > Mermis > Mermis nigrescens. The sequence goes on from JAVLUZ010000056.1 coordinate 3,263,993, forward strand.
TTCTAGATGTCAAGCTCAAATTTAGGCGGTTTCGAGCGAGCTAGGAGATAAAAAACATATATAAACAATAAATACGGCGCGAAGCGCCGGAAAATTTTAATGTTTATTACGTCATAACTCAAATTTGAGCTGATTTGAGTGAGCTAGAAGGCAAAACTATAGCTGAACTATGAATCCGGAGCGCAGCGCCAGAAAAAAATTGGCATGCTGTTTATGTCCAACTCAAATTTGAGCGATTTTTAGCGGTTTAGAAGACAAAAACTATACATAGAAAATAAATCCGGAGCGAAATTTCGAGTTTACTAGCTCGAATATACACTAAAAAATCTATTTTCGAAGTGCTTTACACGCCCTTCACCAGTTTTCCATTTTTCCCTTTGGAGGACCCTTGGGAGAAACCGGGAGGGGGGCGGCCCCCGCCCTACTAAATACGGGCCTGCATCCACATACGTAACGACCCGAGTTTTCGAATGAGAGCTCCCGGCCATTTTTTGGGGGGATAGATGACGTAGAATTTTTAGCCAAGAAACGGTCGAAAAATTCATTTTTCCAAAAATCGAGGGGGTCGAAAATTTTTGGCCCTGGGGATGGGGATAACAAACTTTAGGTGAGGGGATGGATCCCCTTCCCCGTCGCCCCTGTTACTAGTATGATTACATTATCACGTACAGTAATAAATCTATACCTTCGTTCGCTTAGCATCGTGCTCCCCGTTTTCCAGCTGCTGGAAGGCCAGTTCTTTCAATTTCCGCTTTTCAGCTTTTCTCCGTTTCTTTTCAGCCTTGGCCTTGAAATGCGTTGTCAATATTTGGAGTATGAATTAGCCAGATTATAAAAATAAGCATTACTTCTTCCTCGCCATTCATTTCTTCAACCTGAGCCGGCTCTTCTTTTACAACAGGAATTTCCTCCATAGTTTCCTGTTTCACCTTTTTCTCTTTTTTCAATAATTTCTTACGCTTCTTCAAAATTTTGGCCTGAATAGGTAAGGATATTAGATATAGAAAATTTTAAGACTATTCTATCGCTGAGACCATAGGTGATAGGTGGGCGGCACCAAAGCTGGGGGGTGCTTCAAAGGTCAAAAAATGGCCTAAAAACGGTGCTGTGGCGAAAAAACACTATTTTTCAACCTTTTCTCATCGAGAACTATCCATTGGCATCAAAAAATTGCGGAGAAACAAAAAAATTTCAAAAATTTAATTCTGGGGGGAATTTAGTTTCAGGGGGTGCATACCTCCACAAACCCCCCAGGCCCAGGTATGGCTGTGACTCGTTTTTGAGACTAGATGCGAGTCAAAATTTGTAAACGCGGCGCAAAAGCCCCGAAAAGTTAAATTTGCTCCAATTTCAACTCAATTTGAAGCTTATGACAAGAAAATGAATAAGCGCCAGAAAATTTAAACTTGCATTACCATGTCTTCAATTTAAATTACAAATTATAGAAAGATCTAAACAAAACGATACAAAAATTACTTAATCTAGCGCAAAGCCAACAATCGTTTACATTTCTCGCCACTTAATTCGAGCTTCTAGCAATCCTTATAGAGTCTTGAGCACACCTGCGCGTGGGGGGTTTGGGGTATGCACCCCCCGAGAAACCAAAATACCCCCCCCCCAGAAATCAAAATACCCCCGGAATTCAATTTTTGAAATTTTTTCTGTTTTTTTCGCAATTTTTTGATGCCAATGAATAGTGCTCGATGAGAAACGTTGAAAAATGGTGTTTTTTGCCATACCACCATTTTTAAGGCAATTTTTTGACCTTTGAAAAATCTTGCACCCCCCCCCAGAATTTTGGTGCTGCCCACGTATGGTCTTCAGCCTATATTACAAAACATGACGTCGTCGTATGTTTTGCATTAATGCGTTAAAACAAAAGACGACGACCTACATATATTACTTACGTACATATAACATAGGCGTAGCCAGGCGTATCTAGGATTTCCCTCAGGGGGTAGGGGCGCGGTACATACATGCACATATGGGGGTGAGGGGGTATTACCCTCACCCCTGAAGAGTCAGCGCGATTTTGAGCTGATGGAACCTATTTTGCATCATTTTTGAGGTCAAAAGCAGGCACGTAGCTGTGGGGGGACTTCACCGGAAAAATGGGACGTTTTACATGTTATTTTATGCTATTTTTTGCTTAGACCCCAAAAATTAGTGTTTGTCCCCCAAAATAGGAAGGCCAGCTACGTGCCTGGTCAAAAGCAATAAAAACGTCAAAAAAATTTTGGCGCTTAACACCAGATTAGTAGCGCCCGAAATTGATAAATTTTTGCATTTTTAGTGTTAAAAATGATGATGCAGTCAAAACGGATTAAAAATGCCTTTAAAATGCGATATTACCACGAAAAAGCATTTTATAGACTATTTTGACCATTTTGATCGTTAAAACAGCAAAAAAATCATGAATGTTAGACTAGCTATTTTGAATTTTTGGGATTTCACCCCCTGCCGATCCTGACCTTGTGCATCTATGGGACGGTACCCCAACTTTTCCAAAAAACAGTCAAAAACAGGTCCAAAAATTAGTCCTTGAGGTGCGAAATAGCGTTTTTTCGACCTTTTACATCGTCTATTTTTATTTAAAATCATAATGGACGCAACATTTACCTTTTTGAAATTTTCGACAATTTTAAGCGAAAAAATTATTAAACTTGCTTGACTTTAGCAAAAATCCGGCACGAAGCGCCGGGAAATTTGTGAAATTTAGGCGAAAGGAAGTTTTGAAGTTTGATTTACTGCTCGATTTTCTGTATTTGTAGCATTTGACGCGGAACCGCGTATATTTTTAAAAGTTATGCATGAAAATAGAAGAAATCTATGCTGGAACAGCTGTTAGTGCTCTTGAAATCGTTTTGAAAGCTATTCCATGAGCAAAAAATGGCTTACAGGTCGCCAGGAAAGTAATTAAGTCACATAAATATGTATTTTCGCGCCGGAAAAATTTGAGAAATCATAATCAATGACGGCCAAAACTCATCTCAAATTACATATTTATCCATTCTTTATCTTGCCGACTATTTTGGGCCAATGGAGGGGGCAGCTGCCATAGGTGGGCGGCATCAAAATTCGGGGTGGGGGGCGCAAGATTTTTTCAAAGGTCTAAAAATGGCCTTGAAAATGGTGGTATGGCGAAACAACACAATTTCCCAACGTTTCTCATCGAGCACTATCCATTGGCACCAACTAATTGCGAAAAAACAAAAAAAATTTTAAAAATTTGAATTCTGGGGGTATTTTGGTTTCTGGGGTGCATAGCCCCAAACCCCCCACGCCCAGGCATGGCGGCCACCCCCTTAAATCCGCCCCTGGACGTGGCGATCCTTAGCGAAAACTAATGAGCGTAAAGTGTCCAAATTTCATAGCGAGAACTTACGATACGTACTGTAATTTTATTTATACTTCAGGAAAACATTTAACATCTTAGTTTTATAGAACAAATCAATAAATTCATTGTCAACTGCTAAATGATCGATTAAGAAATAAAACGTGTTATTCTCTTCCATTCTAAACGGTCCATTTACACAAAAAAGCACAAAAGTTCCGCCAATCAGCAAAAGCGCATGGCTTTTGTATTTCGTTATTATTTTATTAGATCATATTTTATTGACTTTTGTTTTACTATATTATATTTCATTTCTGCTGCATTTTAATTCGAAGAATATTGTAGGCGTCATGTATCTTAATGTGAACTGATTTTGTACCCTAAATATGAGCATTATATATTTAGGTTTTTCGATGAATTTCGAAAACATTTGGAATGGAAAACAATATGAATCTGATTGATAAAGAGGATTGCGATGAAAAGATTTTATGAATACATAGTAGAGAAAAATGAGTATCTATACATAAGGGATTAAAAGGAGATAAATGAAATTAAATGTTGTTTAAATAATAATTATTGTTAAAAAGAACTAGGTTTAAAGTATGTGTATGGATCAGGCACGTAGCTGGCCGTCCTATTTTGGGGGACCAACACCAATTTCGGGGGGACTAAGCCCAAAAAGGCCAAAAATAGCACAAAACAACGTTTAAAAAGTCCTATTTTTCTGAATTTTTGGGGGTCCGGACCATACGTGGGCAGCCCCATAAATTCTGGGGGTGCAAGATTTTTCAAAGGTGAAACAATGGCCTTAAAAATGGTAGTATGGCGAGAAAAACACCATTTTTAACGTTTCTCATCAGAGACACTATCCACTGGCATCAAAAAATTGCGAAAAAAACAAAAAAATTTCAAAAATTGAATACTGGGGGAGTATTTTGGTTTCGGGGAGGGTATTTTGGTTTCTCGGAAGGTGCATGCATACCCGCCCAACCCCCCCTACCCCGACGCCCAGGTGTGGTCCGGACCCCCCCATTCACCCCTGATATACTTGTCTGGTATGGATGTATTATAAAATACGAGCGAATCGATTTTTAAAGTATTGATAGTACAGTACAGCCTGCTTTACACGCTGTAAGTAAAATCAGCGAAAAATAAAATTGCAAATGCTAAATATCCAACCACACGTACTTCCTGAACAGCAGCTGAAACAATCGCTTCTTTCATGACGTCAATGTTTTTTTTCGGCAATTCGCCTGATTCGAAAAACTTCAGTCTATCCTCAACCTACAATGTAAACATGAATGTAATCAATTATATTTGTCTGGCCGGTATAAGCTTGTTTCTTTAGGGAAGAACAAAATTTTGAATGAGATAGTAAGAAGTCGTCAACACGAGAAAGTACCAGCAAGAAAGAAGAGAGAAAATGTGAAGAAAAATTGATAAGTAAATAAATAAATAAATAAATAAATAAATAAATAAATAAGCAAATACTAAATAAAAAGAAAAGAGAAAGAAGGAAAAAAAGAAAGACAGATATATAAGTGCAGCATGCTATAAGTAAGAAAGAAACAAAAAGCACGCGTGAAATAGCATAAGTGTACCTACAAAATTATATTATGGGAGATTACATGTTTTATGAGGCGCAAAAGTCTAAATGAAACAGGAAAAAGTAGACAATGGAGACTGTGGACAATGGAAAAGAAAATCAATAAGTAAATTACTACTGCTAGTTTATTTTAGTTGATCCATTAGATATACTAGAAAATGCGCTTTTTTGATAATAAAATAATCACTTGAAAACAACAAGACTAGTGAATTTTATTGTAAAATTAAAAACATCGTGCAAAAATTGTGATTTTCACATATCGCACTGAAGACAGATTTTCAGTAAAACAAATTACTTTATTTGCATAGCTGAATACCATAAATAGGCGCAGGCGTGTCTTACAGATCACACAACCATAACTGACTTAATTTTCGACTCTCATATGTTTTTTTTGGATTTTTTTCTTTTCTTTTTATTTAGTACTTGCTTTTTATTTATCTATTTATTTATTCACTTATTTATTTTTCTCCTCATTTTATTTTTTGCTTCTTTCTCGTATTGATGACTTCTTACTATATCTGTTCAATTATACTTGTGCGGTTATAAAGCATCCAAATGTAATACGAGATTCAAGTAATTTTTAACATTTCAATTCGAAAGAGAAGTTAACTCTGAACGAACAGGACCCGTTCCTTCACACACATTAATAAAATTTTATATAATTCTAACTTAAATTTGAATTAATTTTATAAACTGACTAAATGTTGAAGAGTGTTCGAAAATGATCTAACAATAGCCATGCTAATTGCAACTTAAATTATAAATTGTCTGCTCGAAAACGATATAGTGCAAAACAAGCATTTACTATTTATTTATTTATCTCTTTATTTTATTTATTCTATAGTTATTTATTCATTGTTTTATTACATTTTTTGATTTCAAAACGAAATTACCCAACAGTTCATATCAAACAAGGGCACGGGGTTAGGGGCAGTGATCGACCGGGCTCAAAAAATACCGGGCCCGAGCCCGGACTTTGCTGCCGGGCTTGGTACCGGGCCCGGGCCCGAGCTTATATACTAACAACATGCCTTGCTTCCAATATAATGTTATGCATAAGATACATATTTAGACCGATTTTACATTTGTTATTTGTCAAACGCAAGGCTTACTGCTGTATCAAGAAGATTTTTGAATTCTAAGCTTTGTTAATTATTCAATCTTTCTAAAAATAAATTAAGTAGTTAGCAAGGATTTTGGTAGCATTATTCAAGCAAGAACAAAGTTTTTATTACAATAGCGCGCAATTCCATTATTAAAATGCACGTGTAACGAAACACGGTTTGAAAAAGCACAAGGTTTCATGTAGATATTTAAAGAAAATTGAGCATTAAATTTATGCATTCAGACATAACAGCGACTATGATATGGTCGATAGAAGATACGCTGTTTGGATTTTAGAACTCAAACTATAGCGTACATTGACGTCAATTGAAATTGTGTAGTGTATAGGATAGGACACGTATTGAAGCCATAGGCGTAGCCAGGGGGCATTGGGGCACATGCCCCCCCCCCGAAATTTTTCAGAAATTTTGTTGATTTTTCGAGTGTAATAATTGTGTCCAGAAAATCGAGTTCAAAAAAGGCAAAAACGTCAAAAATTTTCCGGCGCTTCGCGCCGAGTCTTTATTATATTTATTGTTATATAGATCCAATGAGTTCAAAAGCTTAAATTAGCTAAAATAATCGATCAATTCACATCACTTTAGTGATTTATTGCTCTATTTGTTCGTTGAATGAAACTGCGCATGCTTGTTGAGCATAACAGTAAATGTGCGAAAATGATTGTGTACCAGTTTGTCTATTCTTTGCTTTGTTTGTCTTTCTTTACAAGGACAGGACACATAATCCTATTTTAAATGAAAGGAATGGCCAAATTTTCTTATGTTTTTGCGCATTTTCTGTTTTCTGAATTATATCTTGGTAATAAGAAGGCCACAAATGGGCCTGAAAACGATAAGAACAAAATTGTCATCGATACATCTTTTTTATATCTTATTGGCAGCACCCTTTGCTGCGCTTTATACTTAGCAGAGGTCGAAAAGCGCATTTCAGCTCAGAAATCTTGTACAATGTAGGACTTCATCAATTTTAAGTGTTTTGGGCTTAATTTAGAACCGAGATTTGGCCGATTTTGCGAAAATTTTAGCGATAGTATTTAACATTAAAGTGCTTTTTTTACAAAATTTTCTAGGGGGCGATTGAGCGCGCCACCGCAGCAGCCCCCCCGCCGTAAAATCTCGTTGGGCATGTGTAGCGAGATTTTTGGGAGGACGAAAAGGAAAAAGGGTGCGCCGAAATTAATTTGTCTGTTCTGTATGATTTAAGCGGTATAAATTGTGTTTAAAGAGCTAAAACGTCAAAATTTTCCGGCGCATGGCGCTGCTGGTTATTGTTCTTTCTTTTTGTAAAGCTTCAGCATTACGTTTAATAGCCTAAATCAGGCAAAATATCACAGAATATTAGTATTCACAGGCTACAAAATGTTGAAGACAGTAAAAGATTACTAAATTCCTTGGTGCTTTGCGGACTGTTTGTCAATTAAAAGACCGTAAATTCTACATGAAAACGGTAAAAATTTCAAAAATTTCCGGCGTTTCGCGCTGATTAACATGTTTGTATTTCTGATTGTCAGAAACCTATAAATTAGCTAGGCTACACTACTAAAGGTCGAAAAACTCAGTTTTATTATAGGTACATAACGTTACTAACATTCAATGCAAAATTAGTCTTTAAAAAATTTTTGTTTATGCCCCTGAACCAAAATCCTGGCTACGCCTCTGATTGAAGCGTTGTATAGAAGATGAATGCATATATGAAGTTGACAAGTATATGATAATGAGCAGGTGGGCAGAAGTAAGGCAAATGGATTTAAATAGAATCACAGGCTAGCAAATTCATAAGAAATACGGACAACAGCTGAAATAGTAAACGTCTAAAATATTAACCATAATTATTTGAGGCCCGGTTGAGGCCCAGTGATTTTCAGCCGGGCCCGGGCCCGGGCCTGCTATGACCGGCCGGGCCCGGGCCTCTATGACCGGTCGGGCCCGGTCCGGGCCCGGGTACCCGGTCGATCACTGTTTAGGGGATATTATTACTCTCCTGAGCGTTAAAAAACTGAAAGCTAGTAGACATTTTGACCCTAAAAAACATTGCTATTTAGTTTGCCCTTTTAGGGCTTAGAAAACTAACAACATTGTGTATAGAAATATAGCCTTTTTGGGACACAGAAACACAACGTGTAAGTTCAGAAATGCTATATAATTGTTTTTTCTATATATGTATTTGCCACGAATGCTTAAAAAAAGATAGTTTAATTTTTGATTTTCGCCCCCCTGATGATTTGAATTTAAATAGCTCATACCTGGGCGTAGGGGGTTGGGGGTATGCTCCCCCCGCAGAAACCTAAATACCCCCCCAATTCAATTCTTGAATTTTTTTTGTTTTTTTTCGCAATTTTTTGATGCCAATGGATAGTGCTCGATGAGAAACGTTGAAAAATTGTGATTTTTCGCCATACCACTATTTTAAGGCCTTTTTTTGACCTTTGAAAAAATCTTGCACCCCTCCCCCAGAACTTTGGTGCCGCCCACCTATGGTGCTTACTTGTTGTTTCAAGTGTTCGCCGAACGCATCGACGGGAATTTCGGAAAAACAATCGATACGGGAGGCCAAAGCGCATTTATTAGCCAAATACCTGCTGATGCGACCTTTATTCTTGGCCGCAGCCCGACCAATGAAGGTAGAATGAAACAGAAGACCGTATTTAGGGGTGGCGCCTCTGGATAAAAAATCGATACGATTTTGGCCATGAACAAATATTACTCATCAATACCCATCCTACTCAACTGCAATACCTCAAAGCATACATCCCCATAGGGGAGTGAATGGGGGTATTACCCCCCTCAGGGTCCGAGACTTTAATCACTGTCAGATGATTTCGAGCTATCAAACATTTTCTGCATGATTTTTGGGTACAAAAGCAGCGAAGATGTTAAAATTTTTCGGCGCTTCGCGCCGACTAGTACATTTCTGTTTCGTTTACACATTAAATACCTAGAATGAAGTTAAAATGATCAGAAAAATCAAAATTTTCGATGAATTCTCATATTTTTTACTTACAATAGTGACGAGACTAGTCAGAATGGGACAAAAAGTGATAAAAATGCAGTTTTTCGTATTAAAACATGCTATACCGGATGTTTTAACCATTTTTCATAATTGACCTGCAAAAAAGGCTTTAAATTTAGTGGTCCCAAATTTGGGATTTCACTCACCCTTCTAACTTCCGTCCGACCTTGGGAAACTATCCCTCAAAGCGTACTCAATGATATAATTTCGATAAAAAAGAGCAAAGAACAAGGACCGTTCGAGACATTTGCGACGAACGAATTTCTTCCATCTAGGGGGGGCGAAAAGAATACTTTTCCAAATTACAAATTGAATTAAAATTTAGAAAAAAAATTTAATTAAAAACGAAATTTCCACTCGCCATAAAAGAACTTCAGGAATGACTACATTATTCTTTCTGTACGCATAAATACATACATATGTACATACAGTGCTCGCCTTGAAAGATGACGCACTATAATCATCAGATTCATATTAGATGATGCGTCGCGAGCGCCGCGTTTCGTCTATAATGCGCTATCATCTCTTTTTTATTATTATAGCATATTTATCTGTATCATGCCGTTAATCTGGCAATGCGGACAGCGCAATTTAGCTATTAATAGCGCCAACAAGAGGGAAGCGCGCACGTGAATGCCGTTCTATATTCAGGCGAGTGCGCGCACGTGAATGCCGTTCTATATTCAGGCACAGCGCGCTTCCGGCATTCACATGCGCACTTCCTTCTTGTTGGCGCTATCAATAGCCAAATTGCGCCGACCGCATCGCCAGATTAACGGCATGATACAGATAAATATCCTATAATAATAAAAAAGAGATGATAGCGCATTATAGACGAAACGCGGCGCTCGCGACGCATCATCTAATATAAATCTGACGATTATAGTGCATCATGTTTCATGGCGAACACTGTATGTGCACATGCTTGCTTGCTGGATACTTCTGGAAATTTCAACAGTTTCGTATTCATATTCATGTTCAGAAGAACTTGACCAAATAATTTGGGACTAAATTACCGCATAGCATACGAAAGAAATTCACTAGTGCCTACCCAGACAAACTGCAGCCTGATTAGCAAAAAATGGACCAATTCACTTAAAAATACAATTAGGAGCACATGGCTATGTTGCATATATACATACATATGCGTATACAATACATAATTAATGGTATTTTTATGTTGAATTTTATTTAGAACCCGGTACAAAATGATAACCTATAAAACGGAGTCCGAATTATAGGTGGGCGGCACCAAAATTTTGGGGGTGCATTGTGCAAGATTTTTCAAAAATTAAAAAATGACCTTAAAAATGGTGGTATGGCGAAAAAATACCATTTTTCAACGTTTCTCATCGAGCACTATCCATTGGCATCAAAAAATTGCGAGAAAAAAACAGAAAAAAAATTTCAAAATTTGAATTCTGGGGGAGGGTATTTTGGTTTCTAGGGGGAAGGGGTATTCTGGTTTCTCGGATATGCATACCCCCCACGCTCAGGTGTCGTCCGAATGGAGGAAAGAACCCAAAGTATCGCGTAATCCGTACATTACTGGCAACTTTGACTCAAAAGAGGAAATGTTTATACCTCTGGTTTTTAGTGCCCTGAATAGGGCTTTTTCGGCGCCTAAAATCTGAATAGTCGAGGCGGGATACTTCGCCAAATTCGTCAAACTGCCAGCCTTGGATATTAATCGTGCTCCAACCTTCAAACGAGCGAAAAACTTTTTGACGAGCAGCCAGAAAAAACTATGTACGTAATTAAAGGCCTCTAAAAATGCTACTTTACACCACGGATTTTTGTACTCGACAAATATTTTTCCAGATGTACAAAGACTTTTGGGGACCGTCTTTGTACATGTACAAAGATTTTTGGAAAGACAAAAACTGCAAAAAAGGTTTGAAATTTCAAAAAAATTTCGCGCCTAAATGAGTACATAATCGTTTGTCCTATGTCTTTAAAATGGCAGAATTTTCATTTAGAATGGAAAAATGTCAAATTTTTTGGCACTTTGCGCCGTTTTGAGACAATTTTAAGTAATTTTTGGCGTCAAAAACCCAGAAATTAGCTAAAATACACTACCAAAAGGTCGAAAAACCCTGATTAACCACACTGAAATCGCTACTGTACTATATTATAGTACACAAAAATTTGCATGTACAAAATGTACAAAGACTTTTGGGGAACATCTTTGTACATGTGCAAACGGACCTTGTACAGAAAAATGCTTTACACGCAATTCAGCATTGTACTAATTTACATTCAAATCGTTTAATGCAAATCTATTCAAAGAGACATAAAAAAATTCAAAGGTCTTTTCCAGTCTAAATATTCAAAGCAAGCATCATAAGGAGATAAAGCCTTGAACGTAGAGTAAAAACTTTAAACGTGTCACAGTCTTTTTACATTGCTTCCGCAACAATTTATCAATTCTTGACATTTTTTGACTAATGTTACATCTACATATTAATTGCATGAAAAATTATGTATCACCAGAGCGATTTTGAGCAAGCATATTAATATTTTTTGCAAACTCATTTATCCGTTTATTAGACCAAAATGCGAAAAAACAGATAAAATATCCTAATGTTTTCGTTGCTTCGCACAAATATAATCCATTTTTGCATTTTTATCGTCATAAGCGTCGAAAAGCGGAAGAAAATGTCAAAAAATGCAGTCTTATCACAGAAACACACGCCTAAAAATTAATGCTTTCTACTGGCTCTGATATAAATTGTCAGATTTGCTAGGACTATTAGAACGGAAATACAAATTTCGGCTTTCGTACGGCCTTTTAACAGGAATACAATTTTCAAGAAACTTCCATAAAACATTAAGAACAAAAAAATTCGCTCCGTAAGCTACAATTCTTGAGCGATATCTAATTTTTTCATGTTGTAATGTAATTGTATTTCAAACATTTTCATTCATTTTCTGTATTTTGTGGGTAATTTTCAGGCACGTAGCTGGTTGTCCTATTTTTTAGGAGAAGCCAACACCAATTTTTGTGGGGACTAGGCCCAAAAAGGACAAAAATAGCACGAAATAACGTTTAGAAAGTCCTATGTATTTTCCGATTTTTCTGAATTTTGGGGGGTCCTAACCACCCATACCCACCCGCAGAAATACGTGCCTGATTTTACCTGTTCGCCTATCAAAGTGGCTAGGCTAGGGGCGCAGGAATGCATGCGCTCGCGTAGATAATCGTGCAATTCCTTGCGATATTCGCTGAGGGACACGACCCTGTCAGTGAAGCGTTCAATGTTGATCAGGTCAATCGGACTGATGTCCATGCCCATCGTTGAACGCGAAACTTCGAAAATTTCTTTCGCCTTATCTTCATCCATTACGATTTCTGTCAATATTATCAAATACGTAAATCGTGTAAAAAAACGACAATAGAAGCATATGTACTTGCTCGAGTAACGCACAAACTGATGATAAATGACTTAATACATGAATTTTTTTGAATAAATAAATGAAAATAAATAGAATAATTATGAATAAATGAAAAATCGCGCTTTAAAATCTAGGCGAGAACCTAAACACGTGATAGCTCAAATAAAAGCACGTGAAAGCTAAAAAAGCACTTGGTGGCTCGAATAAAAGCACGTGGCGGCTCGAATAAAAACACTTGGCGGCTCGAATAAAAGCACGTGCCAGCTCAAATAAAAGTAATAAACTGAATATATGTATGTAGGTGATTACATAATGTACATTGTACGAGAATTATTAATCATTTATTAAATAATTAATTATTAATAAATTACGAACTGACCTGTCAATTCTGGTAGTCGATCGGGAGTAAGGGTCTTGCGGTCTTTGATGAATCGAGCGCACCGGCAATAAGTGTACTGATCGGGGATGACTTTGCACAACTCCGGGAAATGATATGAATACCTAAAATTGGTGTTGAAAATGAAAAAAAAACAAAAATGGCGAGATATTTACATATTACGGCGGGCTGCTCGAAACACATATATTATACATACATGTGGATGTATGTACATATACATACATATTTTCAAAACAATGAGGAGACTTTTCGACTTTTCAGATTCACACAAAAACTACCATTCTTGGAATTTAAACCGCCAAAATATCAGAATATTTTTTCCTTGGATGGAAAACGGACAAAGTTAAAGGTATTCCCAACCCGCGGTTTTTTGTATTCGGCAAAGATTTTTTCCGATGTACTTCGGAACCGTCTTCCATACATGTGCAAAGATTTTTGGGACGGCAAAAACTGTAAAAAAGTCTAAAATTTCGAAAACTTTTCGACGCGTCGCGCCGAAAAGAGTAACTGGTTGTTCTACATCACTTTGTAATGACAGAAAACGCATTTAGAAAGCAAACTTACAAAATTTTTTGGCGCTTCGCGCCGTTTTGTGACAAGTTTCAGTATTTTTTCATCAGAAACCCAGAAATTAGCTAAAAACGCTGCCAAAGGTCGAAAAACTCTGTTTTACCACACCTTAAAAGCTACTATACCATATTATAGCACCCAAAAATTTGCATGTACAAAATGTACAAAGACTTTTGGGGACCATCTTTGTACATGTACAAGGGGACCTTGTACAAAGAACTTTGATTCAACTGACCATTCCCTGATTCGCATGCTGAACGTGTTGATATCCTTGTCGAGTTGATCCAACAAAGCGATTGCTTGAATGATCATATTATCAACACGGTGAACGTTGAATTTGACCTAAAATCGATGACGAAAACTAAGTTCAAAAATACACAATATTAAAATGCACAAACGAAATCAAAAACAGATGTATGACCATGGAAGCGCATGATTTACGGTGACCGAGAAAAAAAATTCAGTATTTGCAAACAAGGATTAAATACGAAATTTCGAGTAAAGAATCATTAGTCTCTATGGTAATATTCAGGCACGTAGCTGGCCGTCCTATTTTGGGGGGACCGACACCAATTTTTTGGGGGGGCCAAGCCCAAAAAGGCCAAAAATAGCACAAAATCACGTTTAAAAAGCCCTATTTTTCCGATTTTTCCCACTGGGATTAAAATTTTTCCTGACTGCCCAAACCCCACCCATTCCCTCCAGAGATAAGTGCCTGGTAATATTTGCCCCAAAATACATTTTAATTAATTTGAAAAAGTCTGGCCAACATGTACATGTACAGTCACATTAATCGAGCACAACAAATCGATACCAGAGGGCATAAATAAAGACATATATACATGATCTTACGGGATTTTGGGGTATTCATCCATACATGAAACGGGGGATCCCCCATCCCAAAGTCGAACGTCCCCCTCCATCCTCACAACGCCAGAAAATTTTGACCCCCCCCCTTTGTAAAAAATCGAATTTTCTGGCCGTTTTTAGGCGTTTTCTGGCCGTTTTTGGCCGAAAATGGGAGGTCATTTAGCCCCCCCTAAAAAAAATAGCCATGACCCACCGAATTTTGAGCCGTTACATGTATGTTTTCACAACTTCAGAAATTTTTTCACCCCTCTCAGAATAAACGATTTTCCAAAATTGGTAGAAAATGTGCCGTTTTAAGAGTTTTTAGCAATCTGCTTGCTCAAAAGTGTCTAATTTTCGACTTGCTCATTTTCGACTATAATTATTTTCTACGATTTATTCGAATTTTTTCACGTTTTCTTACGTTTTAACGTTTTAGAAAGGAGGAGAATCAACCGAAACGGCAAGAAACTGATGCTTCTTAAAGCGTATTCACCCTTTTTGAGCCTAAAAAAGGCCCTTAAGGAAAAATATTTTCATTTTTATTCCCCTCCCCCGGAATTTTCATGCTGCAGATGTCTAACCGGACTATAAGTGGACAAGTATATACATAAAACGACATGCAAGCAATGGACATAGATGCATACGGTTTAAAATCCTGGGAGGGGGTGAAACGGGTTTCCTAGGAGAGGGGAAGTAAATGAGCATTTTGTCACCTATTTAATGTAAAATTTTGACAAATTTTAGTACTTGATTCGTTTTATTTCATTCTTCATGAACATTTATTGTTAAATTTGCATGAAAACAGTAACGATAAGGGCGATTTAATGACCTGTAACATCAAAAATATACGAAATAATGGAAGAATATTGTTTGGATGGATGAATTTGACAGTCTACCGCTCGAAAAATTAGTACTCATACCTGAAACTACAAGTGTTAGACGTGATTTAACGCCTTTTCATGGTTCGAGTAACAGGTTTGGTCCCGAAACGGCCTGGGAGGTATGCCTTCAAAAAATAGTTATAGGGGGACACCCCCATACTCCCCAGTGTGCATCAGGTACGTAGCTGGCCGTCCAATTTTGGGGGACCAACCCAATTGGGAACTAAGCCCAAAAACCAAAAAGGCACAAAATAACGTTTAAAAAGTCCTATTGTTCCGACATATTCTTGAATTTGGGGGGTCGAACTCCCCACGTGCCTAATTGCATGTGTGGCAATGGATATAAGAAGTACTTAAGTAGATATATTGTCTTCAATCATACGCAATATAAAAATTCCAATGTCAACAACAGTGCCATATTAAGCACATAGGAAAAGTGAAATTTCTTTCTGTCGTTCAACCCAAACAGACCCTTTTTAAAAGTTTGAGAGAAATGCTTTCTACTCAATCAACTCTTACGGATCTCCGTAAATAAGTTGCCCATGATGATAATTTTATATCAATTTTATCAAAAAATCATAGTCTTTCGATTTTTGACCGATATCCAACCAATTTTCCGATTTCGGACCAAGAAGTAATAGAATCTTTAATTAAAATTATATATGAAAATGGCCACACATCATCTCTGAATACGGCCAATCATATAAAAACTTTCAGATATTCGGTGCCTATGTACCTACAACAGCCATACATGTAAAGCTCAAAATTTTGGGAAGATCCCGGCCATCTTTAGGGAGGAGTAAATGACCTAATTTTTGGTCAGAAACTGCCAAAAACGCTATAAAATGGCCAGAAAAAATTTGGTTTTTCCTAAAATCGGGGGAGAGTCAAAACCTTTCTGACTTTGGGGGATGGTGGGACGTCCGAGTTTAGGTGGAGAGATCCCTCCATCCCTCCGGTTACAAGTATGCCTACAGCACATACATACATACAACAACCATTGCACATTGTACGTACCTACGCACGTAAATTTTGGAAGGTCAGTTCAAAAATTTATTCTAAAGTGTCATTTTTGGTTTGAAAACGGTGGGTACACGTCAAAAACACTATTAACTGATGTTTCTGACAATGCCTTTTTAACAAAGTGAAAAATAGACACTTACGAACAGAACATGGTCAAAAAACTCCGAGAAGGTTGTTACTTTGGAGCCAAAAAATCGTTAAAAAGCTTAAATATTGTTTTCTAGTTTTTTTAATGGAAATGTTAAGGAATCGAAAGCATATTGAGAAGGTCAGCGGATAGTAATTATGGAGGTCAACCATACCTGGGCGTGGGAGGGGGCTTGGGGGTATGCACCCTCCCAGAAGTTTAAAATAACCCCCAGAATTCAATTTTTGAATTTTTTGTTGTTTTTTCGCAATTTTTTGATGCCAATGGATAGTGCTCGACGAAAAACGTTGGAAAATGGCGTTTTTTCGCCATACCGCCATTTTTAAGGCCATCCATTTTTGTCCTCTGAAAAAATCTTGCACCCCCAGAACTTTGGTGCCGCCCACTTATGAGGTCAACCCCTACAAGAATACGTACGTACTACACCCAAATGAAGAAGGTTAATAATACCCGTGAGAGGAGGATTGGATACCCCACCCAAAGTCGGTCGACCCCCAACCTCTCCAAAAATCAAAAATTGTCGACCCTGATTTGTCGCAAACATTTTGACCATCTTTAAATGCTTTTTTCCCAATTTTCGGCAAAAAAATTAGAGGTCATCCAGCTCCGCCCCCGTAAAAAATATTCAAGACCATACTTGAAGGGCACAGGAAATTTTTCAACCCCCCTCTTGAATTCGCGACTTTCCAAGTTTCAAAAAATCATAGATAAGGTGCCGTTTTAAGTGTTTTTATCCATCTATTTACTCAAAAGTATCAAATTTTCGGCGCTTTGCGCCATATGCTCGTTCTTAACCTATTTTCTTGTTCAAGTTATTCGGATTTTTTTAATTCTTTTCGAATTTTTTTGTTTTTATGTTATAGAAAGAGAGCGCATCGTTAGAAACGCCGAAAAACTATGCTTTTGAAGCGAATCCACCATTTTTAGCCCAAAAAAGGCACTTTAAAATCTCAACTCCCCAGGATTCCCATGCTGTGCATGTCTGGTCAAGATCACACGTAAGAGTGGGAAAGGGGGGTTGGAGGGTATGCACCCCCCAGGAGGCCAAATACCCCATCCCCTCCAAAGGCCGAATACCCCCCAAAAAGAAAATATCCTCCTCCAGAATTCAATTTTCGGAAATTTTTATTTTTTTCCGTAATTTTTTGATGCCAATAGATAGAACTCGATGAGAAACGTTTAAAAAATGGTGTTTTTTGCCATACCGCCATTTTTAAGACCATTTTTGACCTTTGCACACGCACGCACACACACACACTCACAGAATTTTGTTGCTGCTCACCTATGGTCATGTGACCCCTCCCAAAATTATAAGCCGTTACACGTATGTATATACGACTTTGAGCAAAGAAAACAAACTTTAGCTCTCGAATAGCTGTGTCCGAGACCGAGTTGCGCCTTGGCCTGATCGATTTCGTTCAAGCCCTTGGTGGCGACGCTGAAGTGAAGGCGAATCAGTCGCAAAATTTCGACAACGGCCCCGACGTGGATGCATTTGAGGTGAGGCAAATTTTCTGATATCGCCTGACCGATTTTCGAATCTCCGACTCCCAAAACTACTTTGGTTTTCTTCTGTTTCGGGATGTTAGTTTCCAAAAAATTCACCAGGTCGGGATGAAGGACGCCTGATCGGAAAAACTCATGTTAGATCAGTGTTTTTTCTGTACAAGGTCCGATGTTCCCCAAAAGTCTTTGCACATTTTGTACATACAAATTTTTGGGTACTATAATAAGGTGCAGTAGCGATTTTAGTGTGGTACTTTTGGTAGTGTATTTTAGCTAATTTCTGTGTCTCTAAGGGCAACAATCACGCGAAGCGCCGAAAAGTTTGACATTTTTCCTTTTGAAATGCAATTTCTGCCAATATAAAGATATATAGAACACACAAATATATACTCATTTCGGCGCGAAACGCCGAAAATTTTTGCAAATTTTAGACCTTTTTGCATTTTTTGTCTTCCCAAAAATCTTTGTACATGTACAAAGACGGTCCCGAATAGTCTTTGTACATCGGGGAAAATCAACCGAATCTTTTCACAATTTGTCGAAAATTAGATGACAAGCCTACATGTACATAGAAGGGTGAGGGGGTATTACCATACATGTAACAGAAGGGAATGGGTAATCCCCACCCAAAGTCGGACGTCCTCCCCTATCCCCCCAAAGCCATAAAATTTTTGACCCCCTGACTTTTAGACAAAATTGAATTTTTTGGCCATTTGTAGGCGTTCTTTGGCCATTTTTGGCCAGAAATTGGAAGTCATTAACCCCTCCCCCTAAAAATGGCCGGGACCCCCCTAAAAATGGCCGGGACCCCCCTAAAAATGACCGGGACCCCTAAATGACCCTACACGTGGCCGGAACCCCAACCCCCGAATTTCGAGTCGTTACATGTATGGGTATTACCCCTGAAGAGCCAGTCAGACAGGTACTGTCCGACTGTCACGCGATTTTGAGCCGACGGAACGTTTTTTTTTTAATTATTTTTTAGGACAAAAGCAGTAATGTCAAAATTTTTGAGGCGCTTCGCGCCGCATAAATACTTTTGTCCTTTTTACTCAAAAAGCGCCCAAAATTGATCAATTTCAATATTTTTTTAGAAAAGCGATATAATGCAGTCAAAGAGACTAAAAATGCTTTTAAAATGCGGTATTTGCACGAAAAAGCGTTTTACAGGCTATCTCGACCATGTTGTCGTTTAAGTAGCAAAAACTCGTGAACACTTAATTTACTGGTTTGGATTTAGGGGATTTTTTACCCCCCCCCCTTCGGTGCCGACCCTGACCTTGTGCATGCATGATGACGAGACTCTCGATTTTCACTCGGAATAAAGCGTTCTCTTATTTCAAATCTATTTTTTGCAAAAGTGCTCGAAATCGACCAGAAGCTGCGGATTATACGGCATGTAGTTAATGCGCCATTTTAGCATTCATACACATTTTTAATAAGATCATTCAGATTAGCTCAATAATAATATATGCAATAAAACATTGAATTTATAGCTTTTGCCACCTTCTAGATCAGTTTTGAATAAAAATCGAATCGTGACTCTTAATTGAAGAACTACAAATGATCTATGAAGTATATAGTAACAAAGGAAAAATCTGACAATCGTACATGATTTTGCGAGGTAGCATTGGAGGGGTTTACCTACAAAAAAATCGCGCAAAACGTCCTGATTTAAGCGTTTTAATCTATCTATCAGTTCAAAAACGCCAAATTGAATTTTGTTCTTATCGTTTTAAAGATACAACATCGTCAGAAACGCCCAAAAATGATGTTTCTAACGCGTATCCATCGTGCTTGAGCCCAAAAAGGTACTTTACGATTTTTTTGGTTTCACCTGTGAGAATTCCCATGTTGTGTGTTTATGTATGCTGACCATACATACACAAAGGCCGGTCTTCCCATTGATACCGGCTGCCAAATTATTTGGTAAGTTGTCCTTGTACTAAATGGTTGCTTGGTTGGTTGATTGGTTGTTTAGTGGTTAATTGGTTAATTATTGATTGTTTGATTGATTATTGGCTGGTTAGTCATTGATTGATTGGTTGTTTAGCTGATTTTCAAATGGTTTTCACGTATTTTCCTGGATTCATATTCCATTTTCTAGTTGATTGACTGATTTTAGAGTTATTTTTGTGAATTTCCGTCATTTTTCTTCTACTATTTGTCCAGATTTTCTAAATTTCCCATTGATACCGGCAGCTCTTCCCATTAATACCGACCCGGTTCTCATTGATATCGGGTTGAATGGAGTATGTACGATTTGTCCATGAGAATTTTTTCACCGCCTCCCCAGAATTTTCGATTTTTCATAAGTTTCCGAAAACTAGCCGAAAATTCGTAGAAAAGGTGCTTTTTTAAGCGTTCTTAGCACGGTTTTTTTTTTGTACTCGGCAAAGATTTTTCCCGATGTACAAAGACTTTTTTGGGACCGTCTTTGTACATGTACCAAAGATTTTTGGGAAGGACAAAAATTGCAAAAAAGGTCTGAAATTCGAGAAAATTTCGGCGCTTCGCGCCGAAATGAGTAATTGTGTGTTCTATATATCTTTATAATGGCAGAAATTGCATTTCAAAAGTAAAAATGTCAAATTTTTCGGCGCTTCGCGCCGTTTTAGGACGATTCTTAGTGATTTTTGCCCTTAGAGACCCAGAAATTAGCTAAAACACTACGAAGACTCGAAGAACTCTGTTCTTACCAACCTAAAATCGCTGCTGTACCATATTATAGTACCCAAAATTTGTGTGTACAAAATGTACAAAGATTTTTAGGAAGACAAAAACTGTAAAAAGGTGTAAAATTCCCGAAATTTTCGACGCTTCGCGCCGAACTGATAAATTATTTGTCCTATATATCTTTAAAATGGCAGAATTTGCATTTAGAATGGAAAAATGTCAACATTTTTCGGCGCTTCGCGCCGTTTTCAGATAATTTTTAGTAATTTTTGGCGTCAGAAACCCAGAAATTAGCTAAAATACACTACCAAAGATCGAAAACCCTGTTTTACCGCTCTGAAATCGCTACTGTACTATTTATAGTACACAAAAAATTTGCATGTACAAAATGTACAAAGACTTTTGGGGACCATCTTTGTACATGTACAAACGGACCTTGTACAAAAAAAAAACACTGGTTCTTAGTTATCTGTTTGCCCAAAAGTGTCAAATTTCCGGCGCTATATCCTCATGTTTTGACTCTATTTTGTTCAATTGATTCGACTTTTTTAATTTTTTTCAAAATTTTTCCATGTTTTCATGCTCTAGAAAGATAGAGCACCGCCAGAAATGCCGAAAAGCAGTGTTTTTGACGCGTAGGACATATCCCATAGGCGGGGGGTGAGGGGATTAACCTCCCCTAAGGGTCTGAGACTTGAATCACTGTCAGACGATTTTGAGCTATCAAACATTTTCTGCAATGATTTTTAGGTACAAAAGCAGTGAAAATGTTAAAAAATTTTCGGCGCTTCGCGCCGACTAGTACATTCTGTTTTGCTTACCCATAAAATACCTAGAATGAAGTCAAAATGATCTGAAAAGTCAAAATTTCTGATGAATTCTCATACTTTTACTTAAAAGAGTGACGAAACTAATCAAAATGGGACAAAAAGTAGTTTAAAATGCAGTTTTCCACATTAAAACATGCTATATAGAATGTTTTAGCCATTTTTCATATTTGACCTGACCTACAAAAAAGGCTAGAACTCTAAATTTAGTGGTCTCGAATTTAGGGATTTCACCCCCTAAACTTTCGACCTTGGGAAACTATGATGCGTTGCGTACCCACCATTTTCGGCTCAAACATCACACTTTAATATTTCACTTTCCCCTATTATTCCCATGCTATTCATATCTAGTAAGGGGAGTCCCCTCCCCGGCCATTTTTCGGGAAGGGAGTGTTCTCGATTTTTGGCCACAAACTGTCAAAAAACGCCTAAAAACGGATAAAAAACGCAAATTTTTCCAGAAATGGGGAGTAAAAAATTTTTGGGGCTCTGGGAAAGGATAGGGAACGACTAACTATAGACATAACGGAGGATCCTCATCTCGCCTTTTACATGTAAGTCATGATTCCCTTATATAACATTTACATATGTCACGAATAAAAATACATAGGTAAATACGAGTACCAATCTAGAATTTAGGTTCAACATTTTAGCTTACATGCCAGTAAGAACTAGTTATCCTTCAGTCAATAGTTATCGTTGATATTTTAGACATTTACTCTTTCAGCTCTTTTCCGTAGAATTTGCTATAGCCTGTGATTTCATTTAAATCCATTTGCCATACTTCTGCCCACCTGCTCATCAGAAGTGAATTTAAGGGGAGACGGGGGAGCGACCGCCCCCCAATTGGCCAAAAATATTCGGCGAGATAAAATAGATATACAATTTGCAATGATTTTTGGCCGTCAGAAACAATAATTTCTCAAATTTTTCCGGCGCTACGCACCGGATGATACCTATTAATGGCATTTATTTACTTTCTTGGCGACCTGGAAGCACACTTTTTTTGTATTCGGCAAAGATTTTTCCCGATGTACAAAGACTATTCGGGACCGGTCAAATTTTTCGGCGCTTCGCGCCGTTTTAAGACGATTCTCAACGATTTTTGCCCTCATAAAACCAGGAATTAGCCAAAATACACTACCAAAGGTCAAACAACTGTTTTTACCACACAGGTCGCTACTGTACTATGTCATAATACCCAAAAATTTGTGCGTACAAAATGTACAAAGACTTTTAGGGACCATCTTTGTACATATATAAGCATATAGTGCTGTCTTCTAAAAAACCAACTTTTTCCTTTTCCATGTGTAGATCCTGCAGCTTGCAATATTATGTCAGTTGCAAGTGTGCATTTTTTATCTCATCTATATGACCCTATAGTGATCTCAACTTAATCTATTGCTGTTGAAAAAATTGAAAAGAATTGAGAATTTGGAAAAAAATCCGTATTTTTCTCGAAAAAACCAATGAGTCCTAAAAACCCACTTTCAAAAATGCACTCTAGAATCGCAATTTTTGACTTTAATGCTGCAAAGTTATGTTTTATTTTTCATTTGACAAATGTTTTCCAGTGGTTATGTTCATGAAATGATGTTTATTATGCCGATTTTCAAATCTGATTGCAAATCCCGCATTAACACAGCCAAATTTTCAGTCAATTCATTTTTAAAAGTTTATTCATCGTCATAACATTCCAAAAATTTGCCAACACGCAGAACAGGTCACTTTAATGATCAGAAATCTTGCAAAACTGCTGCCAGGTACTGTGGATTTCCTGTTTGGAATTAGGCCAAGAGAATGTCGTTGGCAGGCACAAACTCCAGGGGGGGCACTTGGTTCTGTAACAAATCTTCCCTCGCCTCTTAAATCCAAAAAACGGAAAGAAGCTTTGTTCACCATTTTTTGCAAGGTGGGTTTTTGTAGGAAAAAATGGGTTTTTTAGGTACAAATGAATTCTTTCTAAATTTTCCAGACCCAAGTATTCAGATGAGAAAAAAATGAATACAGTAAGGTGCAAGAAGATTGTTTAGCATATTCCCAGCGATTTTGAACCAAATTTGAGATGGGTTTTTCTAGGTCCAATGTCGGTTTTTTTAGCTCCCAATTCGAAGGTATACTGTAGATCACAAGTTGAAGGTATTGTCTCGAAATTGTTTTTCTTAAAAGCCTGACATGGGGGATAACATAAAATATTACAAAAATGCAGACAATCGTGTACATGAGATTAATATACATACAGCACAGAAAATCGCAAAAAAATCTATCAGAATCACCATTTTTTCAAACGTTTGCAAAATTTTGTTCCTGAAGACCGAGTTAGGCCTGAATGATCACAGTAATGCAGAAAATTATTTTCCCAGCTGCTCTACAAGCCGAGAAAATGTGTGGGTTTTTTAGGAAACAAATGCTCTTGGGTTTTTTTAGAGGAGAGCACTATGCAAACGGATCTTGTACAAAAAAAACACTGCCTGGAAGCCATTTTCTGTTCATGTAGGTTTCAAAACAATTTTAGAAGCAGAAACAGCTATTTTTGCATAGTTTTCTTCTATTTTCAATTAAAAATTTCGATGTTTCGCTTCAAATGCTATAAATACATGAAATCAAGCAGTAAATCATGCTTCTAGACGTCTATCCGCCTTAATTTCACAAATTTTCTGGCGCTTCGCGCCGAGATTTTTGTTAAAATCAAAGAAATTTAATGATTTTTTCGCACTAAATTGACTGAAATTTTAAAATTTTTAGAAAAAATATTGCGTCAAAAGTGATTTTTTTATAAAAGTATACAATTTAAAACACCGAAAAAAACGCCATTTCGCGCGTTAAAGGCAAATTTTTGGACTTACTTTTGACCGCTTCCGGAAAAGTAAGGATAGAAACGCAAATAGCCTATTATACGCTTGGGAAGCACATACGATCTGAGGGAAGGGGGTTTGCGGGGGTCTATTTATCCCCCTGAAAAATTCCACTCCTCCAGAGAAATTTTTTTACTCCCCCCAGAATTCGCTATTTTAGAAAATTTCCAGAAAATTCATAAAAAGGTGCCTTTTCAAGCGTTTTTAGCTATCTATTTGATAAGAAGTATCAATTTTGCGGTGCTTAGCGTCATATAGTCATGTCTTGACCATATTTTGTTCAATTTGTGATGTTTTTATCCTCTAAAAAAATAGAACATCGTCAGAAACGGTGAAGAACGGTGTTTTGACGCTACCTACCATTCTTGGGCCCAAAAAAGGCTCTTCAGAATTCCGACCCCCTCAGAATTTCCATGCTGTGCATGGTGCATGTGTGGTGGGAAGTGATAGAAGGACATTGACTAAGCTAAGCAGACTCAAAAGACTGAAAATACTCAAAGCGAAAAAAGTAATATTAATCTATAAGCCAATACATCAATATAAAATAACCTTCTGAAACAGCGTTGCAGTTTTCTAAGGCGTGGACTGCATTTTGAAAAGGCGAAAACGCAGCTAGCTTAACCATTGACATAAATTTCCCCTTATCGGTCGAACTCGCCTCAATCTGTATTTCAGAAAAGTTATTTAAAAAGAATCAAGGAAAGCTTGCATTAGTACGCTGAGGCAGTGTTTTTTTGTATTCGGCAAAGATTTTTCCCGATGTACAAAGACTTTTGGGGACCGTCTTTGTACATATACAAGGTTTTTTGGAAGACAAAAACTGCAAAAAAGGTTTAAAATTCGCAAAAATTTTCGACGCTTGGCGCCGAAATGAGTATTGTGTGTTCTATATATCTTTATAATGTCAGAAATTGCATTTTGAAAGGAAAAATTTTTTGGCGCTTCGCGCTGTTTTGAGACGATTATTAGTGATTTTTGCCCTCAGAAACCCATAAATTAGCTAAAATACACTACCAAAGGTCAAACAACTCTGTTTTTGCTACACTAAAATCGCTACTGTCCGATATTATAGTACCCAAAATAGTGTACAAAATGTACAAAGACTTTTAGGGACCATCTTTATACATGTACAAACGGACCTTGTACAAAAAACACTGCGCTGAAGCCATACAAGCGCAGTTAAGGGTACGGAGGGGCGAAAGCGAATCAAATTGAACACCTTTCGATCGCTTTTCGGTATAAATTCTAAGACGTGATATCCTTAGAATATTTTTTTGCACAAGGTTCCTTTGTACATGTACAAAGACGTTCACCAAAAGCCTTTGTACATTTTGTACTTCCAAATTTTTGGGTACTATAATATGATACAGTCAATAAATTTTTGGGAATTTTACACTTTTTTACAGCTTTTGTCTTCCATAAAATCTTTAAACATGCACAAAGACGATCCTAAAAAGTCTTTATACATCGAGAAAAATCGTTGTTGAATTCAAAAAACCGTGGATATCACGATAAATTTTAAAAATTATTTATTTAAATAAAAATGTAATTTTAACACTCGAGCTTTGCGCCTAATTCTCACAGCGGTTCTAAAACTCCACAATCGTTGCCATATAATGCATCGTGTTTAATTCATCTCTAGTGTAGACACAGATGTTTTATTGTCTACAAAGATTCGAATGCTGACAAAATATTATTTCATAATTTAAAGACCGCTCCGCCTGCACACAAAATCTTTGTTCATTCTAACAGTACATTTGATTCTCAAGTATGCTGAGTTTTTTGCTACTAATTTCGGTAGGATCTAGCAAGGAAAATTCCATATACCGCATGCTATTGAGTTCTATGAGCACACAATTTTATACACAATTTCAGTGAAAACTGGTAGAAAAGAAAATTTAATCTTAATACGGATTGAGTTTTAATGGAAAAAGTTTAGATCAAAATCATACATGTACAATGTGCATGTATGTATAGGTACATATGTATTTAAGAAGTTTATGCTACAACAGAATTTCCTAAGATATTTTATACAAGCGCCTGCAAAGATAACGGAAATCCCACATTTTTATCATTCTTATGAGCCAAGCTGCGTTTAACTCAAGCCATTGCGCATAACATATCAATTACGCAACGATAAATAATTTTTTCTTTCAATTCATGAGTCAAAATTTTTAATTACTCATCCTTTTATCAGAGAACTACCACTAAAAATAATCAAATGAATGCAATTAAATACCAGCACGAACCAAAAGCATTTGCTAGTGTTATTGCCACAAAATATGCACAAAATGAACTCAGATCACTCACCTGAGGCAACATTTTGCCGATTTCCTCAAATTCGTCAATTCGAAATAAGGCATACCCAGTAGCATGTTCAAACAAAATACACGATGGAATTTCCATCGTTTAGAAAGAAACTTGATGACCAGCCGGTCAAGTAAGTACCTTTACTTTAATCAGAGACAAGGAGTTGAATACCATTCCAGTGAAAGAACAATAGCAAATGCCTGACGAGAAGCAAATCAAATTTATAAAAATTGACAATTTATCAACAGCATCGGTATTGTCAAAAACACGCAAAAAACTTATTAATCGAAAGATTTGCATAGCAGTAAAGAACGTAAACACAAAAATAATGTTTGTCAACAAAGACCTAAAAGAAGAGAGAAGAAAAATTAAAAATTATTAAAACTTAATATAAAAACATAGAATGATAACTACGAACTAGGAAAAATTATTAATTATGCAGATATGACTGTCAAGTGTCAAATATGAGGGAAGGTACGAAAGTTTTGCGAACTCAGGGTATGAATACTGGGTAGCAATTTGCTTTGTGTTTGTTTATGTTGTACTACATCTATGCAAAAATTATGCAAATTGCTTAAGCTGTCTCTATTAGAGATTTTTGAACTTTCGCAATGTGTTAAAAATAAATAAAAATTGCAAATCTGAAGAAAAATGGCTATTTCGGAAAACAAATCAGAGATTGAAAGCAATTTATACAAGGTTGATTCGCACTACATTCTATCGTATGCCACAATTATTCGCTGGGTTGTTAGCTTTTTGGCAGGGTTGGGGGAGCCTTGAAGATGAGAAGATGACCCAAGCAGTCGGCAACCATCAACTGGTGTGAAAAATTAAACAATGGCACTAGTGAAAAAATGATAAAGGAAAAACGTCGAAAAAAGCTGAAAAAATTAGAATTGACTCTAGACATTGGACAACTAGCAATATTTTTGATTTCACATCAACGCCTAGGAGGGCTAACAAAAATGTGTTCCGAATGGGTCCCCAAACTCCTGAAACATGAGCCGAAGGAGGTCAGAGCACATCTGAAATCAGAACTCATACACAAGAAGCATCCGGCAAACTTTTATAATGTAACTATTGATGAGACTTTGAAATTTTGGCATACTCTGAGAAGAAAACAATGTGAATTCAATGTCTGCTCAGATGGTCAAGGTGTTCACACATGACAAGGGTTCAAAAGTCAGATGGATCAGTGATGTTGACACTGTTTTTCGACTCAGACAGATGATTGCTTGCTGATTTTTCGCAGGAAAGGACTAAAATCATTGTTGAATATTACATCAATATACCAAAAATTTTGCATCACTATTAGAGAAAAATTATGCAGGAAAATCACCGAGGATGTCATGCTCTTGTTTGACAGTGTGCATGTGCATTGTGCTAAAGTTGTTCTAAGGTGCCATTCACGACCTGCGCAGATCTTAATTACCGACTATTTTGACTGATATTGCCCACAGATACTTGCCTTATACAATTTAATGACACAGAATTATAGAGAAAAATCGATATAAAATCGGTTTAGAAAGTGCGAATTTTTTACAAGACATGCAGAAAAGATATGAAGAAAGCGTGGAAAACAAATTTGGCTAAATCGCATAATATAGATTGGTTAAAATTTACATAGAAAGTTCATTTTTTTGCAGAACATGCAGAAATTTGAAGAAGGCGCAAAAAATATCATGAAAATGGGAATAATATTGCAGGAGCTAAAGGGCTTTAAAATGTACTATTCAATGGAGCTTAAGAATAGACAGTTTATGATTTATTCTGTCTTGTTAGAGGGTTTTTCCGCTTTATTTTTCTTAATCTTAGGCTTAAATTTAGATGAAATATAATTTTAGGCTGCTTAAGGTCGATATTACTCCCGCTGAGGTCGACTTATAGCTGCTAAGGTGGACTTTACAGGATTTCAACAAAAATTTTCATTCATTTTCATATTGAATTTTTGTAAAAAAATTTAAGTAAAATAATAAGCGACTCGTGTCATCAACACATCAAATCAAAGGACACGAAAAAATACTTGTATCAATATGATATAAGAAATCTGTGATTTAAGTATTATTTTGTGCTAAATCATCGAAAATACTTATTTTTTCAGTAAGATTCAAAAAATTGAACTAAAAATGAAACAATGGTAGAATATGGTACAAGCAAAAAATTCACAATTAGAAACGAATTCAATCCAAACTACTCTTGAGGTTCCTGAACAAGCGCGGAAAAATAATGTCATCAAAATCGATCTACTTTACATACCTATAGGTAGGTATAGCAGTTTTTGAGTCACATTTTTATTTTCGTCCTCTATTTTATTAGCTATTCTTGGGCTTTGGCTCAGTTTTTATGGGATAAGAGCTGTTTCGGTCAATTTAGATGTAAGTTTAGGAATAAAAGTCTGCATATATCTGCAAAGATTACTTAAATCAGAAACGGATTTTTTGGTAAAACGGTTTGCGCACATACTTAACTTGATGCTCCTCAGCGTGTTTGAAATGTCAAAAAAATTTTTAGTCGTAAAATTTCTTAGATTCTCTATGGTGTTTTAGTAAAAGTGCTGAAAAGTCGTCTTTTACAGTGGTTGCTAGGGATCGACCAGAGATCCATTTTTTTCCTCCAGGCCGGAGCCAGAGCTCCGGCCATTGTCACCTCCGGCTCTGGCCAGAGCTGGAGCCGGAGCCTGAGGCCGGAGGTGAACTTAGAATTTTCAGTGAACTAGAATTTTCACAAGCCGTAAATATAATTCATATGATGTACAGTATATAGGTTTGTATAAATACATTGCTCATGGGTAAGTAAAAGATCTGTAGAAGTGAATGTTTATTATCTAGCCATGCATTTATATACCCAAATAAACATAGCATAAAGAGCTTAGCAATGTGTCTGTATGTACTTATATCTACAATCTGTAATAGCTCAAAAAGTAAGTGAGCAGACTAAGTCGCACCAAGTTTGTTATTCTGTCACTCAGAAAGAGATTTATATCCATTTGTGCGCTGAATTAACGCGGACTCGGCTCGCTTTGCAATCTGAAATATTCTCGTTCATTATTAAGCAAAATATATGATATAATATTTCACCAATAGTGCATTCACAATGCCACATTAGTGTTCACATTCACAGCTTCACTTATTAAACCTGTGTTTGTACAAATTCACAAAATAGGCAATCTGAGTGCTAAGCTTCAAAAGAAAAGAAGAGCGTTAAAGCATTGCATGATTCAGTTCAAAAAACCTCCGGCCTCCAGCCCCTTTTTTGTACCTCCGGCCGCCGGAGGCCGTAGGACCAAAAAATGGCCGGAGGAGCTGGAGGCTGGAGCTCCGGTCGATCCCTAGTGGTTGCCATGAAAGATGACGCGCTATCACCCTCAGAATTATAATAGATGGTGCGTCACGAGCGCAGCGTTTTGTCCATCATGCCCTATTATCTCTTTTTTATTATTATACGCCATTAATCTGTATCATCCTGTAATCTGACGATGCAGACAGCGCAATTTAGCTATTGATAGCGCCAACAATGAAAGCGCGCATGTGAATGCTGGAAGCGCCCACATGAATGTTGTTCTATATTTAGGCAAGCCAACATTAAAATCAATATTTTTGCAAGCGGAGCACTGTCTATTAATTATTATTTATATTAAGTCATCTAAAAAAACTTCAATAGCATTTTTAGAGGTTTTTTTATAAATCAATTTGAAATGTTTAAAAACTCCTTCATCAGTGCTGCGTACATCGCTCTGTATTGCGTACCTTTCTGCAAAATTCTTCATTGTCCGTCGCCGGCTTGCAAAATATTGATTTTAGTGTTGGCTCGCCAAATATAGAACATTCACGTGCGCACTTCCAGCATTCACGTGCGCGCTTCCTTCTTGTTGGCGCTATGAATAGCTAAATTGCGCCATCCACATCGCCAGATTAATGGGATGATACAGATTAATGGCGTATAATAATAAAAAAGAGATAATAGCGCATGATGGATGAAACGTAGCGCTTGCGACGCACCATCTATTATGAATCTGAGGGTGATAGCGCGTCATCTTTCATGGCAAAAAAACTGTAGTAAAAGTGCTGAAAAGTCGTGTTTTAGTAAAAGTGCTGAAAAGGAGGCATTATCTTCAACAAACTCTTGAATGTTTGAAGAAATAATTTGCAGCTTTTAATTAATATTTCTTTCGCACTTCGCTTTAAGATCACCGGCATACATGCAACAGGGGGTGAGGGATCCCCCCTCAAAGTCGGACACCATCATCCCCTTCAAAGTCTGGAAATTTTTGACCCTCCCAACCCTTCGATTTATTTTTTGGCCGTTTTCAGGTGTTTTTTGGCCGCTTCTGGTCAAAATTAAAGGTAATTCCCCAATGGCAAGACCCCTAGCTCAAATTTCGAGCCGTTAAATGTCTTATCACCGGTCACACTTACCCAAGATCATTCATTTTCAAGTTAAGTTACCGGAAATTAAAGTTTTGTTTAAGCCACGTCCTACAATTACCTAGACACCAGCCAGCTCTCCGAAAGGACGTGACATTTTAAACTTCTTACCTACTTAGAGAAATCGGCTAAAGTTCAGAATATGATCCAAAGGGAGAGTTCGCATTTTAATTCGAATTTAATTTAAACTGCTTTTAGGTTTGTGTGGAAAGGATATTTTATCAAAAGAGAACTAGTATTAAAGGAGCTACAGGACTTCAAACGTTACATTTTTCAATGCTACACACCGTTTTTTCTTAGCAATTTGGTTCACAATGTGGATCGTACCCAGAATTGTTTTCCTTATTTTTAAATTTTGGTTCACATTTTTAGAGGGGTCTTGACATGTTTAAAAATTGAGCACTCATGTTTAAAAACCGATAATTTTTTTGTAGAAAGTCCATCCTACATAAAATGGCGAGAACCAAAACGAGTTTTTTAACATTTTGTCATCGTAAACTTAGTGTATATACTGCAACAAATATAACGATCAGTGATATGTTCTATCTCCTAAAACTGCATTTTCAAACCTCCACT